>OY294045.1:93792009-94187369 GCA_958510825.1 Brachypterus glaber | reverse complement strand
CTACATTTTTTGCAAAATTATTAAAGAATACATAAAACAGCTTATTAAACACAAAAACAAGTACAAAATCTTCACACACAACGGGGTATTATCAATGACTGTCAAATTAAGGAGTAGGTCATACGTTCCCTAGGAAACTTTAGACCTACTGTACTGTTATAAAAATTTAAAAAAAAATAGTTTTTTACTATATATATATATATATATATATATATATATATATATATATATATATATATATATATATATATATATATATATTTCTACATAAACTATTAAATAACAGAGTTAAATGCAGCGAACTCTTACTTATGCTTAGATTTAATGTCCCGAAAAACACGTCCAGAAACTTAACATTTTTTTACTTAAAAAAATTCAGAACTGATATTAGCAAGTATGCAACAGTTAATATAATGTGTAAAAACTATAATGATATTCATCGCAGACTGGACATTTTCAACTGTAGCATTAGCTCAATTAAAAGTTTTTTTAATGAACTGCTGTAAATCTTGTATAAATGTAAATATGTAAATACTGTATATATTAATATTTTTAGTTGTTATTCTATTGAGTTTTATTTTTAGCTTATTTCGAGCTATGTAATTGGGTATATCCTGTATAGTTTGTGAATAAATAAATAAATAAATAAATAAATAAATAAATATATCTTACCTTCATGTAATTTAAAATATAATCTAAAATGTTATTTTTACCTAAAATGTGCGGCAGTCCATTGAATCTAAAATGGACTAAATATTTAGGTATATAATTTATTTGTTTTTTAGTTATTTCATTCAAGAAAATCTATTTTGGTTAAAAAATTGCTGCAGATTAAAAAAAGAACACATCCTTAATATAAGTAATATTTAAAATATAAAGAACTTTCACTTTCGGGTTTAGACCGTGTTAATGGATTTTCACTTTCCGACGTTTCGTCTCTTACTACTAGAGACATCTTCAAGGATTAATCTGAAACTAAGTTTCGAATCAACTTGTGTCACTATTTATGACGAGTTGTGGTTATTCACCCGTGACGAGCTTTTTCCTATCAAAGACTTCCATATTGCAGGTAAGTGGTAACCAGTGTCCCGATTGATATTGTTAGGATGCTTGATGATTTCTATCGATTCCCGTATCTTCCTTGGCATTTTTCTGTTTTCTGTTAATATTTGTTTTGTTTCAGACAAATTGATTTTATGACCTGTTTCATGTACATGTTCGGCTACTGCCGATAAGGAAATTTGTTTCTTTCTTATATTATATATATTTCTTATATATATAATATAAGAAAGAAACAAATTTCCTTATCGGCAGTAGCCGAACATGTACATGAAACAGGTCATAAAATCAATTTGTCTGAAACAAAACAAATATTAACAGAAAACAGAAAAATGCCAAGGAAGATACGGGAATCGATAGAAATCATCAAGCATCCTAACAATATCAATCGGGACACTGGTTACCACTTACCTGCAATATGAAAGTCTTTGATAGGAAAAAGCTCGTCACGGGTGAATAACCACAACTCGTCATAAATAGTGACACAAGTTGATTCGAAACTTAGTTTCAGATTAATCCCTGAAGATGTCTCTAGTAGTAAGAGACGAAACGTCGGAAAGTGAAAATCCATTAACACGGTCTAAACCCGAAAGTGAAAGTTCTTTATATCTTAATGGCCGTGAAAGCTTAAAATCTAAAATATTTAAAATATTAAAAAACACAATATTCAAAATGTGTTATTGTAAATTGTTAATGGGTGACTTAGAAATCGTCAAGTAGGGGTTACTGGGGCTAATTGTCGCACTTTTCATTCACAGTCAGTTTTTTCCTTTGTTTTGTTTTTTTTTAAATGACAAAATTGTAATTTTAGCTGCCGTTTCAGTAATAATAGTATAAGATAAAACATGGAAAAATTTATAGGGTATTACAGTTATGATATTTTTTGTGTCTCGACAAATGCGACAATGTGCCCCGTCACGGCTAAGTCCAAATGCAATGCGGAAAAGAGCCTCTTTCCATACTTGTTATAAAAATAGCTATTACGAATTTTTTGGTACGATTACAGAGGGCGAGTTGCACCCTCTGTAACCATACCAAAATACCTGAAAATTCATTATATGAAACTTATATAGAATTTCAAAAGCTACAAGTTTGCTCGTAAACACTTTTATCCTTCGATAAATAATTTGGCTAAAAAATCAAAAAAAAAAAAAAAAAATACCTCCAACATGGCAATTTTTGAATATAACTCGATATAAGGAAAAAATGATTTTTACAAGAATTCGTGACAATTTGCTCCTTAACAAAATTGGTTATACACTTTAAATGCAAATATGGTAATTTTACAGCAAATAAAGTAGGTCATATGTTGCCAGCAAAGAAAGTGGTAAATTTAAATCAGTACTGTAAATTCACAGGTATCTGTAAAAATGTGAATTTTTACCTGTGATTTCACAGTAATTTAAGCATCAAATTTAACGTGTATTACGGACTCTTGTAATTTTCGGGAAAAAGTGCCGGCTTTTTGGACCACATGAATGAATTTTAATGCAAAATTATTATGCCGACAGGAAAAGAGCTGAGATGTTACTAAACCCAGTAATATTGAGGTTAATTTCATAAATATTGTAAATTCACATTCTGACATTGTAAATTTGCTTTAATTATTACAGTTAAAACTACTGTAAGATTGACCGACAAATTTAGAGTGTACGCATTTTTATCGTAAGATGCATATTTACCTAGATAACCGCACTCACCCCTAAAATTCAAGATAGCGGACACCCCTTACGCAAATCACCGGATGAAAAACTAACAGGACTGTTCTGTTACCATCCACTACTACCGTTTAAAATATTACTGTGTTCAATTATTGCACTTTACATTTCTTATTTGACTGGACTTTTAATTTTATAACATCGACCTTTTGGACAATGTGATCGTTTTTTCCATATACCCTCTAAGTATTTTAGTTTAGGAGAATCCATTAATTGTTTTGTTTTTCAGGAGTTTTTTATTCACTATAGTTATTGTCATTATTTAAATCATATAATTAGGGTTTAGAAATGTGAATCACTTTAAAATGGGAAGTTGTTGTGATATTAAAATAAATGAATACCGAGAATAATTTATTTTTATAGTATATTAAAGTACTAGTTTCATAACATGTGTTTTTAGCGCACGAGTACAAGTTTAGAAAACGAGCCGCTTGCGGCGAGTTTTCTAAAGTACTAGTGCTCTAAAAAATTGTTATGAAACGAGTGCTTTATACAATTTTTTCTATTTTGCTCTAAAATTTAAAAAACTTACATCTAAATTGATGACTGATTTAGGGATTTTTGTTTTGGGTTGGCATTACAGTTTACACTATGTTTAAAATTCTAAGAACAAATGATATTTTGATATATTTTACAGTCATCTCTTCTTTTTTCACAGCAATTAACCACTCCACAATTTTAACACGGTAAAAAATAACCCAAACACAAAATTTTGTAAAAAATTAAACTTTAAATCGACATTGACATTTGCACGCAAAACGTCAAGAGATAGGCTTTTGTATGTTGCCAACCCAACAGAAAACCTCTTATGGGTCTATAAGAACACGCAAAATGCGTGTGATTATGAGCTTATAAGAGTCGCAAAATAGAAAAAGTTATATACCACTTATGTTAAACTATTTTATCTGAATCTAACAACATAATAACTCCTAAATGGTAGGTAAATATTTGTTAAGAAGCAAATCAATTATTAAAATTCAGCGCACATAGGCACTATTTATATTTTTAGGTAGACAAAACAAAATGTTGGTGAACGAATTCTAAAAAAGTTTGACAGTTTGGTAGTAAAAAAGGTATGTAGCTGAATAATAAATAAAATCATTGTACAGATCTTTGACGCGTGGATATAGTTCTCCGCATGAAAGAAAGTCTCCGACGAAAGGGGGAGGAATCATTCGCGCTCTCTTCTTTCCGTCAAAAGCGTTATAAGGCTTGCGTGCCTGCAACGGGCCTCCCACTTGCACACACATTCCAAACATATTTCCCGTAGCCACAGATCCGTGCGTCAAACTATACAATCGGTTGTTTTACAACTTGTCAACCAAGCTACACAATATCAAATAGTTATATGAAGCTTCTGGTAGCTGCTGGTAACACCTCCAAAAAGTTACTCTATCTCAAATAGCTATTTTTTCACGCTAGCAACAACGGTGCAACAGAACATCATAAACATTTTTGTGGGCCATTGCAGATAAGGTTTCAAAAGTAATTTAGTTATAATTTACTTAGTTACTTTTGAAACTGTATGGTCCAAAAAAATGTTAATAATTATTAATATTTGATAATATTTTATCTTATAAAACTAAAAGTTTATTTAATAAAGTTTAAACTTTAATTAAAAAACTGGCTCAAAGTCTTTATGGGCCAATGCAGTCTTCTTGCTTAACAACGATATATCTCAAATTCTCTCAAACTCTTATGTATTATCTTTTGGCCACTATAAACATGAACATTGTGACACAGCGGGTAAGAGGCGTCTGCTGCAAAAGTTTAAGAAGTCTTAGTTTTCCTAACACGTTGACTGCCGACGCACAGTGGTATAGAATGTAGCCGTCGCGTTCAGTTAATTTCTTGCTTTATTAGTAGAGATAGAAAATTAAATTTAATTTTATTTCGTAGAGAAATATTTAGGCTTTAAAACGATTTATTGAAAAGTTATTTTCCTTAACACGTTCGCTGCCGGTTGGGATTTGTATAGTGCTCTCAAAGAAAACAAATGACGCCACGTATGCGTCATCGGCAGCGAACGTGTTAATGGACTAGCATATACAGTCTTCTCGCTTACCACGATATACATAGATAATGTACCTCTCAAACTTTTATAATCTTCTGGCCACCCAAAGAACTTTTACCTCAAGAAGTAATTTCAGACCAATTTTTATAAAGGTGTCATCTTTTTGTTTGTTTATTTACTAACAGAATCGCGATACAGCTTTGTGGTGTAAAATGTAGATGTCGCTAGTCGACTTTCAGGCTACCTAGTAGCGATGTTGCATAGTTTCCACCTTATCATGAATTCATATCATTATACTTAAATTAAAATTGTAAAATACTTTATTGTGTATACTATAATTATGTTTAATAATATAGTATATTTAAATCAATTAAAATTAAACTACTAGTTTATATAAAACTCATACAGAACTAATGTTTCTTAAAATTTACAATAAAATATCCAAAGTATATGTTTCCAATCGGCAACACTGTACCCCTGTCAGTCATTTTACGACATTAGACTGTGAGTTTACACATTCTTTCTCTCTCTTTACGCGTACTAAGTGTAAACAATAGTCACTCCCCACCAGCCCCTCGCCGTAGTTGGTTCACGCTTCAAACAAAGCATACGGTAGATTTCATCATGTTCCTTTTTGAGGTAAAAGTTCTTTGTGGCCACCATAAACATTAAATTTGACTAGTGTGCCACAGCGGGTACGAGGCGCCTCCTGCACGAACCTTTACTTGTGCAGGCTATAAATTTAAAAGTTCGAAACATATATTCACCGGTGCAGTAGTTTAATCCACATGGAGAAGACACGAAGTAATAAAAATTCATCTGATGCGCCGTAAACATATATAAACTAGGTGTTATCATAAAAGTTATAGGACATCCCGTTTAACTTAAACTGTTCAAGACAATATAGGAAAAAAGGTCGTTATTATACTCTTCACGGCACTACATACTACACCTTTTCAAGTTGTAAATCAGAAAGTGTGATATTAATTTCAGACAGTGTAATTTGTTATTCAGATTTTTAAAATAAATTTCAGAAAGTATAAATTGTAATTCAGATTTTTAAATTATATTTCAGAAAGTGTAAATTGTAATTCAGATTTGCAAGTTGTATTTCAGAAAGTATAAATTGAAATTCAGATTTGAAATATATATTTCAGAAAGCGTAAGTTGAAATTCAGAAAGTGTAAATTATATTTCAGAAAGTAGAAATTAATTTTCAGAATGTGTTATTTTATTTAAATTTGGATCTGTAAATTCAATTTCAGAAAGTGTAAATTAATTTTAGAAGACGGTAATTTGTAAATCAGAAATCATAATTTTTATTTCGGAACGTATTATTGTATTCAACAAAATTTAAAAAAAGTAGCAGTTATGTATTATACATATATTCGGTATTAAATATTGAACAGCAATAAATTAAAATTTAAAATAAAATGTATTTTTTACATAAAACTAAACATTTAACAAAATTAATATTTCTGAAATTTAATTTACACTTTCTGAAATAAAATTTACACTTTCTGAAATACAATTTACCTGTAATAATAATATAAAGTTATAATTTGTAAAATATAATTTACACTTTCTGAATTTCACCTTTCGCTTTATGAAATATAATTTACACTTTCTGAAATTAAATTTATACTTTCTGAAATATAAATTGCAAATCTGAATTACAATTTACACTTTCTGAAATATAAGTTGAAAATCTGAATTACAATTTACACTTTCTGAAATATAACTTGCAAATCTGAATTACAATTTATACTTTCTGAAATTTAACTTCAAATTCTGAATATCAATTTTCACTTTCCTATTTACAACTTGAAAAGGTGTAGAATAGTAGTTTTCGTAACGAGTAAGCGACTTTAGTCCTTAGTGCACGAGAATGAAGTTTTTTTGACGACGCGAAGCGAAGTCAAAAAATCATTCGAGTGCACTAAGGACTTGTCGCAAACGAGTTGCGAACAACATTTTTTGTTCGATCTACAGTCTAGACTCTTTAAAAATGTATATTTTAAAGAATTACCTGTGTTTAATTTTGACATTTCCAAATTTTGTAAACGTCAAATGACTTTTGTCAAAATGAAAGCTATGTGTACTCGTTTGGATAAATAAGTGTGCATAGTTGTCATTTCATTCGAATATGCACTATGTACTCGTGCGATAGAAATATATCCTAACGAGGATATATAGTGAACATGCATTTTTCTTTATTTCGTGTACACTAGGTCGTACAAAAAAATATTATACGATGAGTTAAAAATTACCAAAATCATCAAGATTTGAGATCCAATTTTTTTGCTACATTTATAAACAAGAGACACTACATGTGCTCATTCTAACACTTGATACGGAATATTCATACCCTATCTAGAGCTAGAATGGATTCATTCTGTGTCTGAAAAGTGTGTGAATTTGCTTACATTCTAAAGCAGTCGTAGAAAAACGATGTTTCGGAGGCAATCCCACATCACCGAATGGGACCATTCGACCTTGACAAAAAAAAAATGTGTGTATTATTATTAGTGCAGAAGTTACGCAATATACTATCCATTATTAAGAGTGTACTATAGATTGCGAAGCATTACATATCTTCACGGCTTGTTTAAACCAAATATGGAAGTTTAATCTCAAAAATAAATTTAATGTAATATGATATCTATAGTGAGTAGCCGGCTACTACCTAGTGTATACTACTGCTTCTTTAGAGATAAGGCGCACTTGCATAATAATTAGGTAATTCTATACCACTGCTAGTTTCTAGCGAGAAAAATTTAAATAATTATTATACAATAAATTCATTGATACTTATTAAGTTTAAGATGTTATCATATGCAATAAGTAATATTAGCTTTTAGAAACTAGATTATTTTGAGTTTAATTTTTATATCGTCGGCTTACAAGTAAGCACTAAGTCACTTTTTTGCAAAAATGGGATTTTTAGGGTACTGTAATTAATATTTGATGATTCAAACCACAAAACTAGAGGGTAAAAAATCAGCAGCACTACTACTCGATATTCAAAAAGCGTTTGACAGTGTTTGGCATAGAGGAATTCTTTTCCAAATGATGTCACTTAAAGTTCCCGACTATCTTATCCTAATAACTAAAGGCTTCCTGGAAAATAGAATGATCCAAGTAAAAATTAACTCCTCGTTTTCTGCTTTTTTTTCTCCTGAACAAGGTGTCCCTCAAGGCTCCCCTCTTTCCCCCCTCCTGTTCAACATATTTTGCTTCGATCTCTACTGTTATCTCTCTAATGATATAAATCACTTTGATCCTGAATCCTACCTTCTTCAATTCGCTGACGACGCAGCTCTGCTTGCCCACAAGAAAACACTTAGGAAGACTATGGAAACACTGCAAACGCTGGCCAACTCTATAGCCCGCTGGTACAAGAAGTGGAGACAGATTGTTAACGCACGGAAGTCCCAACTAATAATTTTTAACCATCGAAACACACCAAACTCACCCACAATATCGCTGATGAACGAGATCATCTTCCCGTCTTCTGATGTGAAGTATTTAGGCATTGTTTTGGAACAGAAACTGAATTTCAACCTCCATTCCAAAAACATTAAAAACGCAACCATCAGCAGAGCGAGCCACTTCCGAAGCCTCACCTATAAAGACTGTGGCATTAGCACATACACCGCCAGTAAAATCTACAAAGCTATCTGCAGACCACTCCTGGAATACGGACATCCACTCTTCTTAAATGCTGACAATCCTGCAAAAGAAAATATCCGTGTGGTAGAGACTTCCGCTCTTCGAAGGATAACCAAAATTAGACACCCAACCAATCCCCTGCATAATCCTTCCAACATTCGCCTTCTTCAGTTAACATCTACTACTCCTATTACCTCCCGCCTACAAATTCTCTCACATAAGTTTGCTAAATCAGAGTTCAACCAGTCACTGTTCGACCGATTCTGTATAAAGCGCAACAACAGACCTGCCAAAGCCAAATATCCAGAAAAGACTCTATGGGAACTACTACAAGATCTGAACGAATAAATGTTTTACATATATGTACAATTTTTTTTTTCTTTTTTTGCTGCAAAACAATAAGTTATTGATTTATTTATTTTTTTTTCATAAAGTTTATTTTTGTTATTTACAGTCATACTGTTACTATTACTATTTATATTGAATACTGGCTGAAGGACCTCGGTCAATGGCCTTTTGTATAACTTTTGTTGTCAATAAACTACTTTAAATTAAAATATTTGATGATCTATGTACAGGTAAACCGAACTAACTTCTAGGTGGACTGCCAAGAGAGTTACCCACTATACAAAACGCACCAGTTTGATTTTGAATAAAATTTTATCTGGCAATAGGCACTAAGTCACTTAGTGCACTTAGTGCGTTTTACTTGTAGATTATTTCAAATGTTTCTGCACTAAGCGACTGAGTGTTTGTTTGGCGAAACGTGCATTTTTGTAACAATTATTACAAAAATTAAAAAACAACAGTGAAAGTTAAATTTGTCAATATCTCAAAACCATGTTTTTGGACTTAGTGCTCTTTACTTGTAAGCCGACGATATTAAGTTTTATTTAATTTATATTTTAAAATGAAGCACTCACATCTATACTCTTTTACATCTCTGCTCTTTTAGTTCTCTTCTCTTTTACTTCTCTACTCGTTTATTTGACGTCTCTGCATATAAATATATTTATTTTTATTAGTACACACTGTATACAGGGGGTCCCAGAACTCGCGTCCATCCTTAAAGGTACATATAGTACATCAAAATGGGAGGAGAATTAGTTCAGCGGTCCAAGGCATCGATATAGCATTGACACTGAGCTAATGATCGTGAGTTCAAACCTCACTGGCGCCGATTGCCTTTTTTAGTTAATTAATAATTGAAATTTGGCGAAGGCGTACTCCCTAGATATATTGGTTCGAAAGTCAATTAAAGCCGGTGGTTCCCTCTACTACTAGCCCACACAAGTCCTGGACTTAGGGGATGCTTAATTAAGTAGAATAGTACGAGGTTAAAAAACAAACATAAACAAAAAATATGAAAAAAAGTTTATATAAACATAGGGCCCCAAATCGGTCTTAATCGACTTACGGCCCATTAAATATAGGTCTCTTAAATAGGGCCCAAAAAAGGCGCTAATAAAATAATTTAACAGTACAGGACGATTCCACATTAAAAACTAAGAAAAAAAGTTTGGCACACCCTGGCCCAAAAATAAATATTAAGTAAGTTATGGACTCTTTAAATAGTAACACTTTTTAGGGTCATGTCCTGTATTTTTTTAATGGATTTTTCTCGAAAACAGTTGCTTTTACTCTATTACACTAAGAGAATCTTTTCCATGTACTTTTACTCAAAGAATACATAATTTGTAAAAAGAATGCATCAAAATTACAATGAAAAAAGTTTTGGACAAAAATGTGGTAAGCCACAGGCATTTCGCACGCCTATGCACTAAGATAAATTTTTACCTCCACGTGCATGGGTAATTTACTTGCAGCTGCTGCTGATGTGAATTTACACTCGAAGCGTTAATATAAATGCGGTGTGTATTATATTTTTACATCCAGTGTGTAAAGTTTACACCAACGCTTAAAAATAGAATAACCATTTTATTATTTTTCTATTTATGAATTTATGGAAAAACTACGCAACAGAAAAATAAAACGTATATTCGTAATCAGCGCTACAAAAAGTACCAATATAAAATAGAAACAGAAAACATACACAAGTCTTAACAACTATCTATCAAAAAAGTTGGTTCCTTGGTTCCTTTATACCCCTTCTTAAGTTTATCTAATAATTTCTAACTTGCATGCAAGTTAGGAATTGTCATGGTGGCTATATGTAATCTCCAGCCATTCGTTTCAAATCGGTTTTGTATTATAAAAATTTATGAGTTTTTCATTAAAAATAAATAAACCAAAAATATTTTTATATTTCTTGATTTACGTGTTTGTTGCTTTTAGCTCGAAAGTTTTAAGCAAAGTAAAACCTATTTTTTGCACCATATCAAATTAAATATGGTTGTCAATCCTTTGTATTTGAAATATAGCCAAAGTTAAAACAATATAAAACTCCCTTTTATATGTTTAAAGTGCATGTTGCTATTTGTATAGATCTCCCTATCTCCACATAATCATTTCCTATGTGATACAACTCCAAATCTCTTTGATCTAAAAACGTTTTGTAAGCTTTTAAACAAATCACTGTTATTTCTCAAAGATTTCATCGTTTTAACAGCCACAATATCTTCGATACATTTTGCATGACATTTTCATTGATGAAAGCACTCAATCTTATTTCAAAATTGCACCCCTATATTGCTGTTAAACGTAAAGAAACTGTTTTTCAAAAAACATTATTGTAATTTTAAAATAATACTTTTGCTACTGGCATTTGTAAATTTTAATAATAATAATAATAATTGAGAATCCAGCGCCATATTATAAGTATCAACGTACTGCAGTACTCGAGTCTAACGAAACCCTCATATATTGGGACATACCTATCATAACTGACCATACAGTTGATCATAATCGGCCAGACATTGTGGTGATTGAGAAATCCAATGGAAAAGCATTTATTATTGACGTAGGATGCCCACTGTCACAAAACCTAATTAAAACAGAAACAGAGAAAATAAACAAATATATTAATCTGGCGCTTGAATTACAGCATATATGGAAAGTTCGGGAAACCACAATAGTACCAGTTATTATATCTGCTATTGGAGTTGTGTCAAAAAATTTAGTTAAACATCTAGGAAAATTAGATATTGAACATATTGTTTGTAACTTGCAAAGAATAGCAATCTTACAAACATGCCACATTGTTAGAAAGTTCTTAAACAATACAATTACCTAAATAAATGGGTGGGATAGGGTAAAATCCCTTCCCACTCCTAATAACCTAATTCCCTTGAGAACTATAAGGAATAGGTGTATTCCAGCTATTTACTTTACAATATATCGCAAGTCAAATACAAATGAAAAAATACACAGTATACAGTATAAAGTACAAAATAAATTAGAAAAAAAAAGTCCAAACTACCCGGGAAAAAAAGGTTTATATATTTAAAATATGATCGGATCTCTGTATATCCAAATTTCATGTCCAAGAATATATCAAGAGATCCGAGAGAGATCCAATCATATATGCTTATATATAAGCAGTTATATATCAAGAGATCCAATCATATCTCGTCATATTGTAGTGAAGTTGAAAATTCGATCACTAATGTTGTGATAGTGGTTTTTTTCTAATATATAATATTTTTCTACTAATGTAGTCATGTCGAATATAATTCGGTTATAGCCGAGCGGTTAATTATAACTTTTATTATAACTTACTCAGTTAGGTTGGCCATACAATCTTCTATCGTATTTAAAGTATACCCGAGCGGAGAATATACTTAACCACTTATCACTTTATTCGGGAGCGGGTATTCTAGGAGACGGCGCTTAGGAAACAGATAAAATGATTTCTTCTTAACTTAAGAATAATATATTAAATAAATGTGAATAAATTCTCCAAGAACATGAAAGATCAATTCTTATTTCTAAGTCCTATTTCTATGCAAAGCCCTTAAATTCTAATTTCCATTAAATATTAGTTTTCCATTAAATACTTCTAACTTAAAACATTCTATGTTTGAAATCCCAACTATTCGCAATCATTTTCAAATCCCAATTTATTGTCCACATTTTTCTTAGTGTAAATATTAGAACTGGTTCGTATAAGTCATTTAAATTATTTTACAAAATATTTTTCCAAGTTAATTAATATTCGTCAAAATTTCTATCAGTGTTCAAACTATCAATATTTATAAGTGTCCAAAATTATTTCTATGTCTGAAAATACGAGTCTCAAAATTTTTCTAAGTTTTAAAACTATTTTTAATTCAAGAATAAATCTCAAAATAAATTCTCACAGAAACTACATTTTCACTTTTGAATTTGCCATAGTGACACCCTGAATAAAACTGAATAATTATGAATCTTTTCATGAGTTTATATACCCAATAAGAAGGTCACTAGTTAAATTTATTTGACAATTCTATTAGCGCAAAATATCTACAAAGATACCGCGCATATTTAATTACCCCGACAAAAGAGTTTCAGTCTCATCAATTTGCAAGCTAATTGCTATTTCTGACATCTGAAACGATCATTTTGACCGTAAATTAAATTTTTATAAACAATTTAGATATACTAGACAACTTTTAAGTTATACCGACAAGAATTACCGAGGAGGGGTCCGATGTAATTTAGGTCAAACCCGACTTCACCGAAGCCGAATCTCGTGAAGCCAGATTGTATCATAGCGCAATATTAAAGAAATATTATTTTAAAATTTTAACTACATATAAAATATTCAGATCATAACATAGCTCTCCCCCTAATTTTTGAAAAATGATAAGCATTTTTCAAAAAGAAAATGTGCAACATTTTCCTGTTCGGTTCTTGCTTAAGTTGGAATTTCACAACACATTACAAAGACCAAAAACCTATATCTAAATCATAAGAACAACTAAAACATTACTTTTAAGAACAACAAGTTATATCTTCCTTATACGTTTTATAGTTAATAATTTACATTATTACTTACATAAACTTTACAATAGGCATCTCTATTTTATTCATTATACCATAAACTTCAATAAAAAAAATCTTTACTACGTATTGACAAACTTGCTAAGTTAATAATATTCAATATTATACAACTTTAATAACTGCAACTTCGCACACTTAAAAAAAAAATTATACCATTAAAGAATAACCCCTTACATATTTCAACAAAAATAAAGTTCAATATTCATATAGCCACTTATTGGACTATTTAGAATCATTCGTTACTTACTATATTCGAAATATCCCTCGTATTGATACAACTTCTATTACTTTTCCGAGAATCTCTAAATAAATTCATTTATTTCAAAAAAATATACTATAGTATTCGCAAAATTTATTGCGACCAACTCCACTCACTATTTGTCGACTATTTATCGGTGCCTATTTCATACTTTATAAAATACTACCCCTTTTTTTTTTAGTTTTGAAACAAAAATTCATTCCTCCACTTGGGTAACATCACGGCTCCTGTCACCAGGTTCCATGGCAATTTTCTTTGGTAACTGCAAATTATTGCGTATTAACCAAGACTGTTTGGTTCTGTGTTAAAAACACTACCTAACCCCCTGATTTAAAGTTTGAGCCTTTACTTAATTGTAATACTTTTTGTCAAATTTCTTACTATTTCCAATTTTAATAATCGTACTATCGTAATACTATTTGTGAAATTTTGCGCACATTTTCGTAAATTTCTTACAAATTTTTCAAAAACCCAAAACTCCAAATCTGCACCATTTTATAACTTCCACTTTTGCTTAAGTAGCAAATTTAAAAACATAAAGGACTATGTCCTTCTTCAAACTTCTCAAACAACAAACAAACAAATGTTACTTATTATAACACCAATTTCTCGGACCTTTAATATAATACGTCAATATATTATACTCCCAACTCGATATTTAACTTTACTTAACGTATCCCTCTAATATCCTAACTTTCTACGTAAATTCCAAGATAAATCCCAATAAAAATAAGCCTACATTGCAATGAATCGCAGGCGTTCTCAAGTTATCATATAAATGCTTTGAGACAGAATAAGTTTATTTGATTTACTTTAAACTACGTTAAGCTATTTTACGATATATTACGCTTTTTTTTTACCAACTGGTTAATTATTTTTACATAACATAACCCTCATAACCCTCATATATTCCAAACTTTTACGTAAATTATAATAAAAAATCATCCTACATTGTAGGCGTTCTCAAGTTATTGTAATAACTTTTCTGAGACCTTTTCGATATTTTATTTTATTTACACTCTATAATACTATAGGCAGAAAGACTACGTTAGCCTTCTGAAAGTAAAAGCTTAATAAATATATTTATTATTAGTTACATATATGCGATATACGCACACCTTTTATACGATATTTCGAATTCACCAAAAATACTAAAAAACAAAAACATAACTCATTATTGAACTTCATTTTGTTTATACATATGTTTTACACAATATACCAAAAATTGTATCTTTCATTAAAAAACATTACTAGTATTTTAATATACCCAACCAAAATAAATTTAATAATATATAACTTGCTGCCTTAATTTATTTTTGAACTGGACCTTTAAAACCTTTAACCTTAGTTTTTTTTTCACACAAAAAAAACTGTTACATACATTTTTAAATCAATGCAACTTTTTAACCTTTCTCCACAGAAAACTATTTTTGTTATAATTTTTATAAAATACTCTGGCTTTCCCTATTTTTACAAACATTTAAATAGGAAAGCAAAATATGCGACCATCTGTGACAATATGTGACTGTCTATCTCTTTGTGCAATAAATATCTTGCCTAAACAAAATAAATTCATATTAACCAACGATAAAACTGCAAATTCCATAAAAAATAAAATAATTAAATACACGGAGAAAAATATAGTTACGTTCAGTTTGGCCAGTACTGAACAAACGGTATTTTTCCATAAAACTGCAGGTTTTCTCAGACTATACTAAACAAATTCGCTTTGACTTAAAATTATTTTAAAAAAAAACTATAAACTGAAATTAAAAAAAAAATTAAATATTATTTCGAAAGAAAAAAAAAATCTGAGAAGATAACAAAAAATACTCATCACGTTTGGGGTAGCTAATCCCAGACGAATAAATACTTTTTTTTTATAAACTGATTATTAACATCTCCAATACGATAGATAAAATTGTGTTATAAATATACTAAGATAAAAAAACGAAGTCACAAAATAAACCATTAAATTTTCAAATCGTAAACACTATTAATTTTTATTACATAAACACTTTAAAAGACCCAGCGTGCACCTGTGGGTGAAGAGAGACTTACGTATTTCCTATACACTGAAAGCAACATTACAAAATTATAATAAAGTGGTTCTTAAAATATTTTTTTTTGTAATAAAAAAAATCAGAAATTAACTAAACATTTTTCAAGATATTTAAACTAAATCCAAGTAGACATTCCTTACATATAAAACCTCGATATTTTTTTGGTAATTTTTAAACATTTTGTTTAAATTTTCACACTGAATTATAATAAAAAAAATTAAATATTTCTGTTTCCAATAAAATAACAATCAAATTCCAGTTTGAAAAAATAATAATAAATGATAACCGTTAAAAAAAAATTATATTTAGGTACACTTTAATAAAATATATACATTTCTATAAAATTAACTTTTTACAAAATTTAATTTCCCAAAAAAAAAAATTTATGAATTATAACCCTTAGAAAAAATTACACTGTAGGTACACGTTAATAATAAAAAATCAACAAAAAAAATAATAAAATAAAAAAAAAATATTTCTTTTTTTTTTTTTTTAAATATTACTTAAAAAAAATTCTGTACTATTTAATGAAAATAAAAATCGTAATATAAGTTCCAAAAAAGTAAAAAAAAATTCTGAGAATAATTATTGTACGCTTTAATAAAAATATCATTTTAAAAAAAAAATTAATAAAATACAAACCTAAAAAAAATTAATTACGTTTTTTTTTATTAGTACTAAAAAAAATATCGAAAAAATAAAAATACCCTGAAAAAATATTCCATTAAATAAAATAAGGTACACGCTAATGAATAAAACTAAATATATATTTTCTTTCCGCCCAGTTCAAATTAAAATTATCAAATACTCTAAACCTAAGTATAATCATTTCTTTCTGACAAAGGAAAATACTATTGAAAAAAAATATTGCTTAAGTATTAAATCGTATTTTTATACTTTATTTTAAAGACAAAAAATTCTACCATTGTAATATAATTAAAATTAAAAATCCAAAAATTGAACAAAAAACACTTATAATTTCCAAAAAAAATTTAAATACGATTTCATACTTTACAAATCTACAAAAAATAACATGAGAAAAACATACCAACATTTTTGAAAAAAAAAAAATTAATTTTTCCCTTCAATTTATATTTTGCTATAGGCCATAAAATTCTGCAATTTTTGCAAAATATCACCCTTCTTCCATTTTCATGATGCGGCCATTTTTTGATGTTTATCAGCTTTTCCGAAAATCTCCCTGCCTTTTCTGCCATTATTTAAGTTTCTGAAGTGTCTGTTCCCTTAGCCTATTTTTGATTTTAAGCAAAAATAATCCAGTCTCACATCAAAAACGATTTTTTAAATTTATTTCTCATAAAAAATAAAATCATTCATATTACCGACTCTTTTGTCATAATTTCGTTTCTTATTTGATTTTTTTTATTAATTACTTCTGCACAAAAATCGCTTTTGTCCCGTATGACTTGAACACCATTGTAGTGAAGTTGAAAATTCGATCACTAATGTTGTGATAGTGGTTTTTTTCTAATATATAATATTTTTCTACTAATGTAGTCATGTCGAATATAATTCGGTTATAGCCGAGCGGTTAATTATAACTTTTATTATAACTTACTCAGTTAGGTTGGCCATACAATCTTCTATCGTATTTAAAGTATACCCGAGCGGAGAATATACTTAACCACTTATCACTTTATTCGGGAGCGGGTATTCTAGGAGACGGCGCTTAGGAAACAGATAAAATGATTTCTTCTTAACTTAAGAATAATATATTAAATAAATGTGAATAAATTCTCCAAGAACATGAAAGATCAATTCTTATTTCTAAGTCCTATTTCTATGCAAAGCCCTTAAATTCTAATTTCCATTAAATATTAGTTTTCCATTAAATACTTCTAACTTAAAACATTCTATGTTTGAAATCCCAACTATTCGCAATCATTTTCAAATCCCAATTTATTGTCCACATTTTTCTTAGTGTAAATATTAGAACTGGTTCGTATAAGTCATTTAAATTATTTTACAAAATATTTTTCCAAGTTAATTAATATTCGTCAAAATTTCTATCAGTGTTCAAACTATCAATATTTATAAGTGTCCAAAATTATTTCTATGTCTGAAAATACGAGTCTCAAAATTTTTCTAAGTTTTAAAACTATTTTTAATTCAAGAATAAATCTCAAAATAAATTCTCACAGAAACTACATTTTCACTTTTGAATTTGCCATAGTGACACCCTGAATAAAACTGAATAATTATGAATCTTTTCATGAGTTTATATACCCAATAAGAAGGTCACTAGTTAAATTTATTTGACAATTCTATTAGCGCAAAATATCTACAAAGATACCGCGCATATTTAATTACCCCGACAAAAGAGTTTCAGTCTCATCAATTTGCAAGCTAATTGCTATTTCTGACATCTGAAACGATCATTTTGACCGTAAATTAAATTTTTATAAACAATTTAGATATACTAGACAACTTTTAAGTTATACCGACAAGAATTACCGAGGAGGGGTCCGATGTAATTTAGGTCAAACCCGACTTCACCGAAGCCGAATCTCGTGAAGCCAGATTGTATCATAGCGCAATATTAAAGAAATATTATTTTAAAATTTTAACTACATATAAAATATTCAGATCATAACAATATATATCTGCTTATATATAAGCATATCTGCTCATATATGACGAGATATGATTGGATCTCTTGATATATAACTGCTTATATATAAGCATAACTGCTCATATATGAAGAGATATGATCGTATCTCTTGATATACACATATATTTTTATATCTAATCACTTGTACAAATATATTATATCTGCTTATATCTGCTTATATATAAGCATATCTGCTCATATATGACGAGATATGATTGGATCTCTTGATATATAACTGCTTATATATAAGCATATATGATTGGATCTCTTGATATATTCTTGGACATGAAATTTGGATATACAGAGATCCGTTCATATCTCAAATATATAAACCTTTTTTTCCCGGGTAAACAAAGAAAATCTATAAAATACAAAGTTACAAACTAATTGTTAAAAATTTCCAGTGATGGAGTCTCCATAGCTCTAGAATTTTAATGTTATCTAGTAACTTACTGTGAAGTCCAATATTAAGACTGTTGTTTATGTTTATTTGGCGTGAAACAAAGTATAGCTATAGCTTTCGCTTGTGATCGAGAGATCGAGATAAAAAATCTCGTACAACATAATATAATTAAAATACTGAACAAACCTAATCTAGTTTTTGCTAAAAATAGCGATTAAACCGAACTTGTCCTTAGAAAAAAACTATTTTGAAGTAAAGAAAATATCTCATGATAGCCCAGGATATAATAATAATAAATTTATCGTATCTAAAAAAAAAATACAGAATTTTTTTTATTACAAGGGTTGAGTTATAACCAAATTAAATAAAATACAATCATGCCTATTGCAATAAGTTCTATAGTACTGTATACAGTAACCTATCAAAAATGTATCTTAAACTACAGTGCGGTCCAAAAGTCACCCCACCCCCTTTTAACTTTTGAACGAGTTGAGATATCGACTTCAAATTTAGAACTCTTAAATAAGACAACTTATACTACTTTTAGCATATATTTGATATTTTCAGCTCTTAAAATCTAGGCAGGGGGGCATGGGGGGGACATTTTTTTAAATGAAAAGGGGGGTCGTGTGATACATCATTTTAAAGCTTATAAAATTCTCTATTTAAACTAACATTTTTAAATTTTTTAAAAATATTTTTTAAGGTTATGATTTTTCAATTTTTTGTGCTAAAACATTTGATTTTTTAAGTTTTTTTTATAAAATTTTATTTATGTCAACTAAAATTAGTTTAAAAGTATAATTAACATTTTTTTATGATGAAATTAGGCATTTTTAAAAAATTATTTGTTTTTTTTAGAGGAATTTTGACATTAATTCCCATTTTCAACCCCATTTTAAACCAATTTTTTTTTTAATTTAAAAATATGGAGTTAAATGGAGAATTTTATAAGCTTTAAAATGATGTATTATACGTGCCCTCTTTCCATTTAAAAAAATGTGCCCCCATGCCCCTCTACCCACATGTTAAGAGCTGAAAGTATTAAATATATGCTAAAAGATAGTTTAAGTTGTCTTATTTAAAAGTTCCAAATTTGAAGTCGATATGTCAACTGGTTCAAAAGTTAAGAGGGGGGGGGGTGATTTTTGGACCGCTCTGTATATTATTCTTATACTAAGCATATACACCTACTACTCATTTAGGAGAAATGACCTAAGTTTTAGAATGCTAATTATGTAGTTCACAATAACTTTAGTGTTTGAGAGAGAAATATTATCAATACTAGGTTATATATTTCTTGAGATAAACAGCTGTGACAGATGGACGGACGGAAAACCGAGCGAATCTATAAGAGGTTTTGTTTTAAAGGTGAATATTAAATTAATATTATACTTTTATTTGTAGAGCTGTGTAGAGTACTTATAATATCTCATTAAAATTTCCTACCTGTAAAACGTGACGGCATGCGATAGAAGGCTGTTACTTAAGAGGGTATATCAGTTAGTTAGCATGTTATTTGTCGCTGCGATAATTTGTCGCCACAGTTGTCAAGATACGCGCAAGTTTTTGATTAACATAAATTAGTTTAATTTGGCGCAAACAACAACATGAAAACAATATTCAATCAAACAACTATGCTTAATATATTACTTTCCAAAAAGTCTTGCGATAGTTAAAAAACAAATGTAATTTTTAATACATAATAAGTTTTATTAACGATGATTTCTGCTAAAAAAATTCTGTATCTTTTTCTGTCGGGTAATTGGTGACCACGATAATTTGCTGTCGCTGTGAGTTAGACTTAAAAATTTTACCACAGGTTTCTTATTGATGTTTTCATTTCCGTCATTTAAAAGAAGTAAATTATTTACTTCTTTACTGTAAATATATTTTTAATAAATAAGTGTTTAAATTAGTTTTGAGTGGACTGTTTTCAATACCATGATTCAATTAAATAAATTAAAATTTATGAATATCAGTGAAATTAATTAGGGTTTATACCTAGTATGTTTTGGTAATAAAATAAGCATTTATATTGCTTATCAATAAAAATAAATCAACTAAAGTTTTACCACAGGTTTCTTATCCAAAGTTCTTTTGGTAAACTCTAGGATGGTGTAATTTGTTAACAATTTTCACCAGTTTTCTAGTAGTAAACAAGAATTCTGTAGAATTGTTAAACCAAAAATTAGTCATTATGTCCCAATGAAACATTCTTGTATTTAAGTGTTTGTACAAATTGTTTTTATTTAATTTTCGTTCGTTTATTTGAAAGGACTTATCTAATTTGCTAAAGACAAAAAAGTCCATTTATTTTACTAATGCTTTTCTCCTTTGACTTGATATAGATGATCTAATCTTAAACATTGTTGCTGTCACCGTATCCTTGCTATACTACTTCCGCTACACATCATTACTCTTGATGAATTAGGATTCTGTACTATACTAGAGTCACTCTAGATAGTAGCGTGAGCCATTAAAAACGGTTAGCCTTCTACTACGCATGCACAGTTCGGGTGCGGGTAGCTATAACTAGGCGCTCCTGTCATTTGATGTTTTGATTTCCGTCATGTAAAAGAAGTAAATTATTTACTTCTTAACTGTAAATATATGTTTAATAGATAAGTGTTTAAATTAGTTTTGAGTGGACTGTTTTTAATACCAAGATTCAATTAAATAAATTAAAATTTATGAATATCAGTGATTTAAAGCTTTTAAGATGGAAAGTTCATAAAATATATTATCTAAAATTAATAAGGGTTTATACCTAGGGTGTTTCGGTAATCAAATAAGCATTTATATTGATTATCAATAAAAATACTTCAACTAAGGGTAAGCTTCACAAATTAAAAACACATTTTGCAAAAATTAAACATTTATTAAGATGTCGGTAACTATCAGTTTCTTGTTTCCATAGTAACCAAGTGCACATATGCCAAAATTATCAGATTCATTTTGATCTGATTGGTCAAGAAACTAAAAATGCAAGGTTTTGATTGGCTTATATATTGTTTGTGAAATGGTCATTGAAACTTATCAATGAGAACATGTAAATTATAACTTATAATAAACTTTAAATAATAAATAAATTATTTCTTATAAAAAGTTTAATTTGCTTCAACTTTAAATATACCAAGAGATGGTACATAGTCGATAAGCATAAATTTTAGTAAAATAGATGGGTTATATGACATATATCAAGTTATTCTTCTTCAAGATTTTCACATATTTGTCAATTTTTCTAAAGGTTTTCAAATTTTCCAATCTCTGACATATGCGCTTTGTGTTTTGTGCGCTAGAACCGCTGCAACGGTTCTATATAGAGTGACACACCACTATACGACCTTGATCCTGAGGGATGCCACATTATGTTATCCTGTGCTTTAGTTCCGAGTAAATTAATTCCTCGTTGTAATATCTCTATAGTATCATGTAATAAAATTATATGGATATTATTCCAAGAGAACTCTCTAAGAAATTACTTGCAAGAGCATGAATGATGTTTAAATTATAACCTTTTATTTAATTTTCTATTTTGCGACTCTTATAAGCTCATAATCACACGCATTTTGCGTGTTCTTATAGGCCCATAAGAGGTCTCTACTTTTTTTTTTTTGGGTTGGCAACAGACAAAAGTCTATCTCTTGACGTTTACCGTGCAATTGTGAACGTCGGTTCAAAGTTTAATTTTTTACAAAATTTTGTGTTTAGGTTATGTTTTACCGTGTTAAAATTGTGGCTTGGTTACTTGCAGTGTAAAAGAGAAGAAATGACTATAAAATATATCAAAATAATATTCGTTCTTAGAATTTTAAACATGGCGAAAACTGTAATCCCAATTCGATACAAAAATCCCTAAATCAGTCATCAATTTAAATGTAAGTTTTTTAAAATTTTAGAGCAAAATAGAAAAAATTGTATAAAGCACTCGTTTCACAACACGTTTTTAGCGCACTAGTGCTTTAGAAAACTCACCGCAAGCGGCTCGTTTTCTAAACTTGTACTCGTGCGCTAATAACGTTTTTATATTCTATGGTCTGTTTTTTCAAGCAAGATAGTAAATTAAAAATCGCACAGTAAATATTTTTACTACGGGTTTAAATAGTATATGTTTGTGTATAGAATATAGTTATGTTTTATAAAATAAACTACGTAGTATATTCGCACATACAATATCCGAATCTGTTTTGAAAATATTCACTGTGCGATTTTTAATTTACTAACTTACTTGATGAAACAGACCATAGATATTTTTACGTTTTCTTATTTATTTTAAAATGCTCACGGAAAGAAATTAGTGGGCTCTGCGCTATACATTATAAGATATTTGGTAACAGTGGCAAATTATAGTGATTTAAGCTATAGATTATAAGGGACACAATAACTAATAATGTTAAAAATAAATTGGAAACGATTATATATATTACAGCACGATTATATTTATTACAGGCACTATTATAAATTTACAGAAATTTTATTATATTATAAAAATTATTAGCACGGACAATAATTAAATCTATTTAAGCTATAAATGCCATACTATTTGTTATATTTTATTATTCACTAAACAATTAAAGTATTTCATATAAATTTTTACACTGACTGCCATAATTGTAAGAGAAAGCCTTGTATTTATATAATAAGCGATTATAATTTGCTTGGTATGTGTGTTATAGCGCTCCTAGCTATAATTTTTTTTTCCGTGCTGATCTGTCAAAAAAATAAAATTCCATTTTCGAGAAATTTTATTGTAAAATTTACAAAAATTAAAAATTAAAATAAAATTAACAACATAAAAAAACAATTTTTTTAAATCCAAATCCAAATTTGTCAAAAACATTCCCTTCGCCCGCTTTTTACTCATTTTAAAGACTTAGAAGTAAAATAGTTTGAAAACGCAATTAAGCTTCATTTGGTGGAATAGTGCCTAATATACAAAAAAATTCAAATTATTATTATTATTAACACAGTGATATCTTGTTTACGTTCATATATCAATCATGTATACTTACGCGAGCAACTCATCAATCAGGTTTTGTTCCGTTCTAGATAAAAAAAAGTTATCCCTATGGAATATTCGGAACGTATCCTGCAATATTTTATAAACAAAAATGTATCGATAAGTTATTATATTGGATAAAATAATTTATCGTGTTTGAAAATATAATTACAATGAAAAGCACGAACCGAAATTATCAAAATATCGTAGTAGCACAAACTCGAAATAGGAACTTTTCGAAAATTTTCGACAAGATTTCGAAGATTTTTTAGAAATCTCAGAAATCTTATAAAAAATCTGAAAATCCATATAAATGACCAAAATCTCAGAAGTCTTTCAAAAATTTTGGTTTGGTCCCTCGATTAATAGTAGATTAAAGGTCGACTAGGAAAAGTACCATTTTCTGGGAGACCTGTATACTATTTTATTCGCATCTGTTTTTATTTAAATATAAATTACTAACTTTTTTGAAACCTAGATGTTTGAATTTAAATTAAGAAAATAATACTATCATACTATAAGTTTTTTAGTTCTTTTCATATTTACCACAAACAATTTTTACTGCATTTCACAAGAGAAGCACAATCATATAAAACTGAAGTTTCACATACGCGTAACCCAAAAAAACCACAAAAAGCATTTGTTTATAGCTCAAGGCACCGTTTATAACATTTATTATCATTTTCAGGCTCAAAAGTAAAAAACATTGACTAAAATTGTATTTAGGTTTTTTTTTAACAAAATGTATTAGATTATTAGTGTTTGTCAATGTACAGCCATTTTGACATTTTAATCGGTGGCGCCATCTAGCGGAAATTAATGATTTATAATGTAGACCAGTAATAATTAGTTTACTGGTCTCTAGTTTTCATTACTGGAACTGACTTCCAGGCGTGAAAACAGTGGGACAAGAAATCCCGTGCTTGCCAAACATTTTGTTAATACAAGTAATTTATGTATGTATGTATTTATGTATTATTGTATGTATTTATGTATTATTGTATGTATTTATGTATTATTGCGAATAAAAGCTTTTTTGTTGTTTTATTTTTTTTGCAAAATCCTGATTAAAAGCCAAATAATTATTTCAAAGTAACTTATACTATGGTCTGTATCATCAAGCAAGATAGTAAATTAAAAATCGCACAGCGAATATTTTCAAAACAGATTCGATTATTGGATGTGCGAATATACTGCGTAGCTTATTTTATAAAACATAACTATATTCTATACACAAACATATACTATTCAAACCTGTGGTAAAAATATTCACTGTGCGATTTTTAATTTACTATCTTGCTTGAAGAAACAGACCATATAACTTATATACGATAAATTTTTGCATTTGAACTTAAATAAATTTATTTTACAGAAAAATTCCTTCCATTATTTCTAGAAAATGCAGTCAATTTTATTTTACAATTTTTGAGGTAAACGAAAACAAAGGGCTGCTTATTTGCAAAATAGCTTCAATTTATTTACTGTCACATGTGACTGCATTTGGTCTTCTTACACAAATTACATAGGAACACATAATTTTTGTACCGTCTATTACAATAATATTCAAGACATAAAACATATGTAATGAATCATTGGCAATTTTTTTTTCTTAAGACAAAACATGAGAAATTATTGTATAAAGGTTAAATTCTCGTTTAAATTGAATAAGAGGCTGAGAATAATGCCGAAAAAATTCGCTGTTTTCATGAAAATTTGCTGTCTGTAAATAATTACGACCGGGGCATCGCCCCTGGAGGAATTATTACCTTTGACAGCAAATTTGAATGAAAACTCTGAATTTTTCCCGATACTTCGCTGAATCATGTGTAATTCGGAAGATTATTTTTTATTCATTTATATGTCAAACCTACTTTTATATATATTTTTTTTGATTGCTAAATGATATAAATTGTTTTATTACTTAACTTAATATTTTTAGAGGCATATTCTTTGATTTGGTTATTTAATTCCATTCTCAATTGCCAAACTAAAACATTTTTTGTCCATTTTTAAATTGCAAATTATGGTTTTGTTTTAACACCTAATTTAGTGAAGTCGGCTCTGTGTGTTAGGCTGTAGAAGATACATACATACATACATAAGGGGTTTTGCATTTAAATGAGTCCTCAGTTAACTGTCAATGGGAGTCTAAAACTGACAGTTAACTGATAATAATCTAAGTACTCAGTTAAATCTAAAATCTCTATAGAATGTTAAGAGCATTACAGTAACTGTCCTCCTAAGCAAGAAGGTCATATGTGCGTTTTTGTTTTTTTGATAAAATTGTTTTTTTTATTAAGAACGGCGACTGTTTCGCTGATAAAACAATATTTCTAATCAAAATGCAGTATAAGACTTTTTTTCAGTAACATGACAATTGAAGTATACATTCTTGCTTGGACTTTTTTTGACTTTTTTTTGACTTTTTTTTGACTTTTTTTTGACTTTTTTTTTACTTTTTTTTGACTTTTAGTGAAGCCTTGTAAAAAGTAGGAAAGTCTTGCATTTCTAATAAAATATTAACACCTGTCTGCCTGTCGATTCGTCTGGAAAATTTGTGACCAAGATAACCAGAAAAGAGTTTGGGATAAATAATTAAAATTTTTAGCATAACGGGCCCGAGTAAGGAGTAAATTCTTCAAAATAGCGGCTATAGTATAGGGGAAAGTATTATTTTGTTTGTAGCAAAGTGACAAAGAATCACACTCCATACTGTAGTCGTAATACTAACTGGCACCTGTGAGCTGAGGCAAGGGAAAGAGAAGAGGTAGAATTTTGCTTGTAAACTATAGGCGACCTTGAGTTTTTCACATTCCACTCAGGTGCCAGTTGATATTGAGTATACAGTAGTTAGTAGGTATTGCTACTAAAAATATTTTTGTAGAGCTCTGTTATTAGATATTGATCTAGTTTGAAAAGAATTGCTGCAGAAATCAGCATGAAGGACTTTGGGGATTTGGCGATTTTTAGAATCATAGCGTTAGCAAATATTGTAAATACATGTACAGTGCGGTCCAAAAGTCACCCCCCCCCCTTTTTAACTTTCAAACGAGTTGAGATATAAACTTCAAATTTAGAACTCTTAAATAAGACAACTAAAACTATCTTTTAGCATATATTTGATATTTTCAGCTCTTAAAATGTGGGCAGGGGGGCATGGGGGAACATTTTTTTAATCGGAAAGGGCGTCGTGTGATACATCGTTTTAAAGCTTATAAAATTCTTATTTAAACTAACATTTTTAAATTTTTTAAAAATGTTTTTTAAGGTTTTGATTTTTCAATTCTTTGTGCTAAAACATTCGATTTTTTAAGTTTTTTTTTATAAATTTTTATTTATGTCAACTAAAATTAGTTTAATTAGTAAATTTAAATAGCTATAATAATGCAATTATCTTAGTGAAAATAAAAAATATATATATTTTTACAAAATGTTGTCATTAAGAATTTTACTATAGGCATTGTACAAGTACAAATGAATTTTAAAGAACTTTTTATCTTTTTATGTAAATTAACAAAACCTTATTAATTTTACAAACAAAATTGCGTTATTACACTACAGTTATTGTGAATTTACCTTAATAAGACTAGCAAGGAAGCGGAACAGCCTGATGCGTTCTCCTCCTTGCACCAGTTGATGCCGTAGCACGATATTGTGAGACGCCGGCAAATGTTTTTTTTTTAAGTTAGCTATGTTTTTTTAGTGTTGTTACATTTATAATCGGTAAGTAAGTTATCCTTGTTATTTAGATGTTATTTTCTAGTTTTTGTAGGTGTAGGTTACATTTTGGCTAATTTTGAGTTTTTTTTAGTTAGTTTTTCATTTTATTTGATTGAGCGTGTTTTTATATGTTAGGATAAGGGAAAGTAAACTCATTTTTGTTCCAGTCTAATAATTATTGGACGAAAAATAAATCTGCTATTTTTTGCACAAATGTTTGGTAATGGGTGCCGTAACCGATTTATTTTGGATTGGTAGAAAATTTATGTCGGAAATTGCGACGTTATAGCAACGATATTCTTTTTTATGGGTAGTTATTTCTATGTAGAAATAGTAACTATCTGTTGTTTATGACCAGTTTTGCTGTAACATGTATCTAGAACAATAATTGAGGTTATTTTGAAATTTCCAGTAAAACAAAATATAAGGTCTATGTTTTGATAAAATGTCCGCTTATTTAACGATTATTATACATAAATTACAGAATTTACGTATGGGAAAGTCGCTTAATTTCGGATACCATTTACTTTGATATTTTTTTTTATATAACATATAACTTATTGTAACGAACCATGATTTAAAATGAAAATAATTTTATTACAGTTTATTTAAAAAAAAAGATGGTTAAAAAAAATATTTTTGTACATTTTAAAAAGGGACCTAATTTCGGACATAATATGTATTTTTTTAAAGTACATCTGGATCCCATTGCTTTTGTTTCTTGTTATTCCTTAACATTTTTGTCTGCAAATAAGAAGAATTTTTTTTTAGAATTTAATCATTGAGCTTTTTTTTACGAATAGTATAGGAGCCACAATTTTGCCATTTGCAATTTAAACTATTTGTGTTGCAATTTAACGGGGAGAAGCTCTAGCGTTACCATACTACAGATTTAGTTTGGCTTTTGGCTTCACGAAAAAGTACGTTTCTGTTTACCTCTGCAAATAGTATCTTAGATACACTACTATCCGAAATTAGGAAACCGTCCGAAATTAGGCGTCTTTCCTATATAATAAACGATTAAATTTCTTAATTTTCAAAAGTCAGATCGATAAAAGCAAAAAATCAGAGAAAGTAGAGAACAGAGAAAACTATTAGTTTTTCCCAAAGAACTTTTACCTCAAGAAGTAATTTCAGACCAATGTTTATGAAGGTGTCATCTTTTTGTTTGTTTATTTACTAACAGAAACGCGATACAGCTTTGTGGTGTAAAATTTAGATGTCGCTAGTCGACTTTCAGGCTACCTAGTAGCGATGTTGCGTAGTTTCCACCTTATCATGAATTAAAATCATTATACTTAAATTAAAAATGTAAAAAACTTTATTGTGTATACTATAATTATGTTTAATAATATAGTATATTTAAATCTATTAAAATTAAACTACTAGTTCATATAAAACTCATACAGAACTAACGTTTCTTAAAATTTACAATAAAATATCCAAAGTATATGTTTCCAATCGGCAACACTGTACCCCTGTCAGACATTTAACGACATTAGACTGTGAGTGTACACATTCTTTCTCTCTTTACGCGTACTAAGTGTAAACGATAGTCACTCCCCACCACCCCTTACCGTAGTTGGTTCACGCTTCAAACAAAGCATACGGTAGATTACATCATGTTCCTTCTTGAGGTAAAAGTTCTTTGGTTTTTCCGTATAATTTTTTTTTATTCCAATTTTAATAAATAATGGTAGGTATAAGTTATAGATTCCAAAAGGTTATTTTTTATATCCCATCCCATGCGAATGGAAAGACTAAATTTAAAATATTTATAATTTCATTTTGAACTGTCTATAGATATTTTTCAAAATGTAATGACGCGCCATGACGTCGGCATGTGGGTGAGTTTTAAATGAATTACTGACAAGTGCTACTATGTTATATGTAGTTATTATTTATTACCTATGTATAATACAACATTACAGATAGAAACAAGTCTATTTCATTGTTTTATCATAATTAAAACGAATAAAGAAATAGTATTTATGTTCTACCTTATAGTTCTTGGTTTAAGTGATGATTAACCATGATTTGATTAATACGTTTCTTAACTTTTAAAACGTATCTTATAGTCGTATTAATGGTGCAGGTCGCTTGCAGCACAAATTTATACTACGGTATTCCAAGAACGCTTTGACACCGGGACTTATATTTTGGACCAAAGATTTTCAACGGGGCAAAAATGTTGGTCAAGATTTTAATTTCAGTGAACTGGTTATTTTTAATGTAAAAATAACCCTTAGCCATTATTTTAATCGATGGTAAACTATTGGTAACGAAACTTTTTATCTTATTATTACAGCCATTTCTTCAGTGGTTGGTATAGTATATTACATAACTAGTGTGGAAAGTGACATATTTAACGCGAGTGGGAAGGTTTACTAACGAGCCGCCGAGCAAATAAAGAAACCCTACGAGTGTATTTCAATACACTTTCCAACGAGTTGTGTACACTATTTTTCCTACGATCCCGATTTTTATTAATTTTTAAGAAAAACAAGGCACAAAATAATTATAAATAGCATACAAATTTATATATGTAGGTATGTCAAACAGGAAATATGTTTTTTATTTAACTTTCTTGGTTTTATATTTAATAGAATACATAGCTGTTTAATGGGTTGCCTATTCCTAAATAAATGCAAACTTGAGTTTGCTTATTAAATTAGATTTCTGTGGTTATGCTGCCATATAGGACAGTAAAATTGTACTGTTTTACATTTCATAAGAAAAATACTGTGTATTTTGATGTTTTTTATGTAATGTAAGGTAACTAAATAAAAAAATAAGTAATTTTTATAAGATCTAGACTGTCTAGACAAGACAGTAATGGTCAAAATAGTAACGTTATATAGTTTCTATTTTTGACATGAAAAACAGAAATATTTGGATTAAAACACTTAAAAGATATAAAAGGCTGTGTTGAAAGGTGGAAAATGGTTTATAAAATAAGTCAATCAAATAAAATTCGTAGAAGGTAAATATCTAAATAAAATTAGGCAAACCTCCATACATAAATATCACACGAGTGTGATATAAAAATATCAGACTAGTGCGACATGAGGCGTTTTCTAAAGAACAAAAGAATGTGCTAAATGTAATTTTTATAGAGGATCGTAGAAAAATATTTTTGATTAAGTAACCAACACTTGTGTTCGCAACCAAGAGTTAACTATCGATTAAAAAAATAGCCGTTTCAGCCATTTTAGTTTATATTTAGTTTAGATCCGGAACCATTTATATAAAAATATATCTTTTAAGACAGTAAGTAATACAGAACATATTTAAAGTACATATTAAAATTTAGAATCCAATTCAATCAAGAAATGGGAACGTACCTTTTAAAAATATGAAAACAAATTCTAGACACAGAGGAAAGATTAAGATTAAAAAAAGTTGTTCCGTGATTGGAATTTGAAGTTAAAATTTTGAACTCTAGTCGTTCTTTTATCTGAGCATCCGTGAACAACGAAATCGGTAATCGCTTTATTACTGAAATTCAATACGCAATTTGTTTCATAAAAACTGTGTCAAGCTTATTGCTGAAATATAATACAATTCATCTAAATTGATCAATGCTTTTTGATTTGGTATCAAACATTCAAAATAAAAAGTTAATGTCTCTATGTGGCATATAAAAGGTCGACAAACAAAAAAAAATCACTTATTCAATAAAGGAATAAAAACGTATAGATAACGCTGGTTTGTTTTGTGATATAATAAAAGCTTTTGAGGGCTTCAACCCTCCATTCTAACGGAGAACAGGAGGACAATGCATAGACATTCCTTGGCACAATGTAAGAACTATCAACTCACCGGCAGACGAGAATTTCAAATGAAAACTTAGTCGAGATCCTTTTTTTGCCCGGTCCCACGTTGAAGGAAATCTCCAATGGAAATTAAGGTGATTCTTGTGGAAAATATTCTTTGAATAATTTTATATTTTTATTTTGCCGGTAAAATAAATAGCAGAATTTATTGTCAAAGCAAGCTTCATAGTAGATTAATAGTTTTGTTAGGAAAACCTTTAGAAAATAAGCATTTCAACCTCATGTTGCGCAATATCACTTACCAGTAATAAATAATTAATACTTTAATTTCAATTTAAATTCTTAACTAGTTAGTTAATTCTATTATAAATAACCATCCTTAAAAATACTCAGATATAGTATATATCTGCACAAATAATTTGAAAAAAACAATTTCTGTTTGCTTAGACCAGAATTATTAAAGTACCTGTTAGCATTGTCTTAACTTAAAAACTGAAGTTTGTGATAAGTTAATTCAATCAAGGTTAAGGCTCTCAGTCGTTTTTAAGAAACGAAGAAATCAATATGTACTGTTAGTTTGTCTTAGGACAACATTTGAAGTGTTTTTATATTTTATCCAATACATACAGATAATAAGACAATTACCAGCTTTATTTTAAATAGATAAACTCAATAATAACCCCCGCTTGGCTTTTACTTTATTGAGTGGATAATTATTTATTTTACCCACTCAACTGTCACTTGTCAAATTATTTTCTTGTAAATGTCATAAAAATTTTTAATAAAAATATGAATTCCTAAGCTATTTATTGGATAAAACCTTGTATGGCACTCATGGGTAAACCGATATTAATAATAATAATAATAATGCATTTATTCCAGTCAAAAAACCATATAAAAATAAAATATACATTTGTACATGTAAAAAAGTAATTATGAGAAAAAAAAAAAAATTAGATAGAATTAGATATTGCCCTCTCGAAGATTAACCTGCTTGGCTAACGCCTCGCAGGTTAATTTTCTCATGGAAAATATCTTACCTTACCCACTAGTACCATAAATAACTATTAAAGTGTTTTCAAGAATAATATATACATCAATCTGATGACATTATTTCTTTTGCGAGTAAGGTCAGGCGCTGTTTTCTTAATCAGCATGAAGATATGACTCTTTGTTCTGAAGAGGGCCAGCAGCCCGAAACTGTCAGTCTACCAATATCACTCTGTACGATGATTAGAAAATAGATTGATGGAATAATAAATTAATATTTTTATAATTTTGTTTTAAATTAAAAATTTCTGTCCTAATATATTCAAGTCCTTATTCGCCAAATTTTATGCTGTTAAATTTACCCGACTAGTTAAGTTTTTGTTAACATAAAATAATCTATTTTTTTACTACTGCTTTAGAATGTAAGCAAATACACACACTTTTCAAACACAGAATGAATCGATTCTAGCTCTAGATACGGTATGAATATTCCGTATCAAGTGTTAGAATGAGCACATTTAGTGTCATCTCTTGATTATGAAAGCAAAGGAAACTGTACCAAAATTAGCAAATATATGTATATTTTACCATAAAACATTGAATAATTTAATGCAATTTAAAGTTTTGCGTTAAAATTACATAAAGTTTATTAGTTTTTCTTAATATTTGACCAGTTTTTTATCAATTTAGTTCAAAAAATTAAAACTGCTCCATCTATTGTTATATATTTAAACCTGATATCTGTCACAACAATATGACATAACCTTTAATTTTTGCATTATAATTTGTAAATATGTGCTAAACTGAAATAAAAATCCTTTTTAAGTACTGATTTGATAAAATTATTAAATAGCATTAATTGCTTTATTTAAAAAAATATGTTTTGTTGCATTTACAATGTTGAGTCATTGTTTTTAACATTGTCCGCAATTTAAAGCCATACAGTGTTTCATATTTGCAGTCGAACAAAAAGTATAGTCTACAACACGTATGGAATAGTCATTCCGCGCTCGCGGTACCGTCATACTCGCCTACCGGCTCGTATGAGAAACTTTTTATTGTCTATTCCATACTAGTTATAGAATATACTATTTCAACACTAAAATTACCTGATTCTATAAAAATTAAAATACGGTTGTTATAATAATAATATAATAATAAATAATTTATTTTCTCAAGAATGTTCTAAATACAATATAGTACATAAAACTATTAATGGAAACATTGTCAAAAGGAATTTAAAAAGTACAACAAGTACCTAAATAAATAAATAAACAAATAAATAAATAAATACAAAATACAATTAAAATTAGTTTATGACCTATATGAATAAAACTCTTCCATGTTGTAGGGCTCCATATTACACATATAATCAAAAAGTAGATTTTTAAAACTTCTTTCATTTTTTCGGTTTTTCAAAATCTGAGGAAGTTTGTTAAAAAGTTGTATAGCTGAGTAGTATGGACCTTTTTCAAAACTAACTAGCCTATGTTTTGGAACTTTGAAATCGAAAAATCTATTTGAACTGGATTCGCTACCAGAAAACAAGTCTTTTTGTTTTATTAAAAAAAGCAATATTTTTTTTTATTTACAAAACCAACATAAATACGTTTAGATAGAATGTATAATAAAAACACTGTTCAATATTAATTAAATATATTTATTTTTAAATAAATATATTTAATTAATATTATAAGTTAAAAGTCTATGTGTACCTTTTTCATAATCTAGGTTTAAATCATATCATGGAAATAAACTAATTTAAGATGTTGAAAGCCAGATTAAATTAATTACTTGTCTTGGGTAACACTGTCCCATGGAACTAGATGCCTTGGGTTATCGTTGAAGCTAATGGTTTGCTTACAATGTTATTATAGTATAAATAGCTCAAAAATAACTTAATAATCGTACTGAAACTTAAGAAACTAGCCACATAAGTCCAGCCTAATTACACATTGAATTACAGTATATTAAATCCGTGAAAACTAATAAAACACAACCAAATATTTTAATATTATAGTCAATAGCAGTGAACACAACACAGACCCACTTTGGCCCCACTGTAGTAGTTAATGTGCAAAGTTATTTTTATTTTGACGAGATGACCTTTGACACTTGAAGTTTTGTGCAATGTTGCCCAATCGTACATTGACATATGTCAAAATTCTTAATTAAAATAATAAATTAAGGTATGTTCCGGGATGTAAAAAGGGCTGAAAATTTGGCTAAGTATTTATTTTTTATGTATCAATAAGCATGTAAAGTCTTATCGTTGCAGGCGATTTAGCCCAAAATCGATACCCTCCTCTGATGCGCTGATTTCGGAAACTTTTTTCGTTTTTCTCGATCTGCTCGTTTTTTTGAGATATAAAGCACAGTGCTTTTTTTTGCCTGTAGTTGTAGTAAAAAAAAATAATTTAGGTCTAATTATTTTTGTTTTACCGTGGATTGATTCTCTATTAGTGGGGCTCTAAGCCAAAAAAAGCGGATTTAAAATATCTTTATTCTTTTTAATAGGCTTTTAAATTCAAAAAATTAGTTTTTTTTCGATATATTTTGATAAAAATTACAATAGGCTTAAGTATATAAAAAAACATTTTGCTTAAGGAAATTTTTTTCATGCATTTTTCGTCAAAATTCCTCAACCTGCGCTCTCGGAATATTGTAACACGAAAAATGCACTCAAACAATTGCCAAGCAAAATATTTTTTTAAGGGGCTGTCCATATATTACGTAACGCAATTTTTCAAAAAAATTGACCCCCCCCTCCCCCCTGTGTATCAAACTGTCACATTTACCAAACCTTACACTGAGTGTCACATATAACACGTGTATTGTTTATGCACAGGTACACAAAATAGTACACACATTAGTATTCTGATGATTCATCGGCAAGATCACGCAAGAACAGGGCCGTAAGATTTTTTTTTAATATCAATGTCAACTGTTTTTTTACTGATTATAATATTATTTAAATATGCATAGTTTCGTCAATTTTTGTGTGAAAAAGGGAATTATGGGCCACTAAATAGTAATTTATGTTCAAATAAAAATACATCTACCAAGCTTAGGAAATAAATATTAAATTTATTAAATTCCGTTACGTAACGTTTACCTGGACCCCCCTCCCCCCTGTGACAAACTGTAACAATTTCTCTGACCCCCCGCTAGGCACGTTACGTAATATATGGAAAGCCCCTAATACAGTAAAAAAATTATCCATAATTCAACATGCACTTATGATATTACTACTGAAAATTTAATTTTTTGGATCCATCATGCGTTCATTTTGTTTTTAATTTTTTGTGTTGTATTGTATTTTGTATTGTATAATTCACAAGGGAAATGTTTTTTGAGCCGTTTTGCATCAGCGATGCAGCGTCAACTAGCCGTATTAATTAAATGCGAAAAAGCCAATGCAGATTGCAAGGCATTCCTGACCGCGCTGCTGGTTTTAGGAGTGCACCAGGAATTGTACTGCTAAAATTTCTCTCACTGTTATTGTGGTCGAGGACTGTTTTATGGGTATCGTTTTAAATTTAAATGTAGTGATACTTGAAAGTTATTTCTCTTTTACGATGCTTTATTTAGTTATTAAATCATAGACTCTAGTATTATGTTTTTTATTTTCTTTTATTTTATTTTATTTTATTTTTTTTTTTTTTTATTTTATTTTTTATTTATTTAATACATAAAATTACATATGGTATTTTACAATTTGCTCACTGTAGGCAAAAGCCCGTGTAGTGAGAAAAAAAAAAATAATAGTAATAATAATAATAAATATCTAAATTAAGAACTACAACAATTATAGATACTTAAATTACAGTATATAAAATCTTAACAAAATAGAAAATTAATGGAAATAAAAGAAATAAATGATAAAGTGTGTGTGTGTGTGCGCGCGCAAAAATGGAGAAAAGAGAGAGAGCGAGAAAGAGATATATGGAAAGAGAAGGAAATGTTTATTAGCTATCATTTTGAAATAAGGGTCTAATGCTATTTATATTTTGTTTAACGTATTTTTTTAACTCACGCTTTAATCTAAAACAATAGGGAATAGTTTTAATGCTAACTGGCAATAAGTTAAATAGTTTAGGTCCTAGATATAAAATAAACCTTTGGGAAAATGTCTTTGTACATAAAGGAACTGCTGACGACTGATTGGAAACTGATCTTGTTGTATGGGGTCTGGATCTTATATTGACAGTGTCGTTTTTAATAATAAAATTTAAGGTACTGTAGGCGTAAAGTTCACGAATGTCAAACAGTTCCAGTTCCTCATACAACAAAGCAGTGGGATGCGTTCGCTCTTTATTAAACAAAATTTTTAATTAATTAATTATACATTTAATTTATTTTGTTTAGTTTTTATCCTGTATACAGTTGATTTTGATAAGTCTCTTATGCGCAGGACGTACTAGCTGGCTTAAATCGATATTTCAGTAGTTTGAATAAGTTAGTAAAACAGCACGGTTCGGACAATACGTTAAATTTGTCAGGAGCGCGATACTCACGCCACTGTCGCTTCCAAAGAACAAAAATAACAATAGTTATTCGTAATGAATCACGCTATGGAAAATACATCCAATAAATAACATTTCGCGTAGAACGAGTGCAAATAGGGCTAACGCTATTTCTCCCAAGCCAAGTACAAGAAGACACCTGGAACAATACAGTCTATTTTGCCTTACGTCACAAAGGTCCTTCCAGAAAACACCCCAGCGGTTAACATATTTATTTGGGCAATTTTTACAGATAATGAAAATCTGTGCAAAGATTTTGATGGAAGATATGCTGACCTTTGTATAGTATATTAGAGGACAAGTTACATAAGACACTATTTTGCTGTGCGATGTTTTCCAATGGACGAGTGCGCCAAATGTCTTATGGAAAGAGTTCTTTAAACTATTTTATCTATTTGCGCGTTTTATTTTGCTTACAAAGTACTTAGTTTTGAATAATTTCAATATGACTGATTTGGGGAATTTAATGTATTTATATTGGTAACAATGACACTGACAATTTAAAAAATTTCATTTGTTTTTTTTTTTTTCATTACAAAATGATGCTTACAAACTTTTCAAGTTTTAAGTGTATTTTTATAGTTATTTTGAATAAAAATGGACGAGGAAGAGTTAATATTTACTTAAGTGTATGAAGGTATGTCAAATGCTTTCAGAAATTCTAGTGTTTGGGACTTACCTGTGAGTACCTTGAACTTAACTGACGTTAGACGTTTCTAATAATGTTCATATGTTTTTTTTACCAACTTAAAAACAATAAAAATCCACAAAACTGTTTTACAATTGATAAATAACTTACTAAAACTGTTTTACAATTAAGCTTATTGTATGAAACGCAAATGATAAAATTTATTATACCGTTGCCTAACTAAAATCGTAATTTAAAAATAAACACCACTTGAACACTACCCGTCAATACCGGGACACGCGGCTAGTCATTAATAAATTCATAAAACTTTTTTCTACTACTGCTTTAGAATGTAAGCAAATACATACACTTTTCAAACACAGAATGATCCAATCTAGCTCTAGATGCGGTAAGAATATTCCGTATCAAGTGTTAGAATGAGCACATGTAGTGCCATCTCTTGTTTTTAAAAGTAAAGAAAACTGCAGCAAAATTATATAAATATATATATTTTACCATGAAATATTGAATAATTTAATGCAGTTTTGCGTTAAAATTACATAATGTTTATTAGTTTTTCTTAATATTTGACCAGTTTTTTATCAATTTATTTCAAAAAATTAAAACTGCTCCATCTATTGTTAATTATTTAAACCTGTTATCTGTCACAACAATCTGACATAACCTTCAATTTTTGCGCTAAATTTGTGTGCTAAAATTAAATAAAAATCTTTTTTAAGTACTGCTTTAATAAAATTCTTAAATAACATTAATTGCTTTATTTAAAAATATGTGTTTTGTTGCATTTACAATGTCTAGTCACAAAAAAACATTTAAATCTTGTTTAAAGCCATACAGTGTTTCATATTTAATAATAATAATAATAATAATAATAATAATAAATATCTTTATTTCATAGATTATATCAATCATACAATAAATATAGTACAACCAACATGAAAACGAAACTAGTCAAAATAAAAAGAATAAAAAGAATACACATTAGTTTGTGATAATATAATTTATATATTCTGCCATTGAATATGGCTCTATATTAATTAAAATATCTAAAATCTGCCTTTTAAAGGCTCTTAAATTTAAAATTGACTTTATATTGTCTGGTAGTTTATTAAACACAGATACACAGGAGAATAGACAACCTTTTTCAAATTGTGCCAACCTATGTCGTGGTATATTAAAATTAAGGTTTCTACTGCTAGAGGGCCTTAGATGTTGAAATAAATGCCTATTCTTAAAAGAAAACATCAGAAGCTCATAGATATACAAACCAGTCAATGTCAGTAATCCATTACCTCTAAAATAACCTCGACAAGATCCATTGTAACCTAAATTTAAAATTGTGCGAAGTGTCCGCTTTTGAACCTTAAATACGTCATCTACGTTCGTACTCTGACCCCAAAAAACAATGCCATATTTTAAAATAGACTGAAAATTTGAAAAGTAAACTGTTTTTATAGTTTCAAAGTTAACATATGGTTTAAGAACTCGCAAAGAGTATTGGACAGAGTTTAATTTTTTAATTAACTCTTCTAGGTGTAAATTCCAGCTTAAATGTTGGTCTAGATGTAGACCCAAAAATTTTGTAGTATTCTTCGTCTTTAGATATGAATTTTCAAATGGCAATATTTCTGGGGTTACAAAGTTCGAACGTGAGGTTTTAAACATGACGATATTGGATTTTTCCTTGTTTAAGAGTAACTTATTTTTCAATAACCACTGTAACATGTTTCTTACGGATATTTCGAGCAGCGCTAATAACTCCTCAAACCTTTTTGCTTTCATTAACATATTAGTGTCATCGGCAAAGTTTATTAAGTCACAATCCCAATATAAAAAAGGGTTTACAATGTCATTCATAAAAATTACAAAAAGAATTGGTCCGATGATACTGCCTTGAGCTATCCCTATATCATCAATATCAATTGAACTTGAAAAATGACTTATGCCATCTTTAACAACAGCTACCTTTTGTGACCTTTTTTTCAGGTAAGATTTGAACCACTGCAGAGCACGGCCTCTAACACCATACCTCTCGAGCTTTTCCAATAGTATATTATGATTTATCGATTCATAGGCTTTTGTAAGATCTAAAAATAGACCTATTATATATTCCACATTTTCAAAGCCCGTCGAAGAAAAAGTATAGTCTACAACACGTATGGAATAGTCATTCCACGCTCACGGGACCGTCATACTCGCCTGCCTGCTCGTATGACAAACTTTCCGGTCGCGCGGAATATTGTCTATTCCATACTAGTTATAGAATATACTATTCTGTTAGTACTCAGTCTAGGACAATTAAAGCTGAGATAAATTCCTTAAGAATCTTTTTCTATTTTGCGACTCTTATAAGCTCATAATCACACACATTTTGCGTGTTCTTATAGGCCCATACACGGAAAGAAATTAGTGGGCTCTGCGCTATACATTATAAGATATTTGGTAACAGTGGCAAATTATAGTGATTTAAGCTATAGATTATAAGGGACACAATAACTAATAATGTTAAAAATAAATTGGAAACGATTATATATATTACAGACACGATTATATTTATTACAGGCACTATTATAAATTTACAGAAATTTTATTATATTATAAAAATTATTAGCACGGACAATAATTAAATCTATTTAAGCTATAAATGCCATACTATTTGTTACATTTTATTATTCACTAAACAATTAAAGTATTTCATATAAATTTTTACACTGACTGCCATAATTGTAAGAGAAAGCCTTGTATTTATATAATAAGCGATTATAATTTGCTTGGTATGTGTGTTATAGCGCTCCTAGCTATAATTTTTTTTTCCGTGTAAGAGGTCTGTACTTTTTGTTCTTTTGGGTTGCCAACAGACCTGGCCTATCGCTTGACGTTTTCCGTGCAAATGTCAAGGTCGCTTTAAAGTTGAATTTTCTACAAAATTTTGTGTTCAGGTTATTTTTACCATGTTAAAATTTTAGCTTGCTTAATTGCAGTAAAAAATAGAAGAGATGACTATAAAATATATCAAAATATCATTTGTTCTTAGAGTTTTAAACATGGTATAAACTGTAATGCCAATCCAAAACAAAAATCCCTAAATCAGTCATTAATTTAAATGTAAGTTTTTTAAAATTTTAGAGCAAAATAGAAAAAATTGTATTAAGCACTTGTTTCATAACACGTTTTTAGCGCACTAGTACTTTAGAGAACTCGCCGCAAGCGGCTCGTTTTCTAAAGTTGTACTTGTGCGCTAAAAACGTATGTTATGAAACTAGTACTTTAATATACTATTATTTTTCTTCTGAAAAGGGTGTCATTACATACGTGAAAGAATACTGCACGTATGTAATAAAAGCGTGTTAACATAAATATGTAATATTTTACTAACTTTTCCGAGTTATAACGTTTAAAATAATCTAAGGTTGGCATACTCTGCAGTGTTTTAAGCTAGAATTCCTCAGCTAAAATTTATCTTGTTGAGCAAACGTGACGCATAACACACAAATCTTGAGCTCAAATTGAACCTGCACTGTATTTATCATTGTCTTTATGACATGGGAACCATTCCTAGAAGAATTGTCGTGCTCAATATTTTTTGAACGACCTTACACTAGATATATTTATTCTGTACTTATTGTTTTAGAGAATTTCATGTATATGTAAAACATAAGATATGTCCGAGAAAAATGTAATAATAATAACCTCAAAACCAATTATGATTAGTTTTTTCTCACTATTAACGCCTTAAACTTATATTAATTTAATTTAAAAACACGAAAATAAAAAAAAACTAATATCTATAAAAAGTAATAAAACGTCAAAAAATAATACAAAATGTTCATATGGACATGGTCAAATATCGCCTCCCAAGAGAGCTCAAAGATGGTGCCCCTTAGAGCATTAGATAGGTAGGTTTGTTATGGTAGGTGGGTAGTATGAGTATTTCCAGTGTGTAAACTACCTACCTACTCTAACAAACCTGCCCGTCCAGTAGGGGTGACCGGGGCTAATTGTCGCACTTTTCATTCAGTCAGTTTTTTCCTTTATTTTTGTATTTTTTTTTAATTGACCGAATGGTAATTTTATCTGCATGTTTCAGTAACATTATTTATAGAAAAAACATGGAAAAATTTATAGGGTATTAGAGTTATGTTTTTTTTTTGTGAAGGCTTGAAAATTGCAACAACGTGCCCCATCACGGGGCACGTTGTCGCGGCACTTCGAGTATATTTTTTTGAAGAAATATAAAGGCATTTATAAAAATTATAAATAACTAATAAGACATGTGCCTCCCACAAGCTGATTGTTATCTAACTTTTTACTTTTGTGCCAAAATTTCCAACTTTATAATTAAATAATATTTTTTTGATTTTTTTTTAATTTAATATAATTTAATAAACGAATTTATTTGCTATTCGACAAAGTTTCACTTTTTTTATACAGTTTTGAATAAAAAAATGCCAAAAAGGAAATGTTATACCATGAAAATATCTCCAGATCATGCGACAACTAGCCCCAAACCAAATGCGACAACTAGCCCCAGTGGTCAATTTTACGTTATGTATCAAGTACTTTCTAATTGACGAATAAACACTCCTAAATGACAATATCAACAAATAATATACACCTTAAACTATTATTATACATAAAATTCTCTTATCTTAATGCTTTAAATCAGTAACAATAAAAAAAAATATTTACCACAAAAAAATTACTGGGCTCTTTAATTTTTACATTTTTAGGTTTATCTGGATGTTCTTTTAATTTATTGCATTAAAGTTTACAAATGATAAATGGCACTGTTGTAACGCAGCGGTTAATCTTGTTTTGGCGCAGAAAAATATTATACTTTTTAAGATATAAGCACTTCGACAACTTACCCCTGCGACAACTAGCCCCGGTCACCCCTACTCTAGTTTTGATGAGTAAAATCAAAAGACGCTCAAAATAAAAATCGACGATTTTTTCTAAAATATATTATTTTCGGAGGTATCGAATTTATTTATTTTTAAAATTCCAAACTGTATATGATCAGACTATTTCCAAAATAAAATAACTAATTAAATAAAACTAAAATTTATTATTCTGTAAATTTTACAGTGTGCAGTGTAAAATAATAATATGAAAAAAAAAATAGAAAATTTACAATACATATGAAGGGTACAGGGGAAAACCCCCGATAGTTCAAAAAAGTTGATTTTGTGTTAAATGCTTTTCAAAGTTTTCCAATGCATGGATGAAACTGTCATAATATGACAGGTGATTGCACCGGACACGCGTTTGTTGGACTACCGCATATTTTCAAACGTCTTTTAGAGTGAATGACGGTGTTTTGCACGAACGATGATAGCTGATTCGGAAAGTAGACTTTAATAACCACAGGATGGCATTATCAACCCGTTTTCGCTCAAAAATGGTCTACCTAGTTTTTCCCCTGTACCGTTCAAATGTATTTATCTTAATTGATCTCCATGACAATGTGTAACTTTCTAAAATAAATAATTATTACACTTTTTTTTAACAAAAATAGTAAATAGTTAGTTACTACATATAAAATATCAGCGATATTAAAAATGTTATATTTTTAACTAAAAATAATTTAGAAATAATTAAAGGTACAGGGCGATCCAGAATTCCCGCCCTCGTCATTTTTCTCGAAAATGGAAAGGGATATTAAAAAAAATTAGGAACCATGTTTTATAGTCTCACCTATACTACATTGTAGTATTACTACAAGTTAAATACCATATGACGCTTTCATAATAACACTCGTTGGCCCTGTAGCGACCTCTATATTTTTTTCCCCATGGTAAACGATTTTTTATTTGTGATTGATTTTTTTTAATATATTTATTTTTCGAGAAAAATTACGAGTGCGGGAATTCTGGATCACCGGGTACGTACGAAATTTTTGCTATTTAAATAAACTTAGGAATTTTACTAATTACTGTATTTGACCAGTTCGATTAATTTGAATAGTTAAAATTTAAAAATTTTATGTAGTAATTAGTTTATATTTTAAAAATAGACATTATAAAAGTAGATAAAAAATACTATTTCTCTCCTACTAGGTACACCATCTCCCTTGTTATCCAGAATAGCTTGAAACCTTTTTGGCATACTTTCTGCGTATTTTACTGTCATCGACCTCCATTTATCACGAATGGCTGCTGTGAGCTGCTTCAAATTCAGCAGTTTTGTTCCTTCAAGTTTGAACTTGAAAAGCCCCCACACGTTTTCGATCGGATTTGCATCCGGTGGTTGTGAAGGCCAAAGTAACGTTGTGATGCCGTTTTTCCTCTTCCAGTCGGTGCAGAGATGACTGCGGTGTTTTGGATCATTTTCGTCTTGCAATATACAATCTTTGTTTTTGGATCTAAACATCCTTTTTACTGACTTTCTAAGTCCACGCTGGTAAGTTTTCAAAGCTTTCTGAGCGTTCAAATTCTCAGTAAACAACTTTAGGCAACAAAATCCACGTTCTGAAAAGCATCCCCAAACATGAATTTTTACTGGGTACCTAACTGTGCGCTGGAAAAAATGCATTTCACAGTAAGACTTCTTAATCACTTTTGATGCATTGGTGACCTTTAATTTAGGTCCTCGCGGATGCAGGCACAAAAAGACCGCGGTCGACCGCCTCAAATCTCTTGGAGTAAACCAAACTGATTTTCTTTAACGCGTGCTCGTCACGACAATTCGACTATTACGGTAAGAAATCAATGCTACAGAAATAGTACAGAGATAGGAGAATTACGCTGTAAAATATGGCGGAGGTACCTTTTAAATTTTTTGAATAATCAAAGACACGCTCTTGTTGAACAGACTGTAGTTCAGGTATTTGTGAAAATGTGATAAATTTTCTTACCAGGCAAGATATTACCAACAGTATAATATTCTAAATTTTAACTATATTACACTGCTGTAAAATAACGCTGCCACAAAAATTTAAACATTCTTTACCATTTACTTAAAAATGCCTAGACTCTATATTTTATGGCATAAATATGTATAATATATCAAACTTTCTTATTATATTAAAATCATAAAATTACCTAGCTATCTTGATAAAGGTAGTTTACTCTGAAGATAAAAAATTGTATGTCTTAAGTTAATTTATTATTATCATTATTATACGAGCAATAAATTATTAACAATAAAGGCGCATTTTTAAATAAACATTGCGTTAACATAATATACTATATTGTGTTATATCCAGTATTCGGCGTAAACTCAGTTATGATAACCAATAATTTTTCCCAGTGTATAAGTTGCCCTATTTAATCAATTTTTATTTATGGTGTATAATAAAACCCTAAAAAGAAAATAATACCAAATATAAAATAAAAAACTAGTAAAACAAAGAAAAAAGTTAAATAATTTCAACTTTCTTTTTTTCTCGCTTATCTCTCCCTCTTTTGTATTGTATATCAGAATTTAAAGAAAAACTCGTAAATCCTAAAGCTTCTCTATGTTAAAGTCACTTTTTTTTTGCAACGTTTGCAACTATTCCCTTTTTATAGCGCTTGGGGTGGTCCTTAAAAAATCAATTTTTCAAGACCTCGCATAAGTTTGTTCCAAGTTCTCTAAAAAATTCGTGTACCGAATTTCAGGTCGATAGCTCTAACACGTGCCGTATCAAGCCCTATAAAGGGGGCACAATAATAGTATATTAAAGTACTAGTTTCAAAACACCCGTTTTTAGCGCATGAGTAAAAGTTTAGAAAAGGAGCTACTTGTGGCGAGTTTTCTAAAGTACTAGTGCGCTAAAATCTTGTTATGGAACGAGTGCTTTATACTATTTTCTCTATTTTGCTCTAAAATTTAAAAAACTCACATTTACATTGATGACTGATTTAGGGATTTTCGTTTTGGGTTGGCATTACAATTTTCGCAATGTTTGAAATTCAGAGAACAAACGATATTTCGATATATTTTATAGTCAGCTCTTCTCTTTTTCACTGCAAGTAACCAAGTCACAATTTTAACATTTCGTAGAAAACTAAACTTAAAAGCGGTGTTAACATTTGCACGGATAACGCCAAGCGGTATTCTTTTGTCCTGTCTTGCCAACCTGAAAGAAAAAAAAGTACTAACTTCTTATAGGCCTATAAGAACACGCAAAATACGTGTAATTATGAGCTTATAAGAGTGGAAATATAGAAAAATACTTTTTTTCTATTTTGCGACTCTTATAAGCTCATAATCACACGCATTTTGCGTGTTCTTATAGGCCCATAAGAGGTCTCTACTTTTTTTTCTGTTGGGTTGGCAACAATATATCAAAATATTTGTTCTTAGAATTTTAAACATAGTGTAAACTGTAATGCCAACCAAAAACAAAAATCCCTAAATTGGTCATCATTTTAAATGTAAGTTTTTTTTTTTAATTTTAGAGCAAAATAGAAAAAATTGTATAAAACACTAGTTTCATAAAACGTTTTTAGCGTACTAGTACTTTAGAAAGCTCGTCGCAAGCGTCTCGTTTCCTAAACTTGTACTCGTGCGCTAAAAACAGGTGTTATGAAACTAGTATACTTTAATATACTATTTTTAAGAACCACCCTAATGGCGCTGTTTGTCAGTGCTTTTATTTCAAGGAGGCTTGTTAAAAATTCTTATAGGCGGAGTGGTAATTATCACCTTTTCATGGGTCATTATATTTATTATGAACAGATTATGCGACACGTTTAAAATAATAAGAAATTTAATCTGCAAATTTTATGGAATATATTAAAATAAATTATTTTTAAAGCACAGACGCGAATTAAAAATCGCATTTATTAATTGGAGATATTTTAATAATAATAATAATAATAATAATAATAATAATAATAATAATAATAATAATAATAATAATAATATTTAGCTTAGTTAGTCTATCGAAGCCGCGTCATGGGTATAGAGGTCCCTGATATAAACTGCAGGGCTTGTCATAAGACACCGGAGACTATAATGCATTTACTTTCTGCATGTAGCACATACGCAGTCTCCGCCTATATCCATAGACACAATGCGGCCCTACGAGTGCTGTACTACTTTCTTAGACACTCGTATGGGATAGACGAAACACCAGTGCTGCCTTATATTTCAGAGGAAATCGAGTCCGTGGTGGAAAACGAGAAGTGTCGCATCTACTGGAACTACTTGTTTCCCACCCTCAGGCAAATACAACAAGCCTGATGTTGTCCTCCTCGATATTCGTACCAAGACAATGTTTGTTATTGAATTTTCAGCTCCAGCTGAAATAAACATTGTCTTGAAGGAGGAGGAAAAACGGACAAGATATCAAGATCTGCTGTTTGAGCTCCGTAGGCTGTATCCAGGCCATTCTATCAGACTAGTGGTGCTGATAATAGGATCCCTTGGTGGTATGAGACAAACCTTCCTTTCAGCACTCAAAACCATACCGGCATGCCATGAATCGGCCGAGAACTTGCATGCAGAAGGCTTGGATCGTTACGGCTACTCAGGGCACACGAGAATCGTCCCCAATGACTACTTACCTCACGGACGTGGGGAGTAATCATTGGTTTAATTACCAGCGCATCGCCTGATGCATCGGAGCTCAGGAGGATCCGTCTGGTTAGGCTTTTGCTATTAAAAAAAAAAATAAAAAAAATAATAATAATAATAATAATAATAATAATCATTTATTCCACCCAGAGGTACAAAAATACAAAAAAAAATCCAATAAAAAGTTTTCAAAAAAACTTTAATTTTATATTTTTAATTTTTTAACTTTTTTTATTAAATATTCTTTTTGCGAAAAACGAAAAATAAAAAAAAATGTAAAAAAAAATTCAAAATAAACCTTTCATTTTTTTATTTTCTTTTGGTATAATTGATCCTTTTGATAAAAGACCTTTCCTCAACGGCCCCGAAGTTTTCTAGTTTTTTTTTAAGACAATAGTGTATAAAGTTGTCACCTTATGACTTACTTTTTTGACTACTCTGTAAAAATCATAAAATTATAAAATTGACAGCTAGGTCATTTCAACTTTAAGAAAAAACTTAAAATCACTTAAAAAATCACCGATGATAAAAATAAAACAACTAAAATAGTAGTAGTAGTAAAAAATTACATAAAACAAGCAACATAAACTAAGGAAAACATAAAGAAATAAACGGATATGGAAAGTGATAAGAAGATCGTAAAGTTAATGTGGATAAAATAACCAATATCTTCTATCAGAAATATCTTCACGGCTTGTTAATAGTTTAAATAATGTATATTGTTCCATTATAAATGTATAATGTATACTATACACGTACTTGGTATGTTTTTTTAAAAATTAAATGCATTTTTCTATTTTGCGACTCTTATAAGCTCATAATCACACTCATTTTGCGTGTTCTTATAGGCCCATAAGAGGTCTCTACTTTTTTTTCTGTTGGGTTGGCAGCATACAAAAGCCTATCTCTTGACGTTTTGCGTGCAAATGTCAATGTCGATTTAAAGTTTAATTTTTTACAAAACTTTGTGTTTGGGTTATTTTTTACCATGTTAAAATTGTGGGCTGGTTAATTGCAGTGAAAAAAGAAGAGATTACTGTAAAATATATCAAAATATCATTTGTTCTTAGAATTTTAAACATAGTTTAAACTGTAATGCCAATTCGAAACAAAAATCCCTAAATCAGTCATCAATTTAAATGTAAGTTTTTTAAATTTTAGAGCAAAATAGAAAAAATTGTATAAAGCACTCGTTTCATAACACGTTTTTAGAGCACTTGTACTCGTGCGCTAAAAACATATGTTATGAAACTAGTACTTTAATATACTATAATGAATTTTTAAAAATGACATAGTTGTCAATTTTATAATTTTTGGTTAGGTTAAGCCTACAGAGTAGTCAAAAAAGTAAGTCCTAAGGTTACAACTTTATATGTCTAAAAAAACTAGGAAACTTCGGGGCCGTTGAGAAGGGGTCTAGAGGTTTTTTATCGAAAAAATAATTTTACCAGTCGATTTCAAATTTAACTCCCTGCACTTACCGCATAGTCGATTAGCAACTTTGTTTTTTTCGGTGCACCCTAATACATCTTTATCGTATGGTATTTTTTTATGGTATAAAACTTCTATAAATACTGTGTGAGAAAGACCACCTGACCCAAAACCCCATAATTAATTAAAGAATATAATTAGTTACTATTTTCTTATAGTTTCTATAATATAAAATGTATATTAAAAAAGTTTTGCCCGCTTTTACCCCAAAACTTTCGTGCTTTAATTTATAATCCAAATTAAAATATTTCTTAGGAGAAAATGGGAAATTAGGTCAATGATTACGCAGAGTAATTAAATGAATAAAAATTTAAGTAATAAAATATCGCTAGTCTATTTAAAGCATTTTCTACTGGGACCAATTAGTAACACACATTAATCTTGACTTTAAAACTTTTAAGAGAAAATAATACTGGCAAGAAAAGAATGCTTTCTCCTGTATCGTTTTCATTATTTTGTTTACCAACATAATAGTAATAATAATAATAATAATAATAATAATTTATTGACAGATAACATATAACATAGTTGTCTGCATACATCGCCTAAGCTTCAAGCTTGTGTGCTATGCATGCAGAAAAAATACATTTATAATATAATATGTTATAACTACAATTTTAATATAGAGATAGATAGATAGTGAGATCAAAACAAAAGCAGGAAAAGTCGGCTTACAAGTAAAAGGCACTAAGTCACTTTTTTGCAAAAATGGGATTTTTAGGGTACTGTAATTAATATTTGATGATCTATGTACAGGTAAACCGAACTAACTTCTAGGTGGACTGCCAAGAGAGTTACCCACTATACAAAACGCACCAGTTTGATTTTGAATAAAATTTTATCTGGCAATAGGCACTAAGTCACTTAGTGCACTTAGTGCGTTTTACTTGTAGATTATTTCAAATGTTTCTGCACTAAGCGAGTTAGTGTTTGTTTGGCGAAACGTGCATTTTTGTAACAATTATTACAAAAATTAAAAAACATCAGCGAAAGTTAAATTTGTCAATATCTCAAAACCATGTTTTTGGACTTAGTGCTCTTTACTTGTAAGCCGACGATATTATTCAATAAGCGTATAATAATTGCTATTAATCAATGAGGGTGAATTTTAGGACACGAGCCGAATGGTGACTGACCTTATCACCCGAATGATTAATAGCTATTATACGCGAGTAGAATACTATACTTTTTCCATGGTCGTTTTAAATTTTAAACGATTTATTTTTACAGACCCGTGATTAATAGGCCTATTAATCACAGCCGTGGATAAATATTATTTTTTAGATTTGTAACTTCAACTAAGCTAAACTATAGTGGTCCTTTTATCTCGGCAAACTGCTGACGACAATGCACTATTAGTGCGTAATAATCAAACAACGCCTTATGGTAAAATCACAAATTTTATCATTTTGTCTTGGTATTTTAATATTACAGCTTCACAGAATCAATTTTAGCGGAATTTAAAAGATTTTTAGTCTGCTGTAATATTTGAGTGACCCCTTAATTAAGTTATCTGGCTTATCCGAGTTATCCGATATTTCTCTAAAAATATGGTTGTTATTAGAACCAAATTAAGCTGCTTTTAAGTGAAATCGCGTTAAAATGATTAGATTTATCTTAATTATCCGGCTTACCCGGCATTATCCGAGCGTCAGATCGAAAGGGGAATACCTCATGAATGCTCTCTTTAAGTTGCAAAAAGTTTCATCAAATTCCATTCATCCGTTCGAAAGTTATATGGGATCAAGCATTAAAAAAAACAGTCACACGTGGAATTGATAACCTCCTCCTTTTTGGAAGTCGGTTAAAAATGCGCAACTTATATACCAATTAATTATATAAATAGCAATTGAAATGTTAAATAAAGAAAATTATTTTTTTGAAATAAACAAAACAATTTGTCATTCAAATGGATTGCAAATTGATTAAAAATAAACACGATCGGTCATAAAAAAATAACGAGTCGAATACGTAAAATGTGTACGCTTTTGTACATGAAATTTCGGACCTAGTGACGCCTGAAATTCAAAAGATAAGCACAGCAATCGGACATTTTATACAATTGTTTGTTTTTATTTTTTTCGGAAAATGCTCAGTAATAATTACTTCTGTTCTGCAAAAAGGCACATACCCATCCATTAGGTCATTCGAAGGATTTCTCTATGGGAATACGAAACCTGGAAGAAATATATAAGGTATTAATTTATTGATATTAAACATTCTGTACACACAGAGAAAACATATTCTTATATGAAGCATTTGTGATAAATATCTTGTATCTTGGTCCAAACCAACCATTAATTATTATAATGATACTATAATAATTAATGGTTGGTTAGCCTATATAATAACATATACCTTCCCTAGCATTTATGATACATATTTTTGTAAATAGAAAGGTTATTTTTTTGTTAATATGTCCGCTTATTAAACATTTATTATACGTTTATACGTAAAGTTACGTATAATAAACGTTTAATAAGCGGAAATTTTATATTATATTAAAGTACTAGTTTCATAACATACGTTTTTAGCGCACGAGTACAAGTTTAGAAAAGGAGCCGCTTGCGGCGAGTTTTCTAAAATACTAGTGCTCTAAAAACGTGTTATGAAACGAGTGCTTTATACAGTTTTTTCTATTTTACTCTAAAATTTAAAAAACTTACATTTAAATTGATGACTAATTTAGGGATTTTTGTTTTGGGTTGGCATTACAGTTTACACTATGTTTAAAATTCTAAGAACAAATGATATTTTGATATATTTTACAGTCATATCTTCTTTTTTCACTGCAATTAACCAGTCCACAATTTTAACACGGTAAAAAATAACCCAAACAAAAAATTTGTAAAAAATTTAACTTTAAATCGACATTGACATTTTCACGAAAAACGTCAAGAGATAGGCTTTTGTATGTTGCCAACCCAACAGAAAAAAAAAGTAGAGACCTCTTATGGGCCTATAAAAGCGTATGATTATGAGCTTATAAGAGTCGCAAAATAGAAAAACAAACAAAAATAGACCTTTGCCTTTACTGGGTTCTTGCAAGTATTCTTGCAAGTTTTTGACATAAATATATTTAACTAATTTAAAAAAAATCAATTATTTGTAATTTAAGTAATCAAATTAATAATATTGTGCAATGGAAAAAGTTAAATTAGTACCGGTTTCCAAAAAAATAGTACCCATGGTACTATTTTTCATTAATTTTAGTATTTTAAATATTCAGTAGGCATCTAAATGAAATGTTTGCTTGATTATATTAATAATACTCAAGCAAACATTTGATTTAATTATTTAACACGCTTGTGAATATACAAACTTTTGAGCAACTTTATCTGAATATTACGTACTTCTTTTTAAATTGAAAGTTTTTGACCGATTTGTATAATTTAGCTTTTTAAATTTTGGGAAATAGGGCTTTGGATCTGACTAAAATTGTTATCTAATTTTGCTGTGACGTTTCGACGATGGACAATGAATACACAGGTTTACAAAAAAAAAGTCAGGACTATTTGACCGGACTATGGTATTCCTAGGTTCCTAGGATCTGATTCAGGACGCCAAAATACCTAGGAATACCATTGTCCGGTCAAATAGTCCTGAAATTTTTTTTTGTAAACCTGTGTAATCTTTGGCTTTAATTCTCTGTTCGAAAACGACGAAAATCCATCGTCGAAACGTCACAGCAAAATTAGATAACAATTTTAGTCAGATCCAAAGCCCTATTCCCCAAAAATCAAAAAGTACTTCTTTTTAATACTTATTTCTCTGTGTATAGTTTGCTTTTCTTTCTCATATAAAGTATAATACGTTTGAAAAATTTATTGATTGGGAAACTCCTTTTCATTTTCTGAGAAAGTAACCCTCCAGAGGGTTGAGCAGATCTCTGCTATGTGTTTTTGTTTTCTATCGATATAAGACGGCAATTTCATGATGTTTTAATTTGTCCCAAATTCAAAACCGTATCCAAAATTCAGCTTCTTTCACCAGAACCATAATATCTTTTTTCTATTTTGCGACTCTTATAAGCTGATAATCACACGCATTTGGCATGTTCTTATAGGCCCATAAGAGGTCTCTACTTTTTTTTCTGTTGGGTTGGCAACATACAAAAGCCTATCTCTTGACGTTTGCCGTGCAATTGTGAACGTCGGTTTAAAGTTTAATTTTCTACTAAATTTTGTGTTTAGGTTATGTTTTACCGTGTTAAAATTGTGGCTTGATTACTTGCAGTGGAAAAGAGAAGAAATGACTATAAAATATATCAAAATAATATACGTTCTTAGAATTTTAAACATGGCGAAAACTGTAATGTCAATTCGAAACAAAAATCCCTAAATCAGTCATCATATTAAATTTAAGTTTTTTAAAATTTTAGATCAAAATAGAAAAAATTGTATAAAGCACTCGTTTCATAGCACGTTTTTAGAGCACTAGTACTTTAGAAAACTAGCCACAAGAGGCTCATTTTCTAAACTTGTACTCGTGCGCTAAAAACGTATGTTATGAAACTAGTACGTTAATATACTATAATGTCCAAAAGGATGCTTACTACGTTTTATCAAGAACGTATCGAAAACATTTAATTTATTACAAGAAATTCATAAAACCAAAGATCTTTAGATTACAAACACAGTAATAAACTAATTAAGATGCCAAATAACAGTTCTTATTCGCTATAACCTAAACGATTGAGTCTTCTCCATGCTGTAAAAGAATACAAATACATTCTCTCCGCCCATCTGACAGCATTATCGTTATGATTAAGTTTATTACCAGGCCAGAAAACGAGAGAAATAAGACAAAAACAAATGGATAATTTCATGTTACAAACCACTACAGATAAATTTTGCAAGACACTTCCACTGTGTCTGGCAAAACATAGTATATCCCATTAAAATTTTTAGACAGAACGTATCTATAAGAATGATATTCTTTGATCACTCCGTATGTTGGGGAGGTGTTTAGATGCAGATACGCTTAAGATTGTTTACTTCTCAAATTTTCATAGTTACTTACGTTATGGTATAATTTTCTGGGGACAGTCCAAGGATATTGATTCAGTTTTTGTAGGTCAAAAGAGAGCATTGCGAACAATCCTAAAGTTACTCTATAAAAAATCCTGTAGGGGAGTATTCCGTTCTAATAGAATTATGACAGTTGTGGGTTTGTACATATTCGAGACTATAATGTTTTTAGTCAAAAACAATCTTTTATTTAAAGATCTGTTGCCCACCTATAAAAGAGTAACAGACTATACTGTTCCGAAGCATAGGCTTGCAACCTTTGAAAAAGGTTACCACTATTCATGTGTACATTTCTTTAATAGTTTACCTTCCCTGTTGAAAAATGATAAAAATAAAATAGGTGTATTCAAAAGACAATTATTTAATTGTATATGTGATATGGAACCATACACAATAAGTGAATATAAAAACGCTAACCAACAATGTATTTTAAACCAAAGATTTATTTTAAATTAGTCATTGTGTAACTCTATTTATTTATTTTAATCTGTAATTATAATATTGTTAATTCTGACAACATTTCTTTTAAGTATCTTTTTATCTTTGTTGCATTGTATTAAGCATTTTCTGGAAATAAATAATATTCTATTCTATTCTATTCTATTCTATTCTATTCAAGATTTAAAACCAGGCCGGATATGAATGATATTCGAACCACCACCACATAATGTTAAACAAATATTACATAAAAATCAAACATCACATAAAAAATTGTTCAATTTTCAAAGTTTTACTATCTTTTACTATGAATTTATAGCTTAAGTTCATAAAATTAAGCGTAATGGAGCTCTCTACAACTAGAATTTTGAAACAAAAGACGTCTACCCTATCTCTATCTCATTTGTGCTACACTTTCCAGCCAACCAAATAAATACTGTATTTGTTTTTCATACAACAAATACAGTATTTATTTGGTTGGCTGAAAGTGTAGCAGTGAGCGGCACGAACGAACATAGCTAATGTGAATCTGTAGAATAAGATAATTCTACTAAAATTTAGATGGCGCCAGTAATTTCTTTAATAAAATAAATATAGTTACACTTTTCGCCCGACCAAGTAAATATTGTATTTGTTCAACAAAGAACAAATACAGAATTAGTTTGGTTGGGTTGAAGTGGGAGTGTATGTATGTCTTCTATCCTTTTTGGGTAGAACTTTTGTCCCTGTCTAATCTAACGAGAGAAATCTCAATTGAAATATTTAATCTTTATCGACGAAGATGACGATCATTTTGACTATACTAACAATACTGACAATTATTTGGATAATACTGAGGTATAAACAAACATAGGTACTTGCAGAAAGTATTTCATTTAATAAACATGGTATATATAATATAATACATTATACAGGGTGGCCCAAAAAAACCGAACACTTTTTAAACCGTTATAACTTTTTTGCCTTTTCACCGATTTATACCAAATTTTAAATGAATATACTAAAAACATGTAAGATATGGAAGATAATTTTATTTATTTAAAGTATTATCATATTGTTCAGTAATAAAGCTTTTTATGAAGGGATTGTTTTAACGCGTTGGGGATTAGAGCAAAATGTATAATATGCTAACTTTCTGACCTAACTATGTTCAGTGATCTTTTTTCAGTAGATGAGTATGATTAAATTTTAATTTAAAATTGTAGTTTATTTTTTATTCATATTTTTCCGAAAGGTTACATATTGCAATAAATTGATTTTTAAACGTAAAAAACCGATTCAGTTGGCGTGTTATTTATCTGGCATCTCTCAAAAAATAATCTCTTAGTTTAAAAAGTATTTAAAATGACCAAAAAACTGAAAAAATATCGAATTACTTTAAAAATCAAGGAGAAAAATGTGAAAGCTGAATTCTAGATGCATATTTTTAGAAAAATGGGTATTAAATAACACAAAAATTATAAATGGCGTATGGAAGCTACATATCAGTATAAGGACAACTGTGAAAATAAAATCTTTTACATATGCTATATGGAGTAGAAAAATAATTGTAAGGAACAGCAATAACTGTTAGAGACATCTGCTGCTAAAAGCAGAGACCTAAGAAAACCTAACTAATTAATCAAAACAACAGTAGTTTTAAGGAATAGTACAATAGTAAATTATTACAAATATATTTTATCCAATACATACAGATAATAAGACCATTACCAGCTTTATTTTAAATAGATAAACTCAATAATAACCCCCTCGTGGCTTTTACTTTATTGAGTGGATAATTACTTATTTTACCCACTCAACTCTCACTTGTCAAATTATTTTCTTGTAAATGTCATTAAAATTTTTAATAAAAATATGAATTCCTAAGCTATTTATTGGATAAAACCTTGTATGGCACTCATGCGTAAACCGATATTGCCCTCTCGAAAATTAACCTGCTTGGCTGACGCCTCGCAGGTTAATTTTCTCATGGGCAATATCTTACTTTACCCACTAGTACCATAAATAACTATTTCTACATTTTTAAAAATGTACCAAATTTTTCAATTAATTAACAAATTGTTGTGTTTGCCAAAATCAAAATTTGTTTTGTGTCGTTGCCCTTACCAGATTTCTGGTTGCAGTTACCAGAAAAATAGTTGTTCCGTATTTAACTATCTATTAATCGGTCTTTATTGCTTTTCCATTAATTTTTTTTCAGTGATATAGTGAACTGGTGTTCTCTTTATCTTAACTACTATTCTGACTCCTATTATATGAAAATTAAAGCATACTAGGTTTATTATTCCTTAGGTAAATTCGCGGCAGATATGTAGAAGATCGAGGGCAGACAATGAGATAAGCATCTTGACAAATCCAATAATTTAAATTGAGATAATCGCAGTGTGCTGTTGGCCAAGAGAGCTGAAACAAGGTGTCGGATAATCATTGGCGTTCGATCAAATTGGCGGTAATCATAGTTGTTAAATGTCACAAGCGATAAGTGTGATATATTGCTGCATCATACTGTGATACATGCAACAATAACATACTTGGCAATTTGCACAGCAGTTAATAATTTGCCTAAAGCTATATTGTTTATAAATATTTGAAAACTACATGCCATGTATGATTTAAAAATAAACTGTAATTGCAAACTTCTTAAGAAGTTTGCGTTTATATTTAACCAATTACATCCAATAAGTATTTTTTTTTTAAACCTATTTTTAATAAAGTGGCTTTAGGCGTGGGACATTGTTTTAATGTCAGTTAAAATATGAGTATCTTCGCCAAAAAGTTTATTTATTCTACATGTAGATACGCCACTTTGAACCTTGTAGATGCAACATTTCACCAAATAACAACAAGTTCCGTTTAATATTCCATCAATCTATTTTCTAATCATCGTACAGAGTGATATTGGTAGACTGACAGTTTCGGGCTGCTCTTCAGTACTAAGAGTCAACTCTGCACGCTGATTAAGAAAACGTTTTTAGACTTTATTCACAAAAGGAATATAGTCATTCGATTGATGTATACTTGTGCGCCATCTATTGCTAGATGTAGACAACTACTCATACCTCTCGAGAGCTCTCCTAGTCTGGAGACTTTGAATGGTAGCAAGTTGAAGACTTGTGTGTCTCAAGCACATACTACCACTAATGTGACGTAGAATTATTAAGGATAGAAATTTTTAATTTTAAACAAAATTATAAAAATATTAATTTAGAATTCCATCAATCTATTTTCAAATCATCGTACAGAGTGATATTGGTAGACTGACAGTTCCGGTTGCTGGCCCTTTTCAGTACCAAGAGTCAGATCTGCACGCTGATTAAGAAAACGTTTTTAGACTTTACTTGCAAATGCAATATAGTCATTAGATTGATGTAGACTTGTGCGCCATCTATTGCTAGATGTAGACAACTACTCATACATCTCCTAGTCTAGAGACTTTGAATGGTAGCAAGTTGAAACTGTCAGTCCACCAATATCACTATGTACGATGATTAGAAAATAGATTGATGGAAAATTAATTTAATATTTTTATAATTTTGTTTAAAATTAAAAAATTTTGTCCTTAATAAGTTCCGTGTTCGAATCTATATCCATAAAAAGTGTGTATAACTCTTTATATTCCCAAACTTATGATTCCTACTGTAAATAATAATCAGTAGCCGATAAATATCAGTAAACACATTAAATTAATAACCAGAACATATTGGTTTCAAGACATAAAAATTAAAATAAAAAGTCTCGGCAGCGTGTTGGAGTGACGTTAACTCGTATTGATCTTTATCATTTCCAATCCAATTGGCGATGTCGGCGACCGCTTAAACGCGCCTGATTAAGGTATCGAGGTGTGACCAACTATCCAGAAGTGGTTAATTATGGTTGAAGACGTTCAACAAGCAGGTTATGAATGGATAAGGAGCTCGTGGAAGCCCTCGTTACGCGCCGTGTTAATATTGATTGGTTAAGGACAGAAATTTTTAATTTTTAACAAAATTATAAAAATATTAATTTATTATTCCATCAATCTATTTTGGAATAAATAATAAATGGAATAATAAATTAATATTTCTATACATTTGTTTAAAATTAAAAATTTCTGTCCTTAATATTTCTACTGCTAACCACACGTTTGGACTTTTGGTACTATGTGCTTGAGACACACAAGTCTTCAACTTGCTACCATTCAAAGTCTCCAGACTAGGAGAGGTATGAGTAGTTGTCTACATCTAGCAATAGATGGCGCACAAGTCTACATCAATCTAATGACTATATTCCTTTTGCGAATAAAGTCTAAAAACGTTTTCTTAATCAGCGTGCAGAGTTGACTCTTGGTACTGAAGAGGGCCAGCAGCCCGAAACTGTCAGTCTACCAATATCACTCTGTACGATGATTAGAAAATAGATTGATGGAATAATAAATTGATTGGTTAGTTTAATAGTTAGTAATAAATATTATTAATTGCTTTACCTATATAAAGTATAATAGGCACACGATAAAATATAGATTTACTTTACATACTTCAAATCTCTTGTATTAGTAGTAGGATTATATAGGATATTCTTTTAAAAAAATTAATTGTTTAAAACATTATATCTACAATTAAACAGGCTATTCTCCAATAGTTAAAACCAACAAGAGAAAAGGCATAGCTATTTAGGCTTTATTTGTTGACTTTTTCAAATTTTCTGCATTTTCTGCACTAAACAGAAAAAAATAAAAAATTGTATGTTTTTTGCAGTTTTTAGACCTGGAATAAGGAGTAATATTTATAATTTATAATATTTATAAATCATAATTACTTTCCCCAAGGAAAGTCTTGCGTTAGTAAAAAAAATTCGAAAAATGTTTATTGCTTTTTTTACGTTTCTGGACTTTTTATATCCAAAATATATGATTTCCATAAAAAAAAATCTGTCTGTCGGTCGTTCTGTCGGTCTGTGTGTTCGGGAAATTTGTAATCATGATAACCCAAGAACGCTTAGGGCCTAAGACTACAAATTTGGACCACAGGTTATTTATTCAAAGTTCTAGGCTGGGATTGTTTTTGGTAAAAATAGGATTGGGATAAGGGGTGAAAACAATTTTTTTTTAAACATTTTTTTTTTCAATTTATTTATCGTTTTACAAAAAAAATTTTTCTTGAAAAACTTGAAATTTAAAAAAAAATAAAAAAAAATTATTTTTTTAATTATTTTTTTTTCGTTTTTGATTTTAATAAACCTAGGCCTATAGGGCAAAGTATTTTTTTGTTGGCAGCAGTATTATTTAACTATTTAAAGTAAAATTTATTACTGATTTAGTAATAAGCAGTAATTAAAAACAGCATCATTACTTAAAATATAAAACTTACCGTAAGTACTTTTAGTAGTCCACATTAGTCCGAAAAAGAAAAAAGATACATGGTCCGAATTCGCAAACGAGCATTACTGCAGTTACGCGTCCTTTCTGCCGCTAAATAACCTGCAATTATTTAAGCTCGGGAGAAAAATTACCACATTTCTCGTTTCAAGAAAAAAAAACAACAGCGTGACGAATGTGCCCGGCAAATACCAGATTTAGCCTTGTTTTTGTAACGATTTGTATGGAGTAACGTACTCTACTTTCTACTATTATCTACTTTATTAACCTCAACAAACCTTAACAATAAAGAAAACGATGTAAATATGTGGCTATAAATTTTAATTTAAACATCTTTGCTATTTTAGTAAGGTTTAGAGGAAATGCGCCTAATTTCGGATGGTTTCCAAATTTCGGATAGTAGTGTATTTAAGATACTGTCTGCAAAGGTAAACAGAAACCTACTTTTTTGTGAAGCCAAAAGTCAAACTAAATCCGTCCTGTAATATGATAACGGTAGAGCTTCTCCCCTTTAAATGGCAGCACAAATGGTTTATATTGCAAATGGCAGTTTTGTGCTCAGTTGCATTATTATGCTTGTTTATTTTATAAATAATCGTTATAAAAGTTCGTGATTCTGTCTTGGGTAAGTTATGATGTTAGTTAAGTTGATCCACTATTCATAATTAAGCAATTTGAAAACTTAAACATTCTACAAATTTCTAATCTAAAAAGCAGAAAGTTGCCTAATTTCGGATAGACCATTTTTGTGCATTTGATTCCCAATTTCGGATATCCGCAAGGTAATTATTATTCAGGATAACCAACCATTAATTATTATTTTTATAATGATACAACAAACTAAGATAAACAATTTTGAAAAACCGAAATTTACCTAAGATACTAAGATATTCGAAATTGGGAATCTAAAATTAGAAAATCGCTTAATGATTAAATTACGTCTTAAATGTGAAGGAATAACAAGAAACATAAGCAATGGGATCCAGATCTACTCTTGAACAAAATTTTTTCGGATATGTCCGAAATTAGGAGCCCTTTTTCTAATGCACAAAAATGCGCTGATTTTTTTTAACCGTGTTTTTTGGAAAAAATAAACTGTAATAAAATTGTTTTTATAATAAATCATGGTTCGCTATAATAAGTTGTATCTGGTTATATAAAAAATATATCAAAAAGTAATACCGAGTATTAAATATTGAATACATTGTAAATGGTATCCGAAATTAGGCGACTTTCCTCTATATAAGTGGATAAGGTAAAAGTTGACTATACTGAAAGAAATTACATTGAAAAGGTGTAAAAAAATACACCCTATAAATGTGTAAATTTTACACCTTTATATAAATGTACATCAACATTGATGTGACACTACACAGGTGAGGTGATTTTTACCTAGAGTGTGTATTTTTACATCCATACCTTGCAACAATACAGTCGGAGCTCAAGAAAGTGTATTTTTATAAACATACCTTTAGCAACAATACACCCGAAGTGTAAAAAATCACACTTCTGATGTACAAGCCAGCCAATCGCGGGCGTTAAGCTAGTCACGTGACTCGAGAATCCAGAATTCCTGCTTCATCGAGTCTGGTGGCTGTCGACTATTATAATTGTTTACGTTTGGAAGAGCGTACGCATAATTTTGTGTGTGCTAGATTTTTCAAAGAAATAATTGGTTTGGACTTTTGGTGTTGATTAAAAGTAAATATTTAAAAAGTGTGATTAATACATTATCCTTAAAACATACATTTTATAATATTTTACTTATTTAGGCGGCAACACTGGCCTGCAAATTTTAAGTTGCTAAGACTTGTGTATGTTTTCTGTTTCTATTTTATATTGGTACTTTTTGTAGCGCTGATTACGAATATACGTTTTATTTTTCTGTTGCGTAGTTTTTCCATAAAACACTATTCATAAATAGAAAAATAACAAAATGGTTATTCTATTTTTTTTTAATAAATTGAAGGATTTTAGGTAAAAAGTATATTTACGCGTTGGTGTAAACTTTACACACTGGATGTAAAAATATAATACCCACCGCATTTATATTTACGCTTCGAGTGTAAATTCACATCAGCAGCAGCTGCAAGTAAATTACCCATGCACGTGCAAATTTATCTCAGTGTAGAAGGAGAAAATCTATGCCTAAACTAGTATCTATACTTACTACGACTACTTTAGTATATTCTTGTAGATTCAGAAACCTGAATTTATAAATTCAGGTCATACTATAGTATTTAATTTCTTCTTCTTCTTCTTCTTCTTCTCCTTCTTCTTCTTCTTCTTCTCTTCTTCTTCTTCTTCTTCTTCTTCTTCTTCTTCTTCTACTTCTTCTTCTTCTTCTTCTTCTTCTTCTTCTTCTTCTTCTTCTTCTTCTTCTTCTTCTTCTTCTTCTTCTTCTTCTTCTTCTTCTTCTTCTTCTTCTTCTTCTTCTTCCTTTTTTTTTGCCTTTCTGAGTGAGATATTTATCCAGATGCCTCTTATTCACCAAGAGTGGTTCTTGTCTGGCATGGCACCATGCCCAATCCCGTTTTGATTATAGAAAATTTCCAGTCTTCTGTAAGACCTCTGTTTTGTCCAATTTGTAATTATATTTGCGCATGCGCTAGTATATAAAAAAAATTCTGTACGTATAAAAACTTCTTCACGTGTTAGTTGCTTCCAAATCAAAATTTAACAGCATTATAAATTATTAAAAAACTTAAAATTCCCTTCTTACTCCAATATAATCACATGTTCATCATTTTACTGCACATCATCTATACAATCACTATAAAATATAAATAATCGAATCCAGGGCATATCTAAAATAGCAAATAAATAAATAACTATACAAAAACACTTGATGCTAAAAATAAAACGCGATTAACGGATTACCTAATTCTAGCCAAAAGTAGATGTAGTATTTAATTTATTATACTAAATTGACAGCAGTCCAATACGTTAGACAAATTAATTTAGGTCTTCAATACCAACCAAAAAAAGAAAATTCCCTAAAAATATTATAATTGGATTTTATCACAGTGCAATAAAAAATGTGCATGATATGCAAAATTATTAAAGAATACGTAAATCAGCTTATTGAATACAAAAACAAGTACAAAATCTTCACACACCGCGGGGTATTATCAATGACTGTCAAATTAAGGAGTATGTTATAAGTTTCCTATGAAACTTTAGACCTACTGTACACATAGCTGCGTTATAAAAAAAAAAAATAGTTTTTTACTTAAAAAAACAAATATCTTAACTTCATGTAATTTAAAATATAATCTAAAATGTGATTTTTACCTAAAATATGCATAATTTTATTTTAAAACAGTAATTATACTTTTATCTATTTCTGTAGAACTTCTCTCTTTATCTAATCTAAATAGGCGGCAGTCCATTAAAAACCTAATGCTTATAAAATTTACTAAGAATCATAGTCAAAATAAAAATAAAAGGTACCTTGCTCTGAAACATTAAACAGTTTTTACCCTGTAATATAAGCGAAATAAAGCTCTTTTATATTTAAATCTTTTAATGGTTTTAAATCCATATCCGGTTTTTGCAATTTTTTAAAGTATTAGTTTTAAGTAAAAATAATAGAACTAAAAATCTGAAGAAAACCCTATTTAATAAAAGTATTTGTTTAAAAGTTTATTAGCAGTTGTTAAAATTGTCTAATGCTTGGGTCTTTTGACATGGTTAATGATTTACATGAAAAGTTGTGCAGCCTTTTTCTCAATAAAGAAAGTTTAGTAAGAAAATTATCATTTTTAATTTAACATGCATAAAAAAAATGATTTTAAAATTGAAACATATTTTAATTCTACTGGTTTTTACCGAATACAGTGAAATCAGTAACTTAAGAAATTATTTTTAATTTGTGTGTAATATAACTGAAACTTGGAAATAGAGTTTTTTAGTTTTAAACTTTTTATTGGTTTTGAATCGATATTCGCTCTTTGTACTTTTTAAACCTGTTCTGTTTACTATAAAAAAAATCTGATAAATACCCTTTTCAAAGGAAAGATTTGTATAATTGGTAAATTTATCAGTAGCTAGTCAAAATGTCTGATGGAGATGTTTAGGCCTTTTGGATATCGGCAAAGATTTACTTGATGAGATGTGCAGATTTTTGTTTCAGTCTTGAATTTTTAGTAAAAGAATGTTAGTTTTCAGTTTAACATGCATAATTTTCGTATAAAATATATTGATTTTAAAATTTAAACATGTTACAGTGAAATCAACGTGATTTAAGGAAATATTTTGTATTTGTGTGTAATGTATCGGAAACTTGAAAACAAAGCAATTTTTTAACTTTTTAATAGTTTTGAATTAATATTTGCTTTTTGTAATTTTTAAACGTATCCTTTTTATTATAAAAAGATTTGATAAATACCCTTTTTAAGGGCAATATTTGTATAATAGGCAGAGTTGATACTTTCATTACAATAACAGGGTCAGACAACAATAATTTTGAATTATATTTTATTTTTGGCGAGTTTCTTTAATACATACAGCCTGTTCCAAAACTCGCGTACCGAAATTTAAGAGGTGATTCTACATCCAAAAATATGAAAAAAAGTTTCTATAAAGGTTGGTCCGGAAATGAGCCCTAAGGGAGCTACGGCCCTTCGAAGATGACGTATTGAATGGGGAACAAAAAAAAGCACCAATAAAATTTTAATGCTGCAGGGTGATTCTTGATTTAAAACTGAGCAAAAAAGTATTATACACCAAAACACCTAAATTTAATATTAAAGGAGTAATAGCCTTTTAAAAAGTAACGTTTTTGGTGGCACAAAATGTTACTTCCTCTTAATTGCATTTTTTTTTGATAACGGTTGCTCCTACAGTGTTACACTATATGATATTTTATATGTATTTTTACTCTAGAAATCTATATTTTTTACAACAAATCCAAAAAACATACACATAGAAAAGTTTGGGGCAAAAATGTTTTAAGCCTCATATATTTTGTCCGTCTGGGCACGCCTCTGGATAAATTAAAAAAATAAATTATCATAAACTTATTGCCCTTATTAATACTAGTATACATGCAAAAGCTCGCCGCTCTAGCTTAAACGGTACCCGAGTTATTAATTAAAAACTTTATTTTTATTACAATTTTAAAGGGCCCTAGATCCCTTAGGGCTCATTTCCGGACCAACCTTTATAGAAACTTTTTTTATATTTTTGGATATAGAATCACCTCTTAAATTTTGGCATGCCAGTTATGGATCACCCTGTATCTATGCCGGAATAAGATTATATGTCTGTATACAGACATATAAACTTATTAGGCATAGGTATGTATTAAACAAACTCACCAAAAATTAGAAATAATTTAAAATTCCGTTTGTTGTCCGACCCTGTTATTGTTATGAAAGTATCAACTCTGATAATAGGTGAATTTATCAGCAGCTAATCAAAATGTCTAGTGGAGTTCTCTAGGCCTTTGGATATCTTTAAAGGTTTACTTGATGAGGTGTGCAGGTTTTTTCACAATATTAAATTTTTAGTAAAAGAATTATAATTTTCAGTTTAACGTGCATGGTTTTCCTATAAAATATATTTATTTTAAAATTCAAACATATTTCAATTCTATAAGGTTTTACTGGATGGATTCAGTAAAATTAAAGCAACTTTACGAACCATTTTTTTTTGTGTAATATAATCGAAAGTTGGAAAAAAGCCTCTTTTATATTTAAACCTTTTAATGGTTTTAAATAGATATCTACTTTTTGTAATTTTTAAAATTATTTTATTTACAAGGACAGAAATTTTTAATTTTAAACAAAATTATAAAAATATTAATTTATTATTCCATCAATCTATTTTCTAATCATCGTACAGAGTGATATTGGTAGACTGACAGTTTCGGGCTGCTGGCCCTCTTCAGTACCAAGAGTCAACTCTGCACGCTGATTAAGAAAACGTTTTTAGACTTTACTCGCAAAAGGAATATAGCCATTAGATTGATGTAGACTTGTGCGCCATCTATTTCTAGATGTAGACAACTACTCATTGGGAGATTAGCTCAGCGGTCTAAGGCATCGATATAGCATTAACAATGATCGTGAGTTCAAACCTCACTGGCGCCGATTGCCTTTTTCAGTTAATTAATAATTGAAATTTGGCGAAGGCGTACTCCCTAGATATATTGGTTCGAAAGTCAATTAAAGCCGGTGGTTCCCTCTACTACTAGCCCACACAAGTCCTGGACTTAGGGGATGCTTAATTAAGTAGAATAGTACGAGGTTAAAAATAAACATAAAAACATAAAAAACATAAAAACATACTCATACCTCTCCTAGTCTGGAGACTTTGAATGGTAGCAAGTTGAAGACTTGTGTGTCTCAAGCACATAGTACCACTAACGGGTGGTTAGACGTAAAATTAGTAAGGACATAAATTTTTAATTTTAAACAAAATTATAAAAATATTAATTTATTATTCCATCAATCTATTTTCTAATCATCGTACAGAGTGATATTGGTAGACTGACAGTTTCGGGCTGCTGGCCCTCTTCAGTACCAAGAGTCAACTCTGCACGCTGATTAAGAAAACGTTTTTAGACTTTACTCGCAAAAGGAATATAGCCATTAGATTGATGTAGACTTGTGCGCCATCTATTTCTAGATGTAGACAACTACTCATTGGGAGATTAGCTCAGCGGTCTAAGGCATCGATATAGCATTAACAATGATCGTGAGTTCAAACCTCACTGGCGCCGATTGCCTTTTTCAGTTAATTAATAATTGAAATTTGGCGAAGGCGTACTCCCTAGATATATTGGTTCGAAAGTCAATTAAAGCCGGTGGTTCCCTCTACTACTAGCCCACACAAGTCCTGGACTTAGGGGATGCTTAATTAAGTAGAATAGTACGAGGTTAAAAATAAACATAAAATTTGTATATATTTTTTGCCAGGTAGGAATTGTTGAGATATTGTAGATTTTAATAAATGAATCTTTTTTGTAATTCCTAATGTGTATATTTTATAAGTGCTACTTAAGTTTCGAGAACATAATTCCCATTTTCAAGCTAGAAGAATATATAAAAACAAATTTAATCAACAAGATTTGTCGTTCCGGACATAGATTTTAACATTATTTTTGTTTGAAAGAAAGGTTTTCTACATCTATTAAATTAAAGATTAAAGACACAATATTAGACATTTGAAAGAAAGGTTTTCTACATCTATTAAATTAAAGATTAAAGACACAATATTAGACATATAGCGTAGAGGTTAACTAAATGACAACTCTACGCCATATGTCTAATATTGTGTCTAATCTTTAATTTAATAGATGTAGAAAACCTTTCTTTCGAACAAAAATAATGTTAAAATCTATGTCCGGAACGACAAATCTTGTTGATTAAATGTGTTTTTATATATTCTTCTAGCTTGAAAATGGGAATTATGTTCTCGAAACTTAAGTAGCACTTATAAAATATACACATTAGGAATTACAAAAAAGACTCATTTATTAAAATCTACAATAAACATAAAAACATAAAAAACATAAAAACATACTCATACCTCTCCTAGTCTGGAGACTTTGAATGGTAGCAAGTTGAAGACTTGTGTGTCTCAAGCACATAGTGCCACTAACGGGTGGTTAGACGTAGAATTAGAATTATTTTATTTCCCATAAAAACATTTCTCCCTTTTCAAGGGAAAAATATTTATAATTCGTAAATTTATCAGCAGCCTGTCAAAATATTTAGCGGACATCGAAAACAATTTACTGTATGAGATCTACAGTTTTTTTCTCAATATTGAAAAAGTCAAAGAATTATAATTTTTAATTTAATATGCATAATTTTCCTATAAAATACATTGATTTAAAAATTTAAACATATTTTAATTCTATTGGTTTTTAGCGGATAAATCTTCATTAATGTTCTGCCCATTTTTATTCGTTTGTTAATTTAAATCGTTAAAAAAAACAATAAAAGCATTGCCCCAAGAGAAAAAATATAATGATTAGCAAAGCCCTTCCCTAAGAGGATGTAATTGCTACATTCCACTTCAAAAGAGACCTTAAAGTGGAAATAGTAATTTTGCAGTACAAAAAAGGAACCATGATAGATAGCGTAAACTTTTATATCAGTTGCTTTTCATCCGTGAAACGAGTAAGATGTACTTTCGGCAGGAGTTAGTAATACGTTAAGCGCGTTTAATTTTCTAGCATCAAGTCTTTTAGTATTAGTTATTTATTTATTTATTTGCTATCTTAGATATGCCCCAGAATCGATTTTATATATTTTATAGTGATTGTATGGAAGATGTACAATAAAATGACGAACATTTGATTATATTGGAGTAAGAAGGGAATTTTATGTTTTTTAATCATTTATAATGCTGATAAATTTTGATTTGGAAGCAACAAACACGTGAAGAAGTTTTTATATGTACAAAATTTTTTATATACTAGCACATGCGCAAATATAATTACAAATTAGAAAAAACTGCCTTGGCAACAGCTAACACAACCAACAGTAAACACGAAAAGGAAAGAAGGAAAAGAAAAAGAAAAGGTCTTACAGAAGACTGGAAATTTTATATAATTAAAACAGGAGTGGGCATGGTAAAAAGCCAGACAAGAACCACTCTTGGTGAATTGAGTAACTAAGAGGGATCTGGCTAATTATCTCACTGAGAAAAGGCCAAAATAAAGGAAGAAGAAGAAGAAGAAGAAGAAGAAGAACTTTTATATTTTGTTTTGGTTGAAATAATTCAAACAGGTTAGGGAACGTTCAAGTATTACGTAACGCTCCTAGGGGGGCGGTGGGGGTCATTTTGGAGTGTTACGCACATGGTATAGGTCATGGTTAATAGTATAGGAAAATAGCGTCAGAGGGGGGGAGGGTGGGGGTCCAAAATGATCAAAATTTGCGTCACGTAATACTATATACAGGGTTCCCACCAAACCTGGCAAACCTTGAAAACCTGGAAAACGCATGGAATTTAGATTCCCACCTGGAATACCTGGAATTTAACATTTTTTCTTAAAAAAACACGTTTTTTTACCTGGAATTTTGTAATAGCACCTGGAATTTAACATACAAAAATATAATTTGTTTTAAAAAAAATTAAATACCCTTAGCACAAAAATTAAAGGACATCCTAAATTTTTAGGTGATTTTGAAGCCTGTAACTTGGCGAAAAATGGTTGTAGAGCAATGGTAAAATAGTATATTACGCACCGAGAACACGAACCCAGTTTTTAGTGCACGAGAGTTCTTTTTTCTTACGAGGCGCAGCCCAGTAAAAAAAGTATTTTTTTGGTTTTTATTTCAATCTCAAAGTATCCCAAAGAAACCCTCAAACGTTCAAACCGCTGCAATTTTTCGAATGATCGATATTGTCACTTTTGATAAATATTAATTAAAGGATCAATTATTCTTTTTTTTATTCACTTTTTGAAAATTTTTTTTTCGAAAAAAAAAATTGATTTTACAAAATTCACAATGCTACTAGGTATGACAATCAATTACACGAAATGATTTTTTTTTTCAAAAAAAAAATATTTTTAATATTTTTTTTTTTTTATTTTTTGTTTAATATTATTATTATACAGGGTGTATTTGAAATAGGGTCCAAAATTTTAAGGGGTGATTCTACATCAGAAAATATGACAAAAAGCTCCTATAAACATTTGTCTAAAAATGCGTTGCCCTTTGAAAGTGGCTAAAAGATTCGTTTTTGTTTTAATAACTCAGAAACCCTTTGAGATATATCAACGATGTTTTGCACGTGAACTAATCTTAATAAGGTCCATCTTTGTATGTTATTTTCATGTGATTATTTTAACCAGGGGTGTGTGAAATGGGGGGCCTTATCAGTTTTTTGTTTTTTTGTTGGAATATGATTCTTTAGGTCAAAATACATAAAAATGGTACCCTTGTTGTAATACTGCAGGATTACGCGTTTTCGTGACAAAAATAATTTGAAGGTGAAATTAGACGGTTCGAGGATGAAAAATTAAATACTAAAATGTTGAAAACCAAAATTTCAATGATGTAGGGTTATTCTATATCAAAAACCAAGAAAAATTGTTTCTATACATGTAGGTCGAAAAATCGCTTTTAAAGCTACTATGTCCCTTTAAATAGGTGCATTTTTAGGAGACTATGGCTTCCTTAGAACGTTCAAGTATTATGTAACGCAAATTGTACCAAAGGATTGATTTTTGGAATCACCTGTATCTAAGGTTTTTTTCTTAGTTTTTAATGTACATTCTCCCTGCATTATTAAAATTTCGGTTTTCAACATTCTAGTATTTAATTTTTCGTTCTCGAACCGTGAAATTTCACCTTCAAATGAATGTTTCTCGAAAACGGTTAATTCTACAGTATTACAACAAGAGTACTTTTTTATGCTTTTTCACCTGAGAAATCATATTTCAAAATTACAAAAAAGTTACACAGAAAAAAGTTTTGGACAAAAAACTGTTAAGGCCCCCACGTTTCGCACACCCCTGGTAAAAATAAGTACATGAAAATTACATACGAAGATAGGCCTTATTAGTTCACTTGCAAACCATCGTTGCTATATCTCCAAGGGTTCCTGAGTAATTATGAAAAACGTTTTTTTTTAGCCACTTTCAAAGGGTCTTAGCTCCCTTCGGACGCATTTTTAGACATATGGTTATAGGAACTTTTTTTCATATTTTCTGATTTAGAATCACCCCTTAAAATTTCGGACCCTACACCGTGCATACTAAAACTATTTTACTATACCTGGAATTTTTATAATTTTTACCTGGAAAACCTGGAAAATACTTGGAATTTGAATGTCAATTTTTGGTAGGAACCCTGATATATAAAATAAAATATATTATTTTTAAGGATAGAACAAGTAAATTTTACTTAGTAAAACACTCGATAAACCTATATTTTAATTTGTTTTAATAAAGTACCGATATGAATTTTATGTCCTTCACTTAAAAGTCCCTTTCTGCACGACACCTCACATTTTATTCGAAACCTAATTTTTTCTCCAGTTACTCCCTACCTGACCGTAATTTATTTGTCCATTAGCATTCTACTTTGTTTACCCCCTGTTTTAAAACTAATTCAAATCTTCTAGACTTTAAAGTTAAAACCATTTGTCAGCAGCCACTGTATAATGTCTTGAAGATTATGCCAGTCTGAGAAAAACAATGAGAATCTTTTTTAATCTAGTACTCATTTTTAATTAAATTAAAAAAAAAATCTTACTTTTAAAGGTTAACAATTTATAAGAATATGTTAATGAAAACAAATTAGGCGACTTTTTCACTAACACCAAAGACAAAATTCCCACCCATGACAAAAGCGGCATCTATCAACTAAACTGCCAATCCTGCGACACAATATACATCGGTAAAACTTCCAGGAAAACCTCCACTCGTGCTAAAGAACATGTACAAAGACCAAGTTCCTCCTCATTTGGCCATCATCTTAAATTCAACTCCCATAACTTTGACCCCAATACTAATATAAAAATTCTACATAATTTACATTTGCCCGTTTTTTCCCGGAAACTAGACCTGTTTGAAGACCTTTAAATCTCGAAAGCCACCAAAAACGGACAAAATATTTGCACCAATACCCAACGAAACCTCGGCAAGAAAAGGATCTTCAAACCTCTCTTCAAAAACTTACTTTAAATAACACCCAACCCACATCAGCTAACCCATTCAACCTTGCTTTTCAACTGACATTTTACTTAATTTATTTTTATTTTTATTATTTATTTTTAATTTTTATGTTGTTTTACCCACCTACTTTTCTGGCAAGAAAACGCACCCAGTATTATTTTAAATTTACCGCCTTTCCTTGACAGATAAGCAATATTTTATTTATATTTGTATTTATTTATGTTGAAATGTACCCATTTTATAATTAATTTTGATGTTATGATGTTTTCAAAGCATTCCGCTATGTTTTATAAACAAAGATTTCTTCTATCTTGACAAGTAAGTACAATAACCTAAAGGAAAAGTGATTTTCACAATCTCTTTATTGACACCCCCTTTTTTAATTGTTTTATCTTGTACTTGTAGGGCACAGCCCTGAGGATGATAAGTTTCTTATCGAAAGCGCTCGGCCACTCGTAATATACATTTTATACCTAAAATACGCAGTTTTAATACATATTGAAACCAAGGAATACACGTCTAACCATCATATTATATATGACATATTTCTCCTGTGATATTTATATTAAAGTAGGTTTTTTTGATAAATATGCTGTAGTTATTTAAAAAACTTTATCGAGTTTTGTCGTGAAACGTGAAAAGTAAACAGGATGTAATATAATAAGTGTCAATATTAAAATTCCTTGAAAAATTATCACACTTTACCAAACTTTCCTTTTATTAAAGAAGTTTTATTACTTAATAAAGTATTAAAATATTCGAACTGGGTTTTCACACCAAAGTTAAAAGGAGGTTCGGGTAAAAACTGATGAAGAAAAGGGCACATCTGTCGTCATATCATTGACTTTTAGATCAGGGGATCCAGAAACAGATTTAATTTTCAAGAGTGCGGCATATTATATTTAATATTGAATTAATAACCATTTAAAATAAACATATAATGCATAACCTAATTGTAATTTCGTTTACTTATAGTGTGGACAAGGATTTCACAAAGTTATAACATTATTAGAATCAAAGACTGTTACCTCAAGAAGGAACATGATGAAATCTATCGTATGCTTTGTTTGAAGCGTGAACCAACCACGGTGAGGGGCTGGTGGGGAGTGACTATTGTTTACATTTAGTACGCGTAAAGAGAGAGAAAGAATGTGTAAACTCACAGTCTAATGTCGTAAAATGACTGACAGGGGTACAGAGTTGCCGATTGGAAACATATACTTTGGATATTTTATTGTAAATTTTAAGAAACATTAGTTCTGTATGAGTTTTATATGAACTAGTAGTTTAATTTTAATAGATTTAAATATACTATATTATTAAACATAATTATAGTATACACAATAAAGTTTTTTACATTTTTAATTTAAGTATAATGATTTGAATTCATGATAAGATGTAAACTACGCAATATCGCTACTAGGTAGCCTGAAAGTCGACTAGCGACATCTACATTTTACACCACAAAGCTGTATCGCGTTTCTGTTAGTAAATAAACAAACAAAAAGATGACACCTTCATAAACATTGGTCTGAAATTACTTCTTGAGGTAAAAGTTCTTTGATTAGAATTAATGTTTTAAAATATACATTTCAGGTGCTGATTAATCATTATACCAAGATATTTATTATAATTATAAATTATTTATGTATTTGTGGACATTTTTTTGTAGCGACAAAAATTTATATAACTAGTATTTTTAAGAACGTACTAACCTTGCCACAAAAAAGTGGGACAAGAAGTTGGCAACGAACCCTACATATTTTCGATATTTTAACAATCTAAATTGGAGTCTTAATATTAGGTTATGTCATGCGTGACAGTAATTTTTACGCACAGAAAAAGTAAGGCTATCCTGTCTTAGATGTACATAACAACTTAACGGTGAGTTGCTCATTATATGGCAGGGTATATTATTTGAGGTTATGTATAAGAACCGTAATTTATTGATAATCGAGGTTGCCTATTGCAAAAACGAATAAAAATTGATATTGACATCATTGCATGCATGCATGCAGCTTATTTATTACTAAACCTAGAAGAGGAAATAATAGTATATTGTTTTACTAAGAGGAAAAGTGAAGCTTTTTTTACGTACATTGTGCAATGCAAACAGAATTGATCATTGCAAACCACTTTTTATTCAAAGCAAAATTATGACAGTATACTCATTATTTTTTTACAATCTTTTAGTTTTTGTGTATAAAAATAAATCTAAATTTATAGCAAATGGGGATTTACATGATATTGGTACAAGGCAAACCCACTCCCTATGTACTCCCAGACATAGAACGGCAAGCTTTGAAAGAAGCACAAGGTATTTAGGAATTAAAGCTTTTAATAAGCTACCTGTTTCAATTAAAACGTTAACATTTCGTAGCTTTAAGTTAAAACTTAAATGTTTCTTTCTAGCCAACCCTTTCTATTCTAAATCTGAATTTCTCGAGGGAAATTTTAAATTTTAATTTTAAATCAAATGTAACTTTAAATTATACCATTTTTTAATATGTAATGTTAACTTAGTGTTATGTAATTATGTAATGTTAACTTAGTGTAGTGGTATAATGTGGATTGAAATTATGAAAACTCATTTAAAATTATGTAATTATTTTTGACGTCTGCCTGTAATTTGCTTATGTAGATTTAAGTGGCAATAAAATTCTATTCTATTCTAAAATTCTATTCTATTCTATTCTATACTAGTCTGTAGAATTTACGGACGACGCGAAGCGGAGTTCGGAAACTACAGACGAGTAAAAAAAAGCACTTTTCCCCTGAGTGAAACATACTATTTTTTCTTTAAGCATCCTATACACGGTGTCTTTGAAATAGGGTCGGAAATTTTAACTGATGATTCTACATCATAAAATATATCAAAAAGTTCCTATAAACATATGTCTAAAAATGCGTCATTTTTTCTGTGTAACTTTTTTGCAATTTTATTTTTGAAATATGATTCTTCAGGTCAAAATACATAAAAAAGGTACTCTTGTTGTAATACTGTAGGATTAACCGTTTTCGAGAAAAATTCATTCAGGTGAAATTCCACGGTTCGAGAACGAAAAATTAAATACTAAAATGTTATTCTACATCAAAAACTAAGAAAAAAAGTTTCCATACATGTAGGTCGAAAAAACGATTTTAAAGCTACCATAGCGCTTTAAAAATGGTGCATATTTAGGAGACCATAGCTCCATTAGGATTGATTTTTGGAAGTACCTGTATATGAGTTTTTTTTCTTAGTTTTTGATGTAGAATAACATTGCATCATTAAAATTTTGGTTTTCAACATTTTAGTATTTAATTTTTCGTCCTCGAACCGTAGAATTTCACCTTCAAATGAATTTTTCTCGAAAACGGTTAATCCTACAGTATTACAACAAGAGTACCTTTTTTATGTATTTTGACCTGAGGAATCATATTTCAAAAATAAAATTGCAAAAAAGTTACACAGAAAAAAGTTTGGGACAAAAAACTGATAAGCCCTCCCCGTTTCGCACACCCCTGGTTGAAATAAGTACATGAAAATAACACATAAAAAGGGGCCTTGGTAGGATTAGTTGACTTGCAAAACCTCGTTGATATATCTCAAAGGGTTCCTGAGTTATTAAATAAAAACCGATTTTTTTAGCCACTTTCAAAGGGGCGTAGCTCCCTTATGACGCATTTTTAGACATATGTTTATAGGAACTTTTTGTCATATTTTATGATGTAGAATCATCAGTTAAAATTTCCGACCCTATTTCAAATACACCGTGTATATATTTTTTTTTTAAATATTAATTTTTGAATTTAATTTATTCAGTAATAAAGTATGTTTTTTTATTAAAATAGGCAATAAAACCCTTTCGAAATAAACTTAAACCTTCCTTAGCTTAATTTTTTTCGTAGGCTAAATCGTACACTTTTCACGATTTCGATGGTAACTTGTCTAATGTAGTATTTACAATTTCGGAGATATTTGTAGGTGTATAAACCATATATTCTTCTTCAATCATTTTAAATCAATTTCACACAAGGTTTTTGCACAGAATCTGGAGTCAACCACCTGTTTATATAATAAAAAAATAAGTTTGAAGTATGGCTGTCATTAAAGTCAAGTTCTGCCGCCAGTGGTGGTTTTGCTAACTAACTTTTTTTACGGCGTACAACAATGTACTCATTTTTTTTTACTGTTAAAAAATTGATCTCTAGTGTGTTCAGTTATAAAATATGAACATTTTAGTACCCTTAAATAAAAACTTATATTTACATCATTAAAAAAACTGCTGTCTTACTTTTTTCTGTCACGGAAAGAACATAAAATTTAAAATTTTAAACAATGGCCTATTTAAACATTTTACTGCCATACTCTGCATAATGATAGAAATGGCAATAAGATCAGACACACGGGGAAAATGCTGCTAATTGCGTTTACTTGGAGGTGTCAGCCTACATCCTAAAGAATGAAGCCAGGAATCCTAAAACAAAAGTGACGTTAGATTTTACGGTTTAAATTCTCAAACTAAAATGTGTACTCACAGAGCAAGGGCCTTACTTGGTTTGGACTTTTTATATAAAATTAAAAATGTAATCCGCAGTTTTACAAAATAAAAAGTTTTTGTAACAATGGTTTTATACACTGATAAAACAGTTTATTTGTGTCAACTAAATATTTGGTTGGATATGGCCAATTAAATTATTTGGTTGTGACAAATAAATTGTACTTATGTCAATAAACTATTTTGTTACCATTATTAAATTATTTTGAAATTAAGATATTTGTTTACATGAACTAAATATTTATTTGACTCTATAAAATAAAATTTGTTACAACCAAATAATTTAATTGGCCATATCCAAATAACTCCTTTTTATCCGTGCACATTTTTATTTGGGACACTATTAAAGTTAAAAAAAAAACACTTTTCTTTAAATATAAGCCCCTCCACGTGCTTCTAATTATACAGTGCGGTCCAAAAGTCACCCCCCCTTTTAACTTTTGAACGTGTTGAGATATCGACTTCAAATTTAGAACTCTTAAATAAGACAACTTAAACTATTTTTTAGCATATATTTGATATTTTCAGCTCCTAAAATGTGGGCAGGGGGGCATGGGGGGACATTTTTTTAAATGGAAAGGGGAGTCGTGTGATACATCATTTTAAAGCTTATAAAATTCTCTATTTAAACTAATATTTTTAAATTTTTTAAAAATGTTTTTTAAGGTTTTGATTTTTCAATTTTTTGTGCTAAAACATTCGATTTTTTGAGTTTTTTTTTTATAAATTTTTATTTATGTCAACTAAAATTAAACTAATTAAAAAAAAGTAAAATTAACATTTTTTATGATGAAATTGGGCATTTTTAAAAAATTATTTGTTTTTTTTTTAGAGGAATTTTGACATTAATACCCATTTTCAACCCCATTTTTTTTTTAATTTAAAAATATGGACTTAAATGGAGAATTTTATAAGCTTTAAAATTAAGTATTACACGACCCTCCTTTCAATTTAAAAAAATGTGCCAACATGCCCCCCTGCCCACATTTTAAGAGCTGAAAGTATTAAATATATGCTAAAAGATAGTTTAAGTTGTCTTATTTAAAATTTTTAAATTTGAAGTCGATATCTCAACTGGTTCAAAAGTTAGGAGAGGGAGGTGACTTTTGGACCGCTCTGAATATTCGTTGAACTGTCCCAAAAAAAATAAAAAGTAATCATTATAAGTTAAAATATCCTGTATATCTTCTAACTAGATTACCTAGAAACCATGTTAACATGTTTTTTTTCTGGAGCGTATTTACAAATGTGTCTGTAAGATTTTTGCAGGTCCAATATGTCCTGTTTTATTTAACGTCACTCAAACTTGACTTAATTCTATATAAGGGTATTTATTAGTTATTTATGGGAGTTCTTGAGTTTTCATCATGATTCATGAAATATAATTAATACAGATATTTTTATACTCAGCATTTTATTCATTTATTTTTTTCCCTGAAAGGTAGAATAATTTTTTAAACAAAAAATAGATGAAACGTTGCAAGCACCCTGTCAAAACATCGGCACTATTGTACACTAGAGCCATCTAGTTTGCAAATTTCAAACTAGGTGGTTTGTTTGATTTTAAATTCTGTATCTTTAAAACATTATATTCTAGCAAAAAACTGTATATAACATTTTTTATAGGGCTTAAAAAGAGCTTTTATTTAAAATATAATTTTTTAAAATCGGGTTATAAATATGTGAACTTTTTACTGCTTTAAACGCCAATATATCGAAAACTGCGTTTTAGGAAAAATTGTTTATAACATTTTTTGACCAATTTAAAATTATCTTTTATATAAGTGCTAAATTAACCAAATATAATAATAATTGCCTTAATTATAAACAAAAAACGCAAAAAATAGGAGTTTTACCCTATTTTTACCCCCTTACCTCCAATCGTGTACCCCCAAAACTAATCAGCTCTTCGGAATACGATAAGAAACAATGTGCAAAAAAACACAAGTCGATATCTCATGTAGAAATGGAGTTTGGACTTTATACCCAGAGACAGACAGACATACGGACGCAAATTTTTTTTTTTACTGATTTCGACGAATGGTCTAAAACGTCGAGAAATGTGAAAAAAACGTGGTCAAAGATTTTGACTTTTCGGCGAAGATTTCAATACATCGGCACTCTTAGTAGCACTAAGTGCCGATGTAAATAAAATAGGTAGAATAAGGAAATAAAAAAAAGTGAATTTTTAAAATATTTAATATTGATATATTACAAGCAATGTAAAATTAAATATCTGTGATCTATATATAGGAAGCGCATGTAATGAATCTTTTTAAATTCGAATGACTCAATAATTTCTTTTATTATTATTATAAACATTGCATATCTTCAAATTTTAACAGTACTGTATACTGTATAAACAGTTTTTTATTGTACAAATTAATAAAAAAATCTTAGATATATATATATATATATATAATAGTATTGGCCTGCTAAAAACGTCCCCAAATTAACCTCTTGTAGCAAATTTGCAACAAACCCAATTAAATAAGAATATATATAATATTTAAAAAGTATAATTTTTCGCCATTGTATTATGTTTGTAAACTAATATGTTACAGGATTTTAAGGCACAACCAACCCCATCAATTATAATTTTTTTCTATTTTGCGAATCTTATAAGCTCATAATCACACGCATTTTGCGTGTTCTTATAGGTCCATAAGAGGTCTCTACTTTTTTTTCTTTTGGGTTGGCAACAGACAAAAGTCTATCTCTTGACGTTTGTCGTGCAATTGTGAACGTCGGTTTAAAGTTTAATTTTCTACAAAATTTTGTGTTTAGGTTATGTTCTACCGTCTTAAAATTGTGGCTTACTTACTTGCAGTGGAAAAGAGAAGAAATGACTATAAAATATATCAAAATAATATTCGTACTTAGAATTTTAAACATGGCGAAAACTGTAATGCCAATTCGAAACAAAAATCCCTAAATCAGTCATCAATTTAAAAGTAAGTTTTTTAAAATTTTAGAGCAAAATAGAAAAAATTGTATAAAGCACGCGTTTCATAACACGTTTTTAGCGCACTAGTACTTTAGAAAACTCACCGCGATCGGCTCGTTTTCTAAACTTGTACTCGTGCGCTAAAAACGTATGTTATGAAACTAGTACTTTAATATACTATTATGAAACACGCGTAAACTAAGAAACACTGCGCAGTGCGCCCACTATACAGTGTCGCACGCGCGACCGTCAAAAAAAAAGTGCCGATGTAAATAGTCAGGTAATATAAATCTTTATATTTCACTAAAAAAAAAACAATGTGGTTAGAGCAAGCAGATCAATAGTTAAATAAGCCCTCCCCCTAAGTGCGTTACGTATTTTAAGTATAACCCCTTTCGAAAATTTTATACGGATTTTTCATAGTAGGGCAGAAACTTTGTCAAATGCCTGCCCAGTTTTAAAACTGCTGTCTGCAATTTTTTAAAATCACTTTTTGATTTTGTGAATAGTTTAATATTAACCAAATAATAATAATAATAATAATAAATAAAATAATAATAAAATAAATAATAAAATTAAGAAATTCTTGATCCTTACTCATATTGGAGTTGATTTAAATAAACCATAGAAAAAATTGTTATCTCTCCAAAATATAAATTTATTGTCTATTAAACAAACATTACAGCGACAATTGTTTCGACTTTTTTAACATAAAGTCATTTTCAAGCTACAAATAATAAAAAATTAGGTTGAAAATGGTACAATTCCTTTTAGAAAAACTTACTTTTTTAAATTTATAAACAAATTAACTTGAGTACACATTATTAGAAATGTCATACTGACCTTAACAATATTATTTTTATAAAATCTTCAAAAATTAAACAAAAAGAAAACTACAATAAGTTAAAATAAAATAAATTAATGAAATCTAAAATTTAAAATTGAATAAAAATCTGGGACATCTATCATAAAGTAATCCAAACTATATTTGAAACATTCTAAAGGAATTATCTTTAAACTGCAAAAAAGTAGTTGAACATAAAAAAAAAGGAAAGAGATTAATTTATATTCAACTTGGTAATTGGAAAAAAAAATTGGAGAGGTGGCAGCAAATTCACACCTAAAACTCAAAAACAAACCAAAAAGGGACAAAATTTTTGGAAAAATTATTAAACAAAAATATTTATTCCAAAGATTAATGCTCTGTAATTTGGAATAAATATTTTTGTTTAATAATTTTTCCAAAAATTTTGTCCCTTTTTGGTTTGTTTTTGAGTTTTAGGTATGAATTTGCTGCCACCTCTCCAATTTTATTCCAATTACCAAGTTGAATATAAATTAATCTCTTTCCTTTTTTTTTATGTTCAACTACTTTTTTGCAGTTTAAAGATAATTCCTTTAGAATGTTTCAAATATAGTTTGGATTACTTTATGATAGATGTCCCAGATTTTTATTCAATTTTAAATTTTAGATTTCATTAATTTATTTTATTTTAACTTATTGTAGTTTTCTTTTTGTTTAATTTTTGAAGATTTTATAAAAATAATATTGTTAAGGTCAGTATGACATTTCTAATAATGTGTACTCAAGTTAATTTGTTTATAAATTTAAAAAAGTAAGTTTTTCTAAAAGGAATTGTACCATTTTCAACCTAATTTTTTATTATTTGTAGCTTGAAAATGACTTTATGTTAAAAAAGTCGAAACAATTGTCGCTGTAATGTTTGTTTAATAGACAATAAATTTATATTTTGGAGAGATAACAATTTTTTCTATGGTTTATTTAAATAAATAATAGTCTAAGAGTTGGTGACCATTTTTATTTCATTATTTGATCCCAGCTGTATTTTATATATAAGCACATTTTAATTAAGATATTTGCAAATCTACAGGTCCTGGATCCGGTTCCTTTGGATGCTAGAAGCTTCGAGAAGGCGGTGAAATGGTATTGGGGGTCAAATTGACCAATAGTGGGGGTGTTAGGGGGGGTAGCCAAAATATAAAATCTCTACAGCCTTTAATAACGCGAGAAACGGGGTATGAAGTGTATGAATATTGGTCAATTTGCTTGACTTATTTTATGGACGACCCCTTAGACTATAATCAGGTAGGCGAAATATAAAAGAGATCCGTAAAATCTCGAATTAACTTTTTATAAGTGAACTTGAGGATAATCATCCAGCAAAATTCAATCCCTATTTGATGGGTAATCGGCCAGTTCTTGTGACAGCTGCCAAGTAGAGATAGCAACGAAAAATCGGTAATTCTAAGATCGGATTAGGTAGTAAGGGGATTTTCCCTTTTCTTTCCTGCTAAAAAATCAGGGCGACAGGGTTAACCCTGCGTTATACCCGTACCGAAACTTAACATGATAAATTACATACCGTTATATCCATATCCCACATTTTTCAGAATTTATAAAGGACTGTCATTAATTTAAATCCAGTTTAAAATTATGCATTTTTGTTTTCAGAAAAGTAAAAATAAGATTTTTTTTAATAGTATATATTTTATTTAGATTAAGAATAAATACACTAGACTCAAAAATTAAAGGATATTAAAAATCATCCTCAATTTTTAGGTGATTTTCAAAAGGCTGTAACTTGGCAAAAAATGGTCGTAGAGCAATAATAGAAAAAGAAAATTGAAGCTTTAAGTCTCTAGTTTTAAGATCCTGAAATAATAATTATTTATGGTACTAGTGGGTAAAGTAAGATATTGCCCATGAGAAAATTAACCTGCAAGGCATCAGCCAAGCAGGTTAATTTTCGAGACGGCAATCTCGGTTTACCCATGAGTGCCATACAAGGTTTTATCCAATAAATAGCTTAGGAATTCAAATTTTTATTTTAAATTTTAATGACATTTACAAGAAAATAATTTGACAAGTGAGAGTTGAGTGGGCAAAATAAATAATTATCCACTCAATAAAGTAAAAGCCACGCGGGGGTTATTATTGAGTTTATCTATTTAAAATAACGGTGGTAATTGTCTTATTATCTGTATGTATTGGATAAAATATTATTATCTTTGACCGTTTGAGTAATCATAAAAAAATCAGCGCTAAAAAAAATCTAAATTTTTTCTTGCATATCAAAAGGTCCACGGTCTTTAATAATTTTTTTGATGATTTTGTGCTCAGTTATCGGCTTTAAAAGCAAAAAATTACACTTTTAAATTTGATAATTAATTACTCGGGAACTAATGATCCTATAGAAAATTTAAGTAGGGTTCTGAAAACCTCAAAGTAACCTCTATAAGATGTTTTTATATTTTTGTTTTGATGCGATTTAAAAAAGGTAAAAAATTTCGTTTTCAGGACTTTTTGCTTGACTTGGGATTACATTGCAAATAATGGATTTTTGTTTTTTTTTTAACCTCAAAGTATCCTAAAGAAACTCTCAAAAGTTCAAACCGCTTCGATTTTTCTTTCATTGTGATCCGCATGATTGAAATTTTTACTTTTGCTAAAAATCATCAATTTTTCTTTTTTTTTATTCTTTTTTTTAAAGATGAAATCTTTTTTGTCAATTATCCATATTTTTGTAATCAAAAAATGTTAATTATTGAAAAAATAAAAAAAAATGAAACAAAAAATAGATTTTTTTAAGATTACCCAAAAAAAAATAGATTTGTTTACGATTACTCAAAAACGGTTAACGATAAAAAAATTTTAATTCAGGATATTAAAACTAGATACCTATAGCTTCAATTTGCTTTCTTTATCATTGCTCTACGACCATTTTGTGCCAAGTTATAGCCTTTTAAAAATCACCTAAAATGTAAGGATGTTTTTTAATATCCTTTATCCACGGCCGTGATTAATAGGCCTATTAATCACGGGTCTGTAAAAACAAACCTTTTAAAATGTAAAACGACCTTGAATAAAGTATATAATTCTACTCGCGTATAATAGCTATTAATCATTCGGGTGATTAGGTCACTCGCCTTTCGGCTCGTGTCCCAAAATTCACCCTCATTGATTAATAGTACTTATTATAGGCTCAGTGAATAATATACTATTACTCTTTGCCTTTAGTGTATTAAGTTGTATAATAATATTACCTCGAATATTACTGCTTATTATTATTTGCAAACCCATTCTAATTTAATATTTAATTATTAATTAATTATTACTTTTAGACTAACGGTTAGTTTACTCAATAATTTACAAATTTTATAACCTTGGTTAAATTTTGGGTTTAGTGTTAATTCTTGGTTAAACCATTTTTTTAAATGTTAAATTAAAGCCTTAGAATATTAGTTAGGTCATATCGTTATACAAGAAACCCTCGGCGCTAATACAGGTTTAAAATTCCACTGTTGTAGCGGATATTAGACGTATTACAGGAAATTTTCAGTAGACTAACTTGAATTAACGAATTCAAGTTACTTTTTGGGGTAGTTATTAAAGGGAAACGTCGTCTTACTTCTCAGAATGATTTATAGCTTTTTAATGAAACACCTATTATAATATATAATCTAAAATTATAGATAACACAGGCCCACAAAAAAAAAGTATATTGTCCTGGGGTAGATACCTATCCATTCTTATAGATTTTGGGGCGCTGAATTTAAATCTGATGTCAAATCGAAAAGCTACTGGCTGGTTTTTTAACTAAACTCAAAAAATGAGAGAGAATACTCAAAAATCTCATATTCGAAATAATTTATCGCACATTTGTTAAAGAATGTGACTTGTTTCCGACTGTCATTGTGAATTTTGAGTTGCTGAATAAGAATCCAATGTCCATATAGCACCGTAATAAACTCATTTTTTTTTTCTGGGTTTGGAAAATGAGTGAAATTACTCAAAATTCACAATTTTTTTTTTACTTATATTATATCAAATAAGTTCATGTTCAGAAGTAGACATCAAGCTACGCTTATGTATTTTGAGCTGCTGAGATCGAATCCGATGTCAAACAACACCACAACAGGTTTACTTTTCTTCTAAACTCAAAAAATGAGTGAAATCACACACAAATATCACAAATATATTTTCAATTCCGCTTTATTCGAAACAAAAGTTAATGTCCAAGGGTTGAGACTCATCAATTCTTATGTATTTTGAGGCGCTGAATTTAAATATAATGTTAAATTAAAAAACTATCCGATGGTTTTTTAACTAAACTCAAAAAATGAGCAAGAATACTCAAAAATCTCATATTTGAAGCAATTTCTCGCACATTTGTTAAAGAATATGACTTGTTTCTGATTGTTTTTATGAATTTTGAGTCGTTGAATAAGAATCCAATATGCATATAGCACCGCAATAAACTCATTTTTTTTTTGGGATCGAAAATGGGTGAAATTACTCAAAATTCACATATTTTTTTTTTTTTAAATTATATTGTTTCAAATCAGTTTATGTGCAGAAGTAGACATAAAGCTTCTCTGATGTATTTTGAGCTGCTGAGATCGAATCCGACGTCAAACAACACCATAACCAGTTCACTTTTCTTCTAGACTCAAAAAATGACTAAAAACACGCAAAAATCTTACATATGTATTTACAAATCCGCTTTATTTCGAAACAAAAGTTAATGTCCTGAGGTTGAGACCCATCTATTCTTATGAATTTTGAGGCGCTGAATACAAATATAATGTTAAATTAAAAATCTACCGAATGGTTCTTTAACTAAACTCAAAAAATGAGCGAGAATAAAAAACTACCCGATGGTTTTTTAACTAAACTCAAAAAATGAGAAAGAATACTCAAAAATCTCACATTTGAAGCAATTTCTCGCACATTTGTTAAAGAATATGATTTGTTTCCTACTGTTTTTATGAATTTTGAGTTACTGAATAAGAATCCAATTTCCATATAGCACCGTAATAAACTCTTTTTTTTTCTGGGATCGAAAATGAGTGAAATTACTCAAAATTCACTTTTTTTTTAAGAAATTTATATTGTTTCAAATAAGTTTGTGTGCAGAAATAGACATCAAGCTTCTCTTATGTATTTTGAGCTGCTGAGATCGAATTCGACGTCAAACAATACCATAACCAGTTCACTTTTTTTCTAGACTCAAAAAATGAGTGAAAACACGCAAAAATCTAACATATATATATTTACAAATCCGCTTTATTTCGTTTTTCAACCAGACTCAAAAAATGAGTAAAAATACACAAAAATCTTACATATGTATATATTTACAAATCCGCTATATCTATTCTTATGTATTTTGAGGCGCTGAATTAAAATTAAAAAAAAGTCAAATTGAAAATCTATTGGCTGGTTTTTCAACAAGACTCAAAAAATGAGTATAAATACACAAAAATCTTAAATATATATTTACAAATCCGCTATATTTCCCATCTATTCTTATGTATGCAATGTTCCACTTAAATTTAATTTTTAAGCAAGTTCGCAAACATTTTCAAAAAAAAAAATGTATTGAAATCATTTAGAGGACACTATAAGGTTTATAAATATTCAACATTCGACGCTTCATGACTTTCTTCTGTTTTTTTGTGATTTATTACCTGTGTGCCATGTAGAGTTTACGTCAAGTAAAGTCTGAAAGGTTTTGATTTAAGTAGAAAGAATTCTTAAGAAGTATACCTAAGACTTTGTGATGTATTTATGCACTCTCTTACAGCTCATAACTCATAATCCTCGTAATAATTTCATTGTATTGAGTCATCAGTATAGCTTGCATTTCAAGTCAAAGAAAATTTGTCATTGAACACATTGTTAATTGCCAGTTGCTGATAAAACATTGTTTCTCACGGGGATCTGGAACCAAAATTTAGTGCAAGCTCAAAATAACCAAAAACAAAATTTTTAAAACTTAATTATTTAGTGCTCTCTTATTATTTTTTTTTTTTGAGAAAAACTATTTTTAATTATTTTAACAGAGAAAAAACATTAACATTAAGTAAAATATATTTTACGTCAAAAAGTGAAAAAAAAGTTTTAATAATTTTTTTTTGCTAAATCAATACCTAAGGAAGCTAAGATCCTTTTAAGGGGCTTTTCTAGATAATTTCCCACTTATTAACTCAGAAACAGTTTAAGTTAGAACCAATAAATTTTAATGTTTAAGTTTTAATAAAATTAAGTATTATGTATACCATGCAGGGGCGTAGTAACTAGGTGCTTCTTAATATATCTGTAAAAAGTATAAGTCCGCCCCTGGTTAAATATTTTATTTTGTTTATGCCATGGATAACAATAATTGGTTGTCTACTACAGTAAATGCCGAAGTTCCTTTTTTGAGTTATGAAATGAGAAATATTTTAAAATTGCATCTTAAAAACAATTTACGAAAAAGTTCATACAATTTTTTTTCTCGTCATTTTGACACAAAATCAGCTTACTAACTTTTTTTTAATACCTCGTATTTGAATGATGGTTTTGCTCAATTGTTTTTTAATTTGGTCTCCACGACTCACATAAACTAAGTATAAAGAACTTTCACTTTCGGGTTTAGACCGTGTTAATGGATTTTCACTTTCCGACGTTTCGTCTCTTACTACTAGAGACATCTTCAGGGATTAATCTGAAACTAAGTTTCGAATCAACTTGTGTCACTATTTATGACGAGTTGTGGTTATTCACCCGTGACGAGGTTTTTCCTATCAAAGACTTCCATATTGCAGGTAAGTGGTAACCAGTGTCCCGATTGATATTGTTAGGATGCTTGATGATTTCTATCGATTCCCGTATCCATTAACACGGTCTAAACCCGAAAGTGAAAGTTCTTTATATCTTAATGGCCGTGAAAGCTTAAAATCTAAAATAAACTAAGTAATTATAAAAGAAAAAAATGGATATGAGAAAGTCAAAAAATAAGTTGATTCCAGCGCACCGTGTGATAAAATAATGTTTCTATTGAATTGGCTATAAATTACAAATTATGCTATTGACAACGCATAAAAACTAAATTTATGCTGCTATTGTTTCAGTTTTTTTTTAACAATAATCAGTTGTTATGGTGAGAAATGCGCAGATATAAATTACAATAGCAGTAAAATTGACACGTAAATTTGTACATGTATATCAGTAGATTATAATTCCACAGATTACGGCAATCTCTGATATTTCGTTAGAGATATAAATATTGGCGTAAATACACTGAAAATTTGTTACCGTATAACACTGTATAATTAGCAGTCATCGGCGAATTTCCAGTGCACGCATAGGCGCCGCGTCAATTCTAGCGTTTTAAATATTTACATTTTTATTTCTTTTTATCTTGATTTTTTTAATAATTCCATTTAAACGAGTTAGGTGGGAAAAAAGTTATCGATAAATAAAAATTAAAAACTTTCGTATTCTTAAAAGATAAAAATCGAATATTGGTTTTTTCCTAGTTAATATGTATAGTCAATATTGTTGTGTGTAACAAACTAGTCGTCAAATTTTTCGATTTAGTGACCTTTATAAAAATTTCCCTCATAATTCGGCAAAATTATTCCGTAAGCCTATGTTTCTGTGTTGATGAGTCATAACTGAGATGATGCCGATTACTGATAATTAGCAGTATCCGGCGTATTTCCAGTTATAGTCCAATCTTCAGGTCAATAAAAGGGACTTCACCTGGAAATAATTCAGGGAGTTTTGATTTTGGGTTTATTTTATAAAATATAGTACCCCAAATAAAAAACAATTTTGTGACGTTGAACTCGATTTAGAACTGTCATTTTTTTAACACATTTTTCACAAAAAAAGATTTTTCAAAATATTTCAAAATCGGTGCATCTTAGGACAAAAAAATCTTTAAAACAAAATAAAGAGGACCAAATTTACAACATTTTTTGTATGTATTTTTTTGTACGACTTATAGCTAATTCACGGCACCGCCTTAAACGTTACACTATAAGTTTTTAGATTTTTATTATTTTTTTTTTCGAAAAACTAAAATTTTTCTTTGGGTCGGTTAGGCATGCTCCTTAAAACATTTAAAAATTATTCCGGTGCTTTCTTTTTAAATTACGTAAAATTACAAATTTTAAAATAATTCACATTTGTGTAAACCAATTCACGATTGAAAATCACCGTTGTATTAGGCATAAAAAAACTGATTTTTCGAAAAACAAAATTATAAATCTAAAAACCTACAGTGTAACTAGGCTAGCTCCAAATTCAAAATTATTTTTGAATATTAATGGCCTAAAAGATCAACAGTTTTTGATCTAAACGTCAAACGTTATCAGGCAGAAATTCCACTTAAAAAGATGACAACAGTTCCGCATAGCCAAATGCTTCAAAATTATCGCGATCAGCGTGGAGGAGGGAGTCGACTTGTGCGTGGCTGAGGGGCCCCGTTTAAGGTGAAGTGCTGTCGTTTGTTAGCGTCGCTTCAGTCAGTCAGCGCGGGGACTACGGGCGAAGAGTGTTGTTGGTGCTTAGTGCAATTAAATCAGGTACGATTTTCGTGTTAATTTTAATTAAATATGAGTTGTTGCTGGTTTTATATTATAGTTGTTAGCGTCGCTTCAGTCAGTCAGTTAGAGCGGGGACTACGGGCGAAGAGTGTTGTTGGTGCTTAGTGAAATTAAATCAGGTACGATTTTCTTGTTAATTTTAATTAAATATAAGTTGTTGATGGTTTTATATTATATTTTCTATCATATTTGACATGTGAACATGTACACACCTTATAACCATTTTGAAAATGTTTTAAACGTAAATTTCACCTGGTTACGCAGTCCGCATTTAATGCATCTCGAATGATATATTTTTCTGAAAGTTTAATACATGAATTTGAGTCAAATCTCTCGAAGTAGATATTATCTTGTACTAGAATAGTATATTCTATAACTAGTAGAGGAAATGCGCCTAATTTCGGATGGTTTCCAAATTTCGGATAGTAGTGTATTTAAGATACTGTCTGCAAAGGTAAACAGAAACCTACTTTTATGTGAAGCCAAAAGTCAAACTAAATCCGTCCTGTAATATGATAACGGTAGAGCTTTTCCCCTTTAAATGGCAGCACAAATCGTTTATATTGCAAATGGCAGTTTTGTGCTCAGTTGCATTATTATGCTTGTTTATTTTATAAATAATCGTTATAAAAGTTCGTGATTCTGTCTTGGTTAAGTTATGATGTTAGTTAAGTTGATCCACTATTCATAATTAAGCAATTTGAAAACGTAAACATTCTACAAATTTATAATCTAAAAAGCAGAAAGTTGCCTAATTTCGGATAGACCATTTTTGTGCATTTGATTCCCAATTTCGGATATCCGCAAGGTAATTATTATTCAGGATAACCAACCATTAATTATTATTTTTATAATGATACAACAAACTAAGATAAACAATTTTGAAAAAACGAAAATTACCTAAGATACTAAGATATTCGAAATTGGGAATCTAAAATTATAGTTCCTATAGTATTTCGTAGAAAATCGCTTTATGATTAAATTACGTCTTAAATGTGAAGGAATAACAAGAAACATAAGCAATGGGATCCAGATCTACTCTTGAAAAATTTTTTTCGGATATGTCCGAAATTAGGAGCCCTTTTTCAAATGCACAAAAATGCGCTGATTTTTTTAACCGTGTTTTTTGGAAAAAATATACTGTAATAAAATTGGTTTTATAATAAATCGTGGTTCGCTATAATAAGTTGTATCTGGTTATATAAAAAAAATATCAAAAAGTAATACCGAGTATTAAATATTGAATACATTGTAAATGGTATCCGAAATTAGGCGACTTTCCTCTATGGAATAGACAATATTCCGCGCGAGCGGAAAGTTTGTCATACGAGCCGGCAGGCGAGTACGATGGTCCCGCGAGCGCGGAATGACTATTTCATACGTGTTGTAGACTATACTTTTTCTTCGACTGCAAATATGAAACACTGTATGGCTTTAAACTGCGGACAAGGTTAAAAACAATGTTTTTTGTGACTCGACATTGCAAATACAACAAAACAAATATTTTTAAATAAAGCAATTAATGTTATTTAATAATTTTAGCACATATTTAAAAATTATAATGCAAAAATTGAATGTTATGTCAGATTGTTGTGACAGATATCAGGTTTAAATATTTAACAATAGATGGAGCAGTTTTAATTTTTTGAACTAAACTGATAAAAACTGGTCAAATATTAAGAAAAACTAATAAACTTTATGTAATTTTCACGCAAAACTTTAAATTGCATTAAATTATTCAATATTTCATGGTAAAATATATATATTTTTGCTAATTTTGCTACAGTTTTCTTTAATTTTATAAACAAGAGATGGCACTACATGTGGTCATTCTAACACTTGATACGAAATATTCATACCGTATCTAGAGCCAGAATAAAAAAAAAGCTTACTTTATCTAGGAAATTATAATCATCATTTTCATGCAAATTTGTAGATCAGGTGGGAACTAGTGGCCGAAGGATGACGTGTAAGGTTTCATACGTTTTTTTTTACTGATTTCTTTGTTTCAAAGCGCACTAAAGTTTGACAGGTCTTTTCCGTTGGGGAAAAATGTCATGTTAGGGTTTTTATTGTTAAGAAAGGTCTGTTTTTAGGTTTAATAAATTGAGAGTGTTATTTTACCAGGTTAACCTTATTTATTCATGCAAAATACTTACAAATACAAATTTTATAAAATGGCTATTAAAAATATTGCGATGTGAATAACTCCCCACGTAGGAGATGTTCCATGTGAAAAAGTTCTGTGGTTCTTAGAATAAGAATTTTTTTTTTCAGATATTTTTTTCAGGAATTATAATCATTATTTTCAATGTTATTATCAGCATATTTTTTTTTTCCAGCATTTCCAGTTACCTATTGATTTTAAAATATTGATTTAAATAACCTGGCACACATATAGGGGGGTTCCTAGGCCTCAGTCAAACTCCCTCAAATTTGGATATTTTGTAATTTCGGGGGTAAATTTTAAATTAGGAAAATTGCAGCCAAATTAAATGACCAGTTTCGGAGAAAAACGCTTTTAAAAATCTAATTTTTTGACAGATTTTTTGACGTATATTAAGGTTATTTTTTACTTACGTAAATATTAACTTAATTAGCCGTTTTAAGTTTATTATACTCTATTAATTAAAGAACAGGTAAGATAAATATTACATAAAGGGCTTTATTATCATTTACTTACATGTGGTTTAATAAAAATTTTAAAACTTTGTGAAACATCCACATGCTGGCATTTTCCACGTGTTTGCTAATTATCTGCATATTTTCTGTTAGATTTTTGCTTCATTATGTTGAAACATGGTTTGGTACATCGACAAATATTTTATAATTATATATTTTAGATTTTCTTGATATATTTTTCCAAAAATACGTCTGTGTCTTGACAAATCTGTCATCATATTTTCATAGGTAAAATATATTATTGAGATTGCCTAGCAACAACTTTTAATAAATATTACTATAAAGGGTTCACTAATGAATTAAGTTGTTGCTAGGCAATCTCAATAATATGTTTTGCCTATGAAAATATCATGAGAGATTTGTCAACCATCAGATATTGTAAGTAAAAAATAACCTTAATATACGTCAAAAAATCTGTCATAAAATTAGATTCCAAACTGGTCATTTAATTTGGCTGCAATTTTCCTAATTTAATGTTTACCCCCGAAATTACAAAATATCAAAATTTGAGGCAGTTTGACTGAGGCCCAGAAACCCCTCTATATGTGTGCCAGGTTCTTTGTTCCTAATTTGTTTTTTTTTTCTTAAATTTATAAAACCAATATGTATTTTTGCCATGTAACAGTAGAGGGACATTTATGCCAGAGTAAAAGAGCTTTGTTGAATTTAAATTGTTTTGTAACCCTTTTATTCCCAGACTGCTATATAAAAATGTTGCTGGGCAGTCCAATCCTAGCTGGTGCCCTCTAAAATTATTGCGGGGCACAAACCAATGGGTTGCTATCTAAAAAGATTGCTGGGCAGTTCCACTCCCAATTTCTGCTATGTAAAAATATTGCCGGGCAGAATCCTATCCGTTGCTATCTAAAAATATTGCTGGGCGGCTCACCTATTTGATCTTACTGTGTTTATTTTTTTGTTGAATTTAAATATTTTTTTTACCCTTTTATTCCCGGACTGCTATGTAAAAATATTGCTGGCAGTCCAATCCCATTAGGTATTATCTAAAAATATTGCGGGGCACAAACCAATGGGCTGCTATCTAAAAAGATTGCTGGGCAGTTCCACTCCCTATTTCTGCTATGTAAAAATATTGCCGGGCAGAATCCTATCCGTTGCTATCTAAAAATATTGCTGGGCGGCTCACCTATTTGATCTTACTGTGTTTATTTTTTTGTTGAATTTAAATATTTTTTTTACCCTTTTATTCCCGGACTGCTATGTAAAAATATTGCTGGCAGTCCAATCCCATCCGGTATTATCTAAAAATATTGCGGGGCACAAACCAATGGGCTGCTATCTAAAAAGATTGCTGGGCAGTTCCACTCCCAATTTCTGCTATGTAAAAATATTGCCGGGCAGAATCCTATCCGTTGCTATCTAAAAATATTGCTGGGCGGCTCACCTATTTGATCTTACTGTGTTTATTTTTTTGTTGAATTTAAATATTTTTTTTACCCTTTTATTCCCGGACTGCTATGTAAAAATATTGCTGGCAGTCCAATCCCATCCGGTATTATCTAAAAATATTGCGGGGCACAAACCAATGGGCTGCTATCTAAAAAGATTGCTGGGCGGCTCTCCTATTTTACCTAACTGTATGTATTTTTTCTGTTGAATGTTCCAGGTCTGGGGCGTAAATAGCGGGCCAAAACCAAAACCATGAGATTACATGATTTTATTTTAAAAAATTAGGTCCGCCATTTTGAATTTTGCCGGATTCGTGATCAGCGACCTCAAAACCCCCGTAAACGAAATTTTGCCTAAATAGGTTGATTTTTGGAAATTGGGACCGCCATATTGGATCCGCCATTTTGAATTTTGCAAATCTGACTTCGGATTTGTGATGAGCGACCTCAAAAATCCCCACAAACCAAAATTTGGCATTAATCGGATGATTTTTTTTTAATTTCGACGAATTCAAGGTGGGCGGGCATGTTGTATTTCTCCAACCTTACAAACTTTTTGGGGACGTCAAATACCAACAATTTGAGCTCAAAACTAATCGAATTGAACGCCATTTTTTTTTTCTTACAAGCTTTTTGATTCGAACTCTCAATTTTTCTCTGGTTTCCAACCGCTATTTTGAGCCGCCATTTTGAAATTTTCCAAAAGGCCACACTGGTCGAAAATGAAGGATCAATAAGGATCATTTTGAGCCCAAGGTCCCTAAAATCCATCAACATGAATTTTGGGCGGAGCTTTGTTCCGTTTGACAAAGAACGTCCCCTGTACTATATTATACCATTCTCTACTATTGTTTCTAATATACGGTGCGGTCCAAAAGTCACCCCCCCCTTTTAACTTTTGAACGAGTTAAAATATCGACTTCAAATTTAGAACTCTTAAATAAGACAACTTAAGCTATCTTTTAGAATATATTTGATATTTTTAGCTCTTAAAATGTGGGCAGGGGGGCATGGGGCGACGTTTTTTTAAATGGAAAGGTGGGTCGTGTGATACATCATTTTAAAGCTTATAAAATTCTCTATTTAAACTAACATTTTTGATTTTTTTAAAGATGTTTTTTAAGGTTTTGATTTTTCAATTTTTTGTGCTAAAACATTCGATTTTTTAAGTTTTTTTTTTATAAATTTTTATTTATGTCAACTAAAATTAGTTTAAAAGTATAATTTACATTTTTTTATGATGAAATTAGGCATTTTTAAAAAATTATTTGTTTTTTTTTTTAGAGGAATTTGACATTAATACCCATTTTCAACCCCATTTTAAAACCAATTTTTTTTTTTAATTTAAAAATATGGAATTAAATGGAGAATTTTATAAGCTTTAAAATGATGTATTACAAGACCCCCCTTTCCATTTAAAAAACGTGCCCCCATGCCCCCCAGCCCACATTTTAAGAGCTGAAAGTATTAAATATATGCTAAAAGATAGTTTAAGTTATCTTATATAAAAGTTCCAAATTTGAACTCGATATCTCAACTGGTTCAAAAGCTAAGAGGGGGGGGGCTGACTTTTGGACCGCTCTGTACTTTATGGACTCTATATTATATGTAGATACTAATATTATTTTTTTGATTTCAGGTATGGTAAAAACAATCACTTTGTTCCTGTTACATTTTCTAAATAGTCAGTAAGTTAAGCAATGTTTTTTATTATTATTCATAATATATTTGATAAATAGCATCTAGCTTTAATAGTATACACAATTTGTATACATACGAATTAAAAATCAATGAATATTTTAACAAAATCAATCCGGATGATTAATGATTAAATTTTTTTAGTATATAGGTTTATGTATACGTAGCCTATATTAAAAATTCATTTATCTCATATTCTGAATATTAAAAATAAAAAAAAAATGTAAAAAAAATGTTAAGCTTCTGTATTATTTTCATGCTAAATGATTATTTCTTTTAATATATTAGTTTTAAACTGTTTATTTTCAAGCACATTTTGTATGCTAGCATTAATGGGGATGTCCCTAGCATAAGCTAGTATCTTAAAAATATTAATTAAAATAATTTTGATTTAATTTATTTTTAATATTTATTATTATTCTTAAATTTAAGGAAATTTTAATGCTTATCGGCGACATGGCTTGGCAACATAGTAAAACAGCGCCTTGCTTTTTAAATTAGACAGTTTTGTTTGTCAGTGTCAATACTTAGTGTAAAATTAATTTGGTTTAATTTAAGAAAAAGTATAAATTTATGTGCAAGTCTTTACTTGGCCAAAATACTAATAATTATAATTCGTAGTTGTAACTTAAAGCTTAAAGCTAGTCTTACGTTTTGCAATTTTGGAAATATGCAAAATCGTAGACAGTTAAAGGCGCTGAAAATATAAAATGGGGAATCGGGTTAAATGTGATATCATCTTGCTAAAATTTGGGTACCCTATGAAAAATGACCAATAGAAATCAAATACAAACCAATAGAAATTTGTATTGGTTTTTATTGGTCTCTATTGGTTTTATTGGTCTTTATTGGTATTAAAATTAAACTCTATTGGTTTATATTGGTCTGTGTTGGAAAAAATTTTTACTGGTTATTACCAATACAAAACGTATTGGTCTGTATTGGTTCTTTTCCAAAATATATGTTATTTTATTGGTATGTATTGGTTTAAATTGGATATTATATTTATTGGTAAATACCAATACAAAACTTATTGGTCCGTATTGGTTTATTTAAATATTTTTTTTAATATATATTGGTATCTAATGGTTTATATTGGACTTTATATTTATTGGTAAGTACCAATACAAAAACCTTATTTTTGTATTGGTTTGTATTGGTTTATATTTGACCAAATATCGATATTATATTTATTGGTAAATTCCAATACAAAAACTTATTGGTCTGTATTGGTCTTTTTTAAATATTTTTTTTTATATTGGTATCTAATGGTTTATATTGGATATTATATTTATTGGTAAATACCAGTACAAAAACCTTCTTTTTTGTATTGGTTTATATTTGACGAAATATCGATATTATATTTATTGGTAAATACCAATACAAAAACTTATTGGTCTGTATTGGTCTTTTTCAAATATTTTTTTTATATTGGTATCTAATGGTTTATATTGGATATTATATTTATTGGTAAATACCAGTACAAAAACCTTCTTTTTTGTATTGGTTCATATTTGTCGAAATATCTATATTATTTTTATTGGCACATACCAATACAAACACTTATTGGTCTGTACAGACCAATACGTATTGGTCTTTTTCAAATATTTTTTTTTATATTATAATATTAATACCAATTGGTATCTAATGGTTTGTATTGGATATTATATTTATTGGTAAATACCAATAAAAAAAACTTTTTTTTTCTATTGGTTTGTATTGTTTTATATTTGATATTATATTTATTGGTAAGTACCAATAAAAAAAAATATTTTTTCTATTGGTTTATATTTTATATTATATTTATTGGCAAATACCAATATAAAAACTTTTAATATTATTTATGTTTGAAACTGCCCCTTGTCTGGGTTGAATCTGCCTCGCTCTGGGGCTGATTCAGCCATTTTGCAGCCTGTGATTTAAACAGCAAAAAAAAATATTAAATATTTATTTTATAAAATTTTTAACTACAGCTATTTATAGACAAAGGTTTGAAGTTTACGACAATGGAAAAATTATTTTGAAATATTTATATTTTACAAAGATATAAATTTTTTGGCAAAAAGCTTTTTGGCTTTGGCACTAGTCGTTGAACCTTCCCCTACAATTTTTTATTGCAATAAGATACATTTTATGCCTCTCTATTGGTCTGTATTGGTCTCTATCGGTTATTTTATTGGAAAGCCCATTATAAACCAATAGAAAACGACTTACACAAGATTGTATTGGTAATTTCCAATAATACGTTTTTCGAGTCTCTATTGGTTTTTTTTCGGTTTGTATTCGGTTATTGTACTGGTCTATATTGGAGTTTACCAATAGAAACCGACTTACGTAAGTCGTTTTCTATTGGTCTGTATTGGTATATACCAGTTCAATAACCGAGTACAAACCTCAAAAAAACCAATAGAAAATTTCTTCTGTTCTCTATTGGTCATTTTTCATAGGGTAGTTAAAAAGCGTCGGTATTAAATTTAAATCTTTAGCATTGCTCTGTAAAAAGAGTTTTTTTATTATTTAGTAATTTATGTACTGTACATATTATTATGTATTTATTTTAAATCCTATCGTAAAATATTAACTAAAATTCAACAGAAATCTAAACAAATCTTAATTTATAAAACAAAAATGGCCATAGCTATAACTATAACGGTTCAACGTGGAATTATGGAGAATAAAATCAAATACAGTTTCAGATTAATCCCTGAAGATGTCTCTCTGAAGATGTCTCTAGTAGTAAGAGACGAAACGTCGGAAAGTGAAAATCCATTAACACGGTCTAAACCCGAAAGAGAAAGTTCTTTATATCTTAATGGCCGTGAAAGCTTAAAATCTAAAATCAAATACAGTTCCTTTAAAATCCAAAAATAAAAACTTTTATCTACTTTTATTCACTTTATTTAATAAATTTTATTTTCTCGATAATATTTACGCTCTATTTGCGCGTAATACTTTTTTGTTAGTGCTTTATAAGACACAATTAATTGCATATCAAATGAAACATACCCTACTTTCCGTTCAGTTTATCCACCAGCATAGTAGGCTTTGATGTAACTCGTTCAACTGTTTAATCCCTCTGGTAGTGAGCTTTTGCGCTAATTAACCTTATTTTTATATAGTTAAAAATAGGAAAAGTTTTAATGAAAAGATCGAGCTATAAAAGTAAATATATTTTAACTAAAATAAATAAATAGTATATAAACACCATTTAATGTACTGAAAGGTTTATACTAGAATTAAAATAAAAACTTAAATGTACAACACAACTTAGGCATTTAAAGAATATCTACTGCGAAGTATCTAGTTCTTTTTTGTTTAAGATAATTTTTATCTATACACGGTGTATGTGAAATATCATCGCAAATTTTAACAGATGATTCTACATCATAAAATATGACAAAAAGTTCCTATAAACATATGTCTAAAAATGCGTCATAAGGGAGCTACGCCCCTTTGAAAGTGGCTAAAAAAATCGGTTTTTATTTAATAACTCAGGAACCCTTTGAGATATATCAACGAGGTTTTGGACGTCAACTAATCGTACCAAGGCCCGTTTTTATGTGTTATTTTCAACCAGGGGTGTGCGAAACGGGGGGGGGCTTATCAGTTTTTTGTCCCAAACTTTTTTCTGTGTAACTTGTTTGCAATTTTATTTTTGAAATATGATTCCTCAGGTCAAAATACATAAAAAAGGTACTCTTGTTGTAATACTGTAGGATTAACCGTTTTCGAGAAAAATTCATTTGAAGGTGAAATTCCACGGTTCGAGGACGAAAAATTAAATACTAAAATGTTGAAAACCAAAATTTTAATGATGCAGAGCGAATGTACATTAAAAACTAAAAAAACTTTCATATACAGGTACTTTCAAAAATCAATCCTAATGAAGCTATGGTCTCCTAAATATGCACCATTTTTAAAGGGCTATGGTAGCTTTAAAAGCATTTTTTCGACCTACATGTATGGAAACAACGTTTTTTCTTAGTTTTTGATGTAGAATAACATTGCATCATTAAAATTTTGGTTTTCGACATTTTAGTATTTAATTTTTCGTCCTCGAACCGTGAAATTTCACCTTCAAATGAACTTTTCTCGAAAACGGTTAATCCTACAGTATTACAACAAGAGTACCTTTTTTAATGTATTTTGACCTGAGGAATTATATTTCAAAAATAAAATTGCAAAAAAGTTACACAGAAAAAAGTTTGGGACAAAAAACTGATAAGGCCCCCCCGTTTCGCTCACCCCTGGTTTAAATAAGTACGTGGAAATGACATACAAAGATGGGCCTTATTAGGATTAATTCACGTGCAAAACCTCGTTAATATATCTCAAAGAGTTCCTTAGTTATTAAATAAAAACCGATTTTTTTAGCCATTTTCAAGGGGAGTAGCTCCCTTATGACGCATTTTTAGACATATGTTTATAGGAACTTTCTGTCATATTTTATCATGTAGAATCACCTGTTAAAATTTCCTACGCTATTTCAAATACACCCTGTATTTTAAAAACTGAAACTAATCCGTACTGCAGTAAAATAAAACAAATACATACAATTTATAAAGTTTGTACATACTTGTAGTACAAGTATTGTAGTATGTGGGTATGCCGCGGAAACATGCTTCTCACTATGAAAACATTATTACATTATTCTTCAAATGATATTATCATGTTTACTAGATATCTAAATTTATAAATATTTTGTAGCTTATAATATATAAAAGTATAGACAATTTTTAAGAGTGCCTGGTTTCGCTTGTAATGAGCAGTAGCCGGCGTATTTCCAGTTATAGTCCAGTCTTCAGGTCAATAAAAGAGGCTTCACCCAGAAATAATTCAGGGAGTTTTGATTTTCGGTTTATTGGGTAGGGTTTAAGACCGCAAATAAAAAAAAAAAAACAATTTTGCGAAGTTGAACTCGATTTTTTCAACGTGTTTTTCACAAAAAAACGGATTTTTAAAAAATCTCAAACGTTACACTATACGTTTTTAGATTTTTAATGTTTTTTTTTTTCGAAAAACCAAAATTGTTCTTTATTGTCGGTTAGGCATGCCCCTGAGAACATTTTGGGTGAAATTTAAAAAAATCTATCTGTCACTTTCTTGTTAATTTACGTAAAATTATTTTTTTTTTAAATAATTCACACATTTGTGCCCCATTATTTTGTGTAAACCGATTTTTGATTTAATCACCATTGTATTAAGCATACAAAAACCTTCCTAACCGAGTCATAAAGAAAAATCTAAAACCCTGCAGTGTAACGTTTAAGACGGTGCCTTAAATTAGCTATAAGCCGTAAAAAAAATATATGACACAAAAAATGTTGGAGATTTGGTCCTCTTTATTTTCATATCAAAAGTTTTTTGTTCTTGTATGCACCGATCTTGAGATATTTTTCAGGCCGGAAACAGTGGGGACTCTGGTTCGAAACCAGACTGATACCTGACTTTTTTTCTAATTTTCTCTTCTGTCCGATACGCCACTAATATTTTCTTTTATAATTTATTACGGACATCAAAAATACTTCTTATATATTTATAATAATTTGGCTAAAAATACAATGTTAGAGACCGCATCTCGATCTCTGTTGAAGTTTCTATATGTGAACGATACAAGGGTGAAGGGGTAAAAGGGCTGTATATTGATTTATTACCACTAACAAAATTGACCATCTTTCCTTTAATTAACAATTAACAAATTTGAGAGGAATAGAAAAGAAGGCATGTCCAATTAGTTAGTTTTCGAACGGGCGTCTCGGTAGCTTAGTTGGTAGAGCACCAGGCCGGAAACCGTGTGGACTCTGGTTCGAATCCAGACTGAGACCTCACTTTTTTTCTAATTTTCTCGTCTGTCCGATACGTCACTAATATATTTTTTTTTCATTAATATTTATAACATTGTAAACGAGTGCGATACACATATTACGTTCAACAACGAATATTTAAAACATTTATTACTGTTATTTACTAGACAAGCCGCGTAAATTGATTGTCCAACGGGTAATTAATTGAATTATATAAACCAATCAAATATTGTTACAGCATCTACTGACACAGCACACTGTTCTCGATTTAAAAATTACACAGGACCACAAATAAAAAAGTCTATTACTCTTAACCAGACTATTTTTGTGGGAACTTGACATTCTGTAATCATTAAAATGTTGGTTTTCGACATTTTAGTATTTAATATTTCGTCCTCGAACCGTGAAATTTCACCTTCAAATGAACAAGAGTACCTTTTTTATGTATTTTGACCTGAGGACCTGAGGAATCATATTTCAAAAATAAAATTGCAAAAAAGATACACAGAAAAAAGTTTGGGACAAAAACTGATAAGGCCCCCCCGTTTCGCACACCCCTGGTTTAAATAAGTACGTGAAAATGACATACAAATATGGGCCTTATTAGGATTAATTCACGTGCAAAACCTCGTTAATATATCTCAAAGGGTTCCTGAGTTATTACATAAAAACCGATTTTTTTAGCCAATTTCAAAGGGGCGTAGCTCCCTTATGACGCATTTTTAGACATATGTTTATAGGAACTTTTTGTTATATATTATCATGTAGAATCACTTGTTAATATTTCATACGCTATTTCAAATACACCCTGTATGTTGCCAAAAACCGGAATGGTAAAAATTACATAGTCCGTAATGATAAGTCTCTGTGTCAAAACTTTTTGAAATATCATAGCGTAAAGTTCATTTGGTTTAATACGAGTATAAACTGCTTACATCTTCTTTAAAGATCTATTAGTTGATAAAGATCGTAATTTATAATGAATGTAAATTTTAGGTCACAAATAAAGCATTTAAATATCGTACATAAATAATATTTACCGTTTTTTACACTTTTAACACTTTAACCTAGCAGCATGCGTCGCTATCTCTCTAACAATAACAATATTAAACGGTCCGTCTCATGATGCGAGTAGCATCATGCGACGCCTTCTTGGTTATTGTCCAAAGCGCACGCGCGTCTTAAAATAACATAGCCTGACATTGTAAAATCATGTAAAAATATGTAAATCAATGTAAATATATTTTTTTACATTATTTTACATTCTTTTACATTCTTTTACATTCTTTTACATTATTTTACTTTCTTTTTCATTCGTTTTACATTCTATTACATTATTTTACATAAATTCATGAATTATGCATAGTCCAGAATAGTAAATTTACTATTCCGTACTATGTAAATTCATCTATTTTTACATTATTTTACATGCAGTTTTTACAGTGCACTTTTACATAAGAAGGGAGCGAGCTTCTTCATTGTTATATTCGTTTTCAGCGCAAATAATACTTATGAAATTTGTGTCATATTTTTTCTGTTATCCTTGTTTGTGATTTAAAATCTGTATAATTTTTTTTGAAAAATATCATTAAACAAATGTGTTTTTTAAGGTTGGTAACATAAAAATTAAAAAGCGCGTTCGCATTGTCATCTTTATTATTTTTATGTAATATAAATAGTTCTTTTCCCAAAATTATTTAAGTTACGCTTGTCTTGGGTTAGGGGAAAGTTAAATAAAAAACAGTATTAGATCAGCTGATCTAATACTGTTTTTTATTTAACTTTACCCTAACCCGAGACAAGCGTAACTTTATTATTTTTGTTTGTAGTTTATTAATAATAATAATTATTATTATTATTAGTATTATTTTAACTTTTTACTATTTATTTCAACTAACTTATTTAACCACAATCTGCATTGTTTGTTCAAATTTTTCGATATTCTGCCCAATGTGCTATGTATATGCAATATTTTCAGTATGGTTGAAAAATTAATATTTACAGGACATTTAGACATACCGATAGAATTTTCATTAAAATAAATTAAATTTTATATCGATAATTATTTATTTATTCATGAAAAAAGATTAAATGATCACAAATTTATTACGGGGTTTTAATGCGAACGAAAAATAAACTAAATTATGCAATAAAAATAAAATGAATGTTACATTATTTTGTACATAAGGGCAATTACTGCGTCACAAATTCGCATATTAAATTGCTGTACATATTTTATTAGCCATTTTTGATGAAAAAGTTTTAAAATTAAAAATTTTCAATAAGGTAAAAGTATGCGACGTCGTTATGTTGTTTCCCTCGGGCCGTGGATGTAATTATGTAGGCTTTGTTTGTCAATAACTGGTAAAATTATAATTGTGTCTAATGTTTCCCTATGTCAAGCATTCCTGCACTTGAATTATGTTTCATATTATATTTATTACTTTTTCAAAATGTGTGTAGAATTTTCTTAGGAGTAGGATTAATAAAACAATCTCAACCATTAGTGACATTTCGGAGAACTTTTTCTTTGTCATCGGACCTATTAACAATAGAAAAAAAACATATAAACCAACGAAGTAATAACTCTTCTCTCTAGAATAGGCATTTCATTTGTAAAAACTGACAAAAACGTAGCCAACATATACATTTGTCTGTCTTACTCGCACAGCTTTGTTCTAACAGAGACAACAATAAGAGTTACTGGTAATTGTTATTGTTCAGGCCTGAATATACCTACTATTTGTTTACAAACAAACCGAGATGTTGGCGATACTTTATATTAACTGTATGCGTATTCTAGAAAGAAGAGTAGTTAGTTCGTTGATATAAACACACCTTTTAAAATAAAAATCTTTTTTTATTCTTATTATGCTAACCAGACTTACTAAGTTTGAAACCGCATACAATATTTATGTTGGTAAACAGGATGAATGTGTTGGTTACATTCTAATACAATATTGATATAATTGTCACTATTTAACAAATTACTTAACCAAATATTTATCCAAATACTATATTTATTTTTTAACTATTTCAAAATCTGTAGAATTTTCTTGGGAGTAGGATTAATAAGACATTACAACTATTAGTGACGTTTCGGACAACTTTTTCTTTGTCATCGGACCTATTAACAATAGAAAAAAAAAACATATAAAAACACCTTTTAAAATCAAAATCTTTTTCTATTCTTATTATTCCAACCTGACTTACTAAGTTTGAAACATCATACAATATTTATGTTGGTAAACAGGATGAATGTGTTGGTTAGATTCTAATGCAATATTGATATAATTGTCACTATTTAACAAATTACTTAACCAAATATTTATCCAAATACTATATTTATTTTTTAACTATTTCAAAATCTGTAGAATTTTCTTGGGAGTAGGATTAATAAGACATTACAACTATTAGTGACGTTTCGGACAACTTTTTCTTTGTCATCGGACCTATTAACAATAGAAAAAAAAACACATAAAAACACCTTTTAAAATCAAAATCTTTTTCTATTCTTATTATTCCAACCTGACTTACTAAGTTTGAAACCGCATACAATATTTATGTTGATAAACAGGATGAATGTGTTGGATTCTAATACAATATTGATATAATTGTCACTATTTAACAAATTACTTAACCAAATATTTATCCAAATACTATATTTATTTTTTAACTATTTCAAAATCTGTAGAATTTTCTTGGGAGTAGGATTAATAAGACATTACAACTATTAGTGACGTTTCGGACAACTTTTTCTTTGTCATCGGACCTATTAACAATAGAAAAAAAAACATATAAACACACCTTTTAAAATCAAAATCTTTTTCTATTCTTATTATTCCAACCTGACTTACTAAGTTTGAAACCGCATACAATATTTATGTTGGTAAACAGGATGAATGTGTTGGTTAGATTCTAATGCAATATTGATATAATTGTCACTATTCAACAAATTACTTAACCAAATATTTATCCAAATACTATATTTATTTTTTAACTATTTCAAAATCTGTAGAATTTTCTTGGGAGTAGGATTAATAAAACATTACAACTATTAGTGACGTTTCGGACAACTTTTTCTTTATCATCGGACCTATTAACAATAGAAAAAAAAACATATAAACACACCTTTTAAAATCAAAATCTTTTTCTATTCTTATTATGCCAACCTGACTTACTAAGTTTGAAACAACATACAATATTTATGTTGGTAAACAGGATGAATGTGTTGGATTCTAATACAATATTGATATAATTGTCACTATTCAACAAATTACTTAACCAAATATTTATCTAAATACAATAAATAATTAATTGATTTGTAATTCCGATGTAACATGTAATTTACTTGATGAATACCGTATTGGTGCAAGCGATATGATGGTTCCAAGTTAAAAAGGCGGAAAATAACTAAAATTATTATTATTATTATTATTATTATTATTATTATTATTACACTTGGTTTAGAGTAGAGGTCTAGGACCTATTCTAGCTCAATTTATGTAAAACAAAATTATAACTAATAAACAAAAATTTACAATAAACATCAAATAAGAACATTGGTCATATATCTTTTTAAAAGTGTTTACAGTTGTAGCTGTTACGACGTCATTTGGTAGGCTATTCCAGTTTGTGAAAATCCTATTGGAAAAGAAATTTTGACGTACGGTGGTTCTAAAATTTTCTTTGGCAATTTTTAGTGAGTGTCCACGTAGGCCCATATTTAAACTTGGTGAGATCAGATTGTTGATATCGTCTGGAAAATGGCCGTTACACATCCTGTATGTAAAAATCATTTCGCCTCTAGTACGTCTTTCTGAGAGCAAAGGCAGCCAATTATGATTTTTAGGTGTATCGTATATTAAAAATTGGAGAGTTGCAGAAATTGTAATATGATCTGATATACTAATACACCGATAATACTAGTTTACAGTACCATTTTAGTACCATTTTAGTAAAACTTTTGGAACTTAGTCACGATCTACAAAAACAAAATATTTTTTATTCCATTTTATCTAAAAGCGTCACTTTTTACTTTAATTATATGATAAACCTGTGCGAAAAGTTTAATTTTTCGGCGTAGGGGTTTCAAAAGCCTGGGCTTCTGAGCTTCTAAACTTACGGGCGTGGATAAAATATTGTACAATACATGTGCGTTAACCCTAATGGGGTATAATATACTTGTCTAGTTACACAACTCGTTCTACGCACTCGTTGTGCAACCCGTATTTTAATGATGCTGTTAAGTCACTTGTATCGTAATAGTATATTAAAGTACTAGTGCACTAAAAACGTGTTATGAAATGAGTGCTTTATACAATTTTTTCTATTTTGCTCTAAAATTTAAAAAAAACTTACATTTAAACTGATGACTGATTTGGATTGGCATTACAGTTTACACCATGTTTAAAATTCTAAGAACAAATGATATTTTGATATATTTTATAGTCATCTTCTCTCTTTTTTACTGAAACTAACCAAGCCACAATTTTAACATGGTAAAAATAACCTAAACACAAAATTTTGTAGAAAATTCAACTTTAAAGTGATATTGACATTTGCACGGAAAACGTCAAGCGATAGGCCAGGTCTGTTGCCAACCCAAAAGATCAAAAAGTACAGACCTCTTATGGGCCTATAAGAACACGCAAAATGCGTGTGATTATGAGCTTATAAGAGTCGCAAAATAGAAAAATATCTGTTATCTATTGGAAAACCCTTTTAGCTTGGTTACCTTTATGTCTTTTGACGCAGAATGACAATAAATAATGTTAAGTTGGATGTAATGGTAGGCTAGGAATCTGTGTTAACATCATCGAGAGAACAACGAGCTCATTGCCAGTTACCGGCATCTTCAATGCCTAATCTTCTACATCGGAGGTGTTTACAAGCAGGTTATCTCGCAGGAGGTGCACAGAACACAAACACTTGATACTAACATATCATTGTGTCGAATAGACATTCTCGACATGTTAATATACCGTACATTATATCGTCGGCTTACAAGTAAAAGGCACTAAGTCACTTTTTTGCAAAAATGGGATTTTAATGGCACTGTAATTAATTTTTGATGATCTATGTATAAGTAAACCAAACTAACTTCTAGGTGGACTGCCAAGGGAGTTACCCACAAAACGCACCAATTTGATTTTGATTAAAATTTTATCTGGCAATAGGCATAAGTCAGTTAGTGCACTTAGTGTGTTTTACTTGTAGATTATTTCAAATATTTCTGCATTAAGCGACTTTCTAAAAAGAGTTAATTTATAAAAATATGATTGCTTGAATCATTTATATGATACAATATGGCGTAATTTATTGTACTGACAAACGCATTCAAATTTTCCTATGTTAAAGTTGATGGAATAGAGACAGAACAGAGAAACAGAACTTTACCTGTAAAACGACAATGTACACGTAAAGTACTTTCGATGTGTAGGTAATAATTTAATTTTCATTTGCATTGGTTTTTTTATTATCAGATAATATTTCAAAACTAAATTTGAAGCCTTCACACTAAGTTCAAAGCCTCGGTGCATTTCTGAGGGGTGTTGCACCGTGAAGTGTTTTATCATTAATAATGATTCATTATAATTATTGAATTTAGGAGATGCTTCTTTGCCGGCACAGCCGATGGCCTCTGAAAACTGTCTTAGTTCTGGCATAGTAAGCAGTTTCATATAATTAATACTAATTAATTATTATTATTAACGTTCTTTAAATAATCAAAAAATCCAAACCCTTCTTTTAAAAATCTAGTTTTTGAAAATTTATGTTAACATCTTGTTTTCTACTTTATAGTTATATATTACGTTTAATTAATAGAAGGGTTTTAATTTTAAATTAATTAAATTAATTTTAAATAGTTGATTTTATTGACTTAGTGCTCTTTACTTGTAAGCCGACGTCGTGGGCCTACAAGTAAAAGGCACCAAGTCCATGTCTTTCTTCAAATTTAGTTGAATTAAACTACTTCAATTTTTGATATACAACTTCAAGTTATTTCGTTCTGTCACAAAATTTGTTTATACTTTTTAATTTGTATTTTTATTCTTGATCTTTTGATGTTTATAATCTATATTTTTTATTAATTACTCCGCTATGTTCAATACTTATAATACAAGGATTCCTTCTATTTGACAAGGCACAAAGCCCTGATGATGATATAACATATCGAAAGCGCTCGGCCACTTTTTATTATAAAAATTTTATACCTAAAAATACGCAGTTTTATTACTATATCAAAACCAAGGTATACACGTCTAACCATCATATGACATCAATTTTTCTTTATTTAACTGCAAATGAGACATTATTATGCCCAAACATGTCATTGCAATTTGCGGTAGTTTTTTTCCAAAAACAATTATTACAAAAATTAAAAAACAACTATGAAAGTTAAATTTGTCAATATCTCAAAACCATGTTTTTGGACTTAGTGCTTGTTACTTGTAAGCCGACGATATACTGGGTATTATCAAATCATTGTTATTTGTTGGATTGCATTCTTTTTAACATTTAGTTTATTTATTTATTTATTTATTTATTTATTTATTTATTTATTTATTACATATCCAAACAAATCCCTAAGAATTCTATAATAGGATAAGTCATATTAAAATTATTTATAAATACATAATATTAAAAAAAAAAAAAATTAAACTATGCTCCTGCGGGAGAGATTTAAATCTATTATACAATTTTTAAATTTAGATATCTTAGTATTAAAAAAGTCAATTTTTATATTTAATTCATTCCCATAATAACACACTGATTGGTACGTGTTCTAGGTAAATAAAAAAGATCCTCATTTCTTGTGAAAGTCATGGGTATTCTAAATGGCAACCTCTCCAAAAACTTAGGATTGTCCTGCTGACCATTCAGTAGTTTGTATAAAAATGTTGCTATTATGTTGCATCGACGTTGCTCCAGAGTAATAAAATTGTACTTTTCCAGTAGGTTAGAGTAGCTAGATCGATGATTGTAAATACCAGTGACTGTAATCAAGGTATCTCAAAAACTTTTTTTGGACTTTTTCAAGAAGTTCGTTGTTGTTGTTGTAAAATGGTGACCACACTACCGAACAATATTCCAATTTACTTTTTACTAACGTATTGTAAAGGTTTACGATACAAGTAAGATTTTCAAAGTCTTTGGTATTTCGCACTATAAAACCGTAAATTTTTAAGCACGAACTGACGGTGTTACTAATATGTTTTTTAAATGTAAGTTCGTTGTCAAATGTTACACCCAAGTCCTTTACTTCCACTACGCGGTTAAGGGTTTCACCTTCCATTTTATAGTCAAATAATATGGGTTTTTTCTTTTTGTGTATTGACATAACAGAGCACTTAGATACATTAAGGTTGAGTTTGTTTTCCGCGCACCATCTAATTACTGCATTCAAGTCATTTTGTAGTTGTGTACAGTCGTTAACACATGATATTATTTTGTATATTTTTAAGTCGTCGGCAAAGAGCAAATATAAGACATAACGTAGAACATCTGGTAGACTATTGATAAAAATGATAAACAAAAGTGGCCCGAGGTTTGAACCTTGTGGGACGCCAGACGTTTGCAAAAATATTTTTGAGATAAAATTTTTTAATACAACATAACATTCCCTGTCAGATAAGTATGATGCTAGTAATGCAACTAAAGCTGGATGTAAAAGTGATGTAAGATAGTTTATCAGTAATTTGTGGTCCAATTTGTCAAAAGCTTTTGTCATATCCATGTAGATAATATCCAGTTGCAAATTATTCAAAATAGCTTCATTACCGTCCTGAACCATGTTAACTAAATTTGTGGCAGTAGATCTATTCGGCATAAAACCGTGCTGGTTCACATTAATGTATGGTTTAACTTTACAAAAAATCAATTCATATAAAATTATTTCAAAAATTTTGGATATAGTTTATACTCAAGTAGAGTAAGGATCACTTTATCGTTGGAGGGTTCTCTCGTAACATATAAAACCTACCAAAAGCATGAGCAGAAACAAGAAATAGTATATTATATACCATTGAGAGAAGTTTAACATTTTTGACCTGCGTCAAATTGCGGGATGAGCGCGCTAGCGCGAAGCCCGCAAGACGCGGTCTAAAATGTTAAATCTTCACTCACGTGGAAAATATAGTATTTTTTTCACTACCAGTACAATTAATTAGCTATTTATTTATTTATTTTACTGAAATTTAATGAAAAAGCTTATAAATTTAAAATATCACGCTGGCCGTTCGCGGCCATTAAAAAAACAAATAAATAACTTGACATTTCTGGCAGAAATTTTCTGGTGATCTGCTGAAATTATTAAGTTAGAAAGTGTTTCCGTGTTAAGTGTAATAAAATATATAAAAATGGAAAGTGAAATGCAAAGTGATGATTCTGGTACTCCCCCAGAAATAAGGGGACAGGCCAAATCTGTGAGGGGGAATATATTGCCTCAAAAATCAATATATGCGGGTTGTACCTCTAGTAATCTATGATCCTTACGGTAATATATGGGTTGTATAATCTATGGTTCAATATAATGGACCAATGATTTTCACTTTTCGAAGTGTTTTTTGCAAAACATGTTTTATATGTACTTTATATGTAATAAATAATAATAATAATAATAACACTTGTAAATAGCAATGTGATTTAATAATTAAGTGAAACGTCCGATGCCAAAACACCTGAATAAAAATTCATTATTAACCATGGTGCAATTTCATTATTTTTAGAACCTCTGACGTCGTAGGTAGAGAAATCATATTTCTACCAATGAAAAGAACAGTAATAAAGATGTGATTTTAGGCTTGTGGTGAAAAAACAAAGTTATAGTTGCTTACTGCCATCTTTGTATTAAAGAAACTAAGCATATAGTGTGTATAATCCAGGCTAATCTTATGTGTACTTTGATCCAATGATTTTTATGTAGTCTTGCCCAAATTTACTTAAAAAATTACAGTGATTCATGGCTTTAAATCGCTTGCTTCACAAATTTCTAATACAAACCGAAAAATTAAATCAAAATCAAATATCCGTATTATAAAACACGTTCTAACTAGGTCCCAGATTATAAATATAATAAATACATAGGCCAAAAGTAAAGAAGAAGAAATACATAAATTAATATTCTTTATAGTGCAAAGTTATGGTTTTTAAGCCTCCTTCTTATAAACAACTCATTGTTCCTCCTGTCGTGTTAAACAATATTGTAATTGAACGTGTTAGCGAAATTAAATATCTCGGATATATAATTAACGACAAACTTAGTGACAACTCGGATATTAAAGACATTACAAATCTTTATGTACTCGTGCGAATATGCTAGCAAGAAAATTTAACAACAATTCAACAATTGTTAAAAACTTTTTATTTAAAACATACTGATACAATCTCTATTCGGGTGAACTTTGGTGTGACCATACCGCCGCATCATGGCGTACCCTGCGTATATGTTTTAATGACGCCTTTTGCATCCTGCACCGACTTCCGAGATATAATAGTGCCTCGGAAATGTTTGCGCTTGCAGGTGTAGATTCTTTGGATGCTCTACGCCGTAAAAAATTCTCTAGCTACGTACATCGCTGGAAGTTGTCTACCAACACCCTGCTTAAAGCCTTAATAGAATCTGACGTCTTCTGGCAATCTCCAGTAATCGCTAACTGGCGCCTCTTATGCTTTACTTAGGTTTTATGTTAATTATTTTTCATGTATATATGTATATGCTTTTGTTATTATTTTCACTTTCATTTTTTTTTTTGTATATGATCCTTTAGTGGTCGGAATAAACATATTTTATTATTATTATTTATCAAAACTAGAAGAAAAGCTAAAGGGACATAACATTTAAAGTATGGAAATTAACACTTAAACTAATTTTGTTGATATTCACTTAACAAATTTATTACATTACAGCAATATTAAAGATTTAAATAAATAGTAAATAAAAGCAATATCAATTTTCCATTATGGGAAACCAATAATCGCAAGCGGTTATTATCAAACAAAAGTATTTTAAATCGACTACTTAATAGAGTAATAAATTTTAAAAATTAAATAGGAATTTTAAAAACAAAATGAAAAATAATAAAATTAACTTTATGTGGGTTAGAAATGCTATTACAAGATGTAAATGATATTTGTATGAACAGTTCCAAAACACTAAATGTGATTTATCAACTGTAATATTCGTCTGAGTTTGCCAAAAGATATTCTTTAATGATCTACACTGTAAAAAGTGCATGTAAAATAATGTAAAAATACATGAATTTACATAGTACGGAATAGTAAATTTACTATTCTGGACTATGCATAATTCATGAATTTATGTAAAAGAATGTAAAAGAATGTAAAAAAATATATTTACATTGATTTACATATTTTTACATGATTTTACAATGTCGGGCTATGTTATTTTAAGACGCGCGTGCGCTTTGGACAATAACCAAGAAGGCGTCGCATCATGAGACGGACCGTTTAATATTGTTATTGTTAGAGAGATAGCGGCGCATGCTGCTAGGTTAAAGTGTTAAAAAGTGTAAAAAAAGGTAAATATTATTTATGTACGATATTTAAATGCTTTATTTGTGGCCTAAAATTTACATTCATTATAAATTACGATCTTTATCAATCAATAGATCTTTAAAGAAAGATGTAAGCAGTTTATACTCGTATTAAGGGTGCAAATCGTTTGGTTTCTTAAACCAAATGAACTTTGCGCTACGATATTTCAAAAAAGTTTCGACACAGAGACTTGTAATTTGGAACAAACATTTTCTGAGTAGTAAATATTTTTTTTTTCAAGTCTCTATGTCAAAAAGTCCAAACCGTTCTGGACTATGTAATTTTTAGTGTTCCGGTCTATGCAAAATATTACCATTCTGGACTATGTATTTTTTACCGTTCCGGTCTATGCAAAATATTACCATTATGGACTATGTAATTTTTACTGTTTCGGTCTATGCAAAACATTACCATTACGGACTATGAAATTTTTACCATTCCGGTATATGGCAACATATTACCATTTACGGACTATGTAATTTAATGTAATTTATTTTTACCGTGTATCATATGAAATTACAGTTTTTAATATTATCACATATTTTTATTAAAAAATAATTATTTTTTTTTGGGGCAAATGGGACTCATTTTATTAAAAATGTGCCGCCATATATCTTGTAAGACAGTCACGGCATCGCATTCTTATGTTTCATGTTCTTATGCAAGCTTCTGGATAGGCCTTAATATGTAATGCTACGCAAGTACGCATGTAAGGCTACGCATCATATTAACTATTTTTTTATTTCCTTTTTGCGAAAAAAAAAATATTTCAAAAAAAAAATATTTTTTTTTTAAATAAGATCTTTAAAAAAAAAATAAGAAAAAAAATTGAATAAAAAAATTCAAAAAAAAAATCAATTTTTTTTTCTTTACTTTTTTTTGCAAAAAAAAAGGAAAAAAAATATTTTTTTATTTTTAAAAAAAGTTTAATCCCTCATAACTTTTTTTGTTGTTGGGATTACATTCAAAATTGGTAGAATTGATCCTTATAATAAAAGTCATTTTTCCTAAAAAACTTACGTTAATCGGAATTTTCTTTCAGCTTTCTCGATTGTTTAAAAAGTTTAACCCCCCATAACTTTTTTGTTTTTGTGGGGATTACTTTCAAAAATAATAGGGATTTTCCCCTCGTAGAAATTGATTTTTCCTGAAAATTTCAAGTCGATCGGATTGTTCGTTCTTCAGTTATCGTGCTCCCAAAAATCGTGACATCGGACCTTAAAAAAAAAAAGTTGCTTATTTTTCATGAAACAAATTTATATCCAAGAATTTTTGTCTAGTTCGATTTTTGATTTTTTTTGAACATTCGAAACTACAGTGTGGGAACGTTCAAGTATTACGTAACGCAAATTGTACCAAAATTCATACACTTCATACCCCGGTTCTCGCGTTATTATAGATTATAGAGATTTCATATTTTGGCTACCCCCACCCTAATAGGGGGTGTGTTGGAGGGGGTAGCCAAAATATACAATCTCTACAGACTTGAATAACGCGTGAACCGATGCATGAAGTGTATGAATTTTGGTACATTTTGTGTTACGTAATACTTGGAACGTTCCCTATAATATTATTCTAGCGCAGGCGCTGTCAATAATATAATAACCTACTTAGTATATGATTACAGCGTCCAATTCACTTATAACATAATTATTTATATAACTTAGGTTAGTTCTTAATATAAACTCATATTACTTCAAACCAAAAAAAATCATTTAAATAAAAAACTTTTACAAAAAAAAAAATTATATAACTTAAAATTCATCATTAATTTGGTTATATGCCAAATGCATCATTCGTTTGAGTAATATGGTTCGAAACATCTGTTTTTTTAACACTAAATACTTCTGCATATTTATTTAAAAATAACAAGATACGCTACTGATATTTAATCAGTAAAAGCAAGAAAAATTACACAAAATATCAAATCTTTTATAAGTATTAAAACTACTATTTATTAAAGAAACACTAACTGATAGCAAACAATAATTCAATGGAAAATCCCTTATCCACTATATTTTTTCGCCATCACGACAAAACAAACAAAACAATATATAAATTTCCCAGATGTCCTTGATATTAAAGTCCACCCCAAGACATTCCATCTTCCTCCACCACGAGCAATTTTCTTTATTAACTTAATACATCTTAGTTTCTTTTGACTCAGAATTCTTTAATCTCCCGCAACTACCAGAAACATTTTCTATTGTATGTTTGTTCAAGTAAGTACACTAATATAATTTCCATCTACACGAAAGGGACATTGTTCCGAACATCCACGGAGGTCTGGAAGATAAACTGTTTGGGGGCGGATAAACTGAGGTAATATTGACCACCCCTGTTGTAAGAGGTGTAAATGGTAGGGACGATACTCTGAGTTAATATATGGAATAAATGAGTTTGTGTACGGTGGTCAAATGAATTTCTTAATGAGACTATAAATTTACTTATATAGGGGAAGAAAGGGGCTAGTGTTAACAGGGGCAAGAATTCACATTCAGTTTTTAGAAAAAACTACATGCACCAGACACTTTTTACATGGTACTTTCGTTTAATAGTTTAACAGAACTTCGTATGTGGTCTTGCCCCAAAAATGGGGCAAGTTAACTTTTTACATTTTTTGTTTAAATTAATTTTACATAAAATCTGTAAAAGTTAGAAATAGTTATTTATGGTACTAGTGGGTAAAGTAAGATATTGCCCATGAAAAAAGTCCAAACCTGCTTGGCTGACGCCTCGCAGGTCAATTTTCGAGAGGGCAATATCGGTTTACCCATGAGTGCCATACAAGGTTTTATCCAATAAATAGCTTAGGAATTCATATTTTTATTAAAAATTTTAATGACATTTAAAAGAAAATAATTTGACAAGTGACAGTTGAGTGGGTAAAATAAATAATTATCCACTCAATAAGGAAACGCGGGGGTTATTATTGAGTTTATCTATTCAAAATAAAGCTGGTAATTGTCTTATTATCTGTATGTATTGGATGAAAATATTTTTTCACTAAATAATAGCTGAAGGTTAAAATTTTTGTATTCTATAAAAGTACAAAAATTAATTTTTGTAGGCACTACGAATTTATCCCAAAAAGTGTTAAGACTAGATTTCATTGAAAGGATAATTTAGGAATAGATTTTTAAGTATATTTACGTATAGTTACGTTTCTAGTTATCTATACACGGTTTATTTGAAATAGGGTCGGAAATTTTAACTGATGATTCTACATCATAAAATATGACAAAAAGTTCCTATAAACATAAGTCTAAAAATGCGTCATAAGGGAGCTACGCCCCTCTGAAAGTGGCTAAAAAAATCGGTTTTTATTTAATAACTCAGGAACCCTTTGAGATATATCAACGAGGTTTTTGCACGTCGACTAATCCTACCAAGGCCCGTTTTTATGTGTTATTTTCATGTACTTATTTCAACCAGGGGTGTGCGAAACGGGGGGGGCTTATCAGTTTTTTGTCCCAAACTTTTTTCTGTGTAACTTTTTTGCAATTTTATTTTTGAAATATGATTCCTCAGGTCAAAGTACATAAAAAAGGTACTCTTGTTGTAATACTGTAGGATTAACCGTTTTCGAGAAAAATTTATTTGAAGGTGAAATTCCACGGTTCGAGAATGAAAAATTAAATACTAAAATGTTGAAAACCAAAATTTTAATGATGCAATGTTATTCATCAAAAACTAAGAAAAAAAGTTTCCATACATGTAGGTCGAAAAAACGATTTTAAAGCTACCATAGCGCTTTAAAAATGGTGCATATTTAGGAGACCATAGCTCCGTTAGGATTGATTTTTGGAAGTACCGGTATATGAGGTTTTTTTCTTAGTTTTTGATGTAGAATAACATTGCATCATTAAAATTTTGGTTTTCAACATTTTAGTATTTAATTTTTCGTCCTCGAACCGTAGAATTTCACCTTCAAATGAATTTTTCTCGAAAACCGTTAATCCTACAGTATTACAACAAGAGTACCTTTTTTATGTATTTTGACCTGAGGAATCATATTTCAAAAATAAAATTGCAAAAAAGTTACACAGAAAAAAGTTTGGGACAAAAAACTGATAAGCCCTCCCCGTTTCGCACACCCCTGGTTGAAATAAGTACATGAAAATAACACATAAAAACGGGCCTTGGTAGGATTAGTTGACGTGCAAAACCTCGTTGATATATCTCAAAGGGTTCCCGAGTTATTAAATAAAAACCGATTTTTTTAGCCACTTTCAAAGAGGGGAAACTCCCTTATGACGCATTTTTAGACATATGTTTATAGGAACTTTTTGTCATATTTTATGATGTAGAATCATCAGTTAAAATTTCCGACCCTATTTCAAATACACCGTGTATGTAATCGTAAATATCTATCTACAGATCTATCAATTTATAGATATGCAGTAAAGAACATGATATATGTATACATTGATAGCACCGGCACACAAAAAAAAAAAATTGTCTGTACACCGGGCGCCACCTATCTACGGGCATGTTTTTCGACCCGCTGAATACGAATTTCAAGTCCGTTTAGGCCGTCCACCCTTCAATTTCGAGTAAATTGCAAAAAAACCCAAAAAATAGCAAAAATTCGATGTTTTGGCAAGAAAAAAAATTTTTACTCGAAATTGAAGGGTGGACGGCCTAAACTGACTTGAAATTCGTATTCAGCGGGTCGAAAAACATGCCCGTAGATAGGTGGCGCCCGGTGTACAGACAATTTTTTTTTTGTGTGCCGGTGTAGTTAGCGGTAGTTCCGTTAACCATTTTTTTGCAACTATTACTGGTAATAAATCATTTTCTCAGTATATTTTTTAATACAAATATCTTTTTTAGATTTTAGGCTTTCACGGCCATTAAGATATAAAGAACTTTCACTTTCGGGTTTAGACCGTGTTAATGGATTTTCACTTTCCGACGTTTCGTCTCTTACTACTAGAGACATCTTCAGGGATTAATCTGAAACTGTTTCAGATTAATCCCTGAAGATGTCTCTAGTAGTAAGAGACGAAACGTCGGAAAGTGAAAATCCATTAACACGGTCTAAACCAACGAACTAATAACCCTTCTCTCTAGAATAGGCATTTCATTTGTAAAAAGTGACGAAAACGTAGCCAACATAAATATTTGTCTGTCTTACTCGCACAGCTTTGTTCTAACAGAGACAACAATAACAGTTACTGGTAACTGTTATTGTTCAGGCCTGAATATACCTACTATTTGTTTACAAACAAACCGAGATGTTGGCGATACTTTATATTAACGGTATGCGTATTCTAGAGAGGAGTTATTAGTTCCTTGGTCTAAACCCGAAAGTGAAAGTTCTTTATACAAATATTTTGATTATAGCAGCCACCAGACCATATCAATTGTAGCATAACAGTTGGTATTTATCATGATACAGGGTTTACATTCGTCAAAATATTATAAATTAAAAATAAATAAATAAATTACTCACCATTTCTATACCATTAATATGGAATTACATTAATTTAAGTTGAAGTTTATTTTGGTATATTTGATATACAAGTTCTCCGCATGGAGTGATGTTCTGTTGGAACATGGTTCTGTAATTTTTGGCATAGATAAATTCTATGTAACCGTCTAGCAGACAATTTTATATTGGACATAATTTTAAAAAGCATATTTAATCCCGGACAACATTTTCAATCGTACATTTTATCCTGGAAGATGATTTTTCCAAAATAGATGGGACAGCCTATATTTTTTTTTTCTTTCATTTGAGAAATGAATTCATCAGCATAGGGGAGACTTGCACAGATGGAGACGATGGAATTCATACCTCATGGATTTTGCAGAAACCAGCTAAGTACTCATTCTGAAAACTTTTGAAAGCAATATTTCATATTTTTAAATTCTTTTATTTCAATATTCTTATAACTGTAAACTTTATCAGATCTGATATAGTATTGATTAATACTATATGCCCTTCTGGCTTTTGTTCATTTTTAGGTACTTATTTTTTTTAAAACATTTAATCTCATTTATTAATTATTAAATATCATACTTTTGATTAAATGATTTCTAATTTAAGCATGACTTTTATACACTGCAAGAAATGATTGTTGTTTACATACATTTCTTGGTGCTTGCTGAACTTCATGTTTTCTTTATACATTTAAGTCGAATGATTTCTGAATTTAGTAATGTTTATTAAGATTTCTTTAATTATATCTTAATATAATTACACATATTTTTTATATATATTAATACATTACTTGATGTGCTTTCATTAAGTTTATTTATAATAAATTTCTCAAATGAATTATCTTATTTTATTTAGAGGTTATATTTTCTCAAACTGAAAAGCTTAAGTATTTACACTAGGTTGTTACTTACCTAAAGGAGTAAAAGCTAAAGTAACTGGCGCCCCTAACAACATTAATCAATTCTTTCTATTTTTCCCTTGCCCATACCCATTGCTCCGCTGTCAAAACTAGCCGTTGGCAGTGAACGTATTAATTACGGTACAAAATAAGGGACATTACAATAATATAAAAATAAACATTAAACGAGATCGCTTAAATTACTATTTAAAAATTCTTCCCCACTTTCAAAAGCCTTCTGCAAAAGGTAATTTTTTAACTTTCCTTTAAACGCATTTAGAGGTAGGGTTTTGACGGCAACAGGCAAATGGTTAAAAAATTTTGGACCAAAGAAATTTGAACCAAACCTACTGCTTTCTAGTCGTAGCATAGGAAGTCTAATGTTGTTACTTCTGGTGTTGCAGTCGTGAATATTAGTTTGCAGTGTACTTTTCGGGATTTTGTTTTACATAAAGTAAGGTATCTGTAGAGAGACGGGACAGTCATAATTTAGTTCTATAAACTTTTGTCGAACCTCATCTCGATACCCCAACCCAGTAATAACTCTTAGTACTTTTCTCTGCAGACCAAATATCCTTTCTACCCCTGATGCATGACCCCACACAATCAGACCATAATTTACTCTTGATTCAAAAAGCGCAAAATAGGCAACCCTCAATACCTCTAGAGAAACCATTTTTACTAGATTGCGAAAAACAAATTTGCTAGTATTAATTCTGCTTTATTTTCTCTTAAGATTGTTTTTGACAGTGACTTTGACAGTTCCTCTGTGTGTTGTTTCCAGTTTAGATACATTAGAGAGAAAGAAATTGTATTTATTTAAAATGGGGAATTTCAGGAAACAGAGCGAAAGTAACAGATAAACCTTAGGGTAAAATTATTTAAAGGAACGCAGAAAAAAATCTTCAAAAAGCGTCACTTTTTATATAATATATCCAGACGAAAAATAAAATACTCATTGATTGGTTGTTTGATTTTGAAACTGACATTTAAACTCAATTTTCAAGTTAAAAATACCAAGTTATTTATTAAGTTATTACAATCGAATCAAAATTAGTATATGATACAGTATACCCTAGCTTGGGTCGAAAAAATCTTTTTTCTCAATGCGTTGGAAAATAAGCCTGTAAATTTTGGCGATAAGGGAACGTTCAAGTATTACGTAACGCAAATTGTACCAAAATTCATACACTTCATACCCCGTTTCCCGCGTTATTATAGATTATACAGTGCGGTCCAAAAGTCACCCCCCCTCTTAACTTTTGAACGAGTTGAGATATCGATTTCAAATTTAGAACTCTTAAATAAGACAACTTAAACTATCTTTAAGCATATATTTGATACTTTTATCTCTTAAAATGTGGGCAGGGGGGCATGGGGGGAATTGTTTTTTAATGGAAAGGGGGGTCGTGTGATACATCATTTTAAAGCCTTTAAAATTCTCTATATAACCATATATTTTTAAATTTTTTAAACATGTTTTTTAAGGTTTTGATTTTTCAGTTTTTTGTGCTAAAAAAATAAATTTTTAAGTTTTTTTTTGTTAATTTTTATTTATGTCAACTAAAATTAGTTTAAAAGTATAATTTACTTTTTTTCATTATGAAATTAGGCATTTTAAAAAAATTGTTTGGATTTTTTAGAGAAATTTTGACGAAAATACCCATTTTTAACCCTATTTTAAACCAAAAAAAAAAAATGTTTAAAAAAAATAAAAAATATACAGTTAAATGGATAATTTTATAAGCTTTAAAATGATGTATCACACGACCCACCTTTCCATTTAAAAAAATGTCGCCCCATGCCCCCCCGCCCACATTTTAAGAGCTAAAAGTATCAAATATATACTTAGAGATAGTTTAAGTTGTCTTATTTAAGAGTTCTAAATTTGAAGTCGATATCTAGACTCGTTCAAAAGTTAAGAGGGGGGGGGGTGACTTTTGGACAGCTCTGTATATAATTTTGGTACAATTTGCGTTACATAATACTTGAACGTTCCCTAACTGAAAATGGGGAACATCTCCCAGAATCAACCGGAAAATCGAAATATTCCACAGTGGGCCAGGAAAAAAAAACAGAAACAAAATTTTTAATTTTTGCATACGACTATTTTTGATACCGTTGATATCGAATAAAATAACAAAAAAAACGCGCCATTAGGGTGGTCCAAAATTTTATGTTTTCTTCGATCTTTCTAAAAAATGTGTCAAATGATTTCTTTTGATTGGCGGAGGTTGACTCCCTCCTCAACTTCCGCCATTTTGAATTTTTAAGTTATTGACATTGGTGTACATCAACATAATCAAAAGAAGCCATTTGACACATTTTTAGAAAGATAGAAGCAAAAATAATATTTTGGAACAACCTAATGTCGCGGGTTTTTTTTTGAATTTTTTCGTTATTTTATCCTAAATCCGGGACAAAATTATGAATTTTTGCATACGACTATTTTTGATACCGCTGATTTAGGATAAAATAACGAAAAAACTCAAAAAAAAAAAATCCGCGACATTAGGTTGTTACAAAATGTTATTTTTACTTCGATCTTTCTAAAAATCTGTCAAATGGCCTCTTTTGACCTGCGGCGCTGGAGAATAATAAAACTGTTTAAAAATTAAAATAGACCATCAAGTTTTGCCTGTGGCACTCGGGGTTTCTTACTTTTTTCTCTATTTAGTATTGTAGAACATATTCGTGAAATTAGAAAAAGTTTCGCCTGCGGCGCTAAAGTTTCCTGCATTATTGTAAGCTATTAAATTTAATTAATTTAAATTTAAACCACTAATTTAAAATTAAAATAGACTATAAAATGTGTAAAAAATTTCGCATGTGCTTTGTTACGTTCTTTTGTTTAAGATTGTAGAATTTAATAAAACCCTCCCAGAAGGAAATCCTGCTCACGGGCCTGCAAAGGAATAAAGGAGTCCAAAGAATTAAATTTTCTCTTTATACTTATTAATTAACCTAATTGATTTAAATTTCATATTCATTACAACAATTAAGTCTGAGTTTGAAACTATCGACCTTTTGCCTCTTATCTCAAACATGGAAAATGCTGTTATTCTATCCCTTCCTGCCTGCAACAAGGAAATTATATTGAAACTTTCATATTTATTGGGATATTTTGTATCTTGTTCGTGTCATCGATTAGCCTAACTATTAAAGTTAGCACTAACCTCTTACCAACAAAATAAACTACATAATGGGGTAGTTTACAATACCGAAGAAGTAATGAAATTCAACCATATTTTAACAAGTTTTCCGGATAGAGTTCTTTTTAAATCCTTATAGCTACACAGAAAAAAAAGGTTATTTTTTCAGAAGATAATAAATTATCTTGGATTTATATTATCTTAAATCGAGGTAATAATCTTCTTTTAAGATCATGTATCCTCGGTTTAAGATTATTTGTGACTTTGGTTTCCTTTAATTATTCTCTTGGTAGAAAAATCTTTGTGTCACGGATTTTTTCCTTAAATGCATGACATTTAAACTAGTAACAGAGAGTTATTATCTTGACTCAAAGTCCCTGTTGTCTTACGGTAAAGATTTTGCCGGCCTCACCCCACGTAGATATACAGTAGACTCGCCCTTTGTGATTGTTGGCTGGCAGACAATTTGCGCAGTAGTTCAAAATATGCGCGGGAGAGAAGTTAGGTTTGTTTTTTTTTGCCGTCATTTGTCTTTAAAGGTATATCATTGTTTTTATTTGCTTTAAAATACGAATTTGTATCTGTTACCCTCAAACAATGGGGATTTTCAAATTTACTTAAAAAATTCACGGGTAAGTAGCTTTAAATAATTTATAAATATAAGCGCCATTTTGCAATGGCGTTTCAACAAGTTTTTCTTCAAAAACAAGTGCTTTTTCCTACGACCACCTATATAACCAAATTTCACACCATTAACAGAGTAAGAAAGTATCATATTTGATAGGCGTGCGAAATAATATTATACATGTGAGGGAATTTTTTTCAAAATATTTACCATTCTATTAACCCTGGAACCTGACCCACAGTCAATATGATCTTGAATCAAGAAAATCATAATCTTAAATCAAGATTATAATTCTCTTCATTCAAGATTATATTGTCTTAAACCAAGATTTGGTGTAAGATAATATGATCTTAAATAAATGGTTTAAGTGGCTTTGATTTAAGGAAATGTCCTTAAATCTAGGACCTCAAATGCCAAGATCACGGCGGACTTGATTCAAGACAGTCATGGCGTTGAACATATTGAAAGCCATGGCGGCCTTGGTTCAAGATCGTTTTGCTTTGATTCAAGATATCCTTTTTTTCTGTGTAAGCGAATAAGCTGTGATTGGCAAGTGGAGTTTTGAATTTAAAACTGCTGTTAATTAACATAAGGAATCATCATCTTCATCATCATCATGTATTTTTTTATGCTTCGCACAATTGATATTGAATGTATTGATGCATAGAAAATTCGTATTCCTTGAACCAAGGACACGTGTCTTTGTATATGTTCAAAGCCATATTTTCTTGTTTCAAGGCTGGCATTTTCTTGAACCAATGTAAATGTCCTTGAATGAAGAACACGGGTTTTGGAATAAAAATCCGCGATCTTTATTCAAGGACTTTGAATTTGGTTCAAGAAAATGCCAGCCTTGAAACAAGAGAATATGGCTTTGAACATATCCAAAGACACGTGTCCTTGGTTCAAGGAATCCGTTTTTTCTATGTGGTACTTGCTATTTTTCGCCCCAAATGACCTTTTTATATGGAACGTTACGTTCCGAAGATTTTATTGTCAGATTTTAAATTGTACAATGTACAATTTATAAGGACAATTTATGTCCTAAATGGACGCTGTATTTTCCTATACTTTCCAAATGAATTTATTTTTACAAAAATATTTGCCTGAATATCTGGAACAACTTCGAATACAATTCACCTAAACAACGACATATTGAAACTCTCGAAGTTTTTGATAATTACCGTGGAGAGGGCGCAAAGCTAAACACAGAGCCAACTTAACCATTGTTCGTTATCTTAGGTCGCATAATTGATATTCCTGAAACTCCCGATACAAGCGCCTATTAATTCCAAGTCCTTTGTATCTTTAATAATCAATTAAGTTTATAGGTCGGTCGTAGACTATCTGTAACGGTTTATCTTCGGACTATTTGTACCGGATAAATCTTCCATATGTGTTTAAGTATAATTATGGTGGAGTACACTGAATGAAATTACATTGAAAAGGTGTAAAAAAATACAATTTATAAATATGTAAATTTTACACCTTTATATAAATGTACATCAACATTGATATGACACTACACACGTGAGTGTGTATTTTTACATCCATACCTTCTGCAACAATACACTAGGAGCTCAAGGAAGCGTATTTTTATAAACATACCTTTAGCAACAATACACCCGAAGTATAAAAATCACACTTCTGATGTACGAGCCAGCCAATCGCGGGCGTTAAGTTAGTCACGTGACCCGAGAAGCCAGAATCCCTGGTGGCTGTCGACCATTATAATTGTTTACGTTTGTAAGAGCGTACCTATAATTTTGTGTGTGCTAGATTTTTCAAAGAAATAATTGGTAAGTGTTGAATAAAAGTAAATATTTAAAAAGTGTGATTAATGCAATATCCTTAAAACATACATTTTATAATATTTTACTTATTTAGGCGGTAACACTGTCCCGCAAATTTTGAGTTGTTAAGACTTGTGTATGTTTTATGTTTCTATTCTATATTGGTACTTTTTGTAGCGCCGATTACGAGTATACGTTTTATTTTTTTGTTGCGTAGTTTTTCCATAAAACACTATTCATAAATAGAAAAATAACAAAATGGTTATTCTATTTGTTTTTTAATAAATTGAAGGGTTTTAGGTAAAAAGTATATTTACGCCCTATCGGCCAGCCCTCGGCTTTTAAAAACCTACTCAATCGAAAAATTTAACTTTTCGCCCTTGTATTATAAATAACTATTTCCAGATTCTTTAGCTTTGCACTTTTTCTTGACAGAAAACGTCACACTGAGGCCCTCTAATATGGAGTAAGTTCGAGTTTTTGACACATCGGCTTCTTTTACACGTGCCTAAAAATGCCAAACTAAAATATTCCACCCTACTATTACAGGGTAATCAGGATATTACGACTTCATTATATTCCCGTTTAAGCTGTCCATAAATCAACAAAATTGATACATGGCCTGTCGAGAATATTGTTGCACTTAGTAACAATGTACTATATTGTTTAGATACATAATGTTCATCCTGCTGATTTAGCAGCAGGCTTTAAAGCTACTGTTTGTGTATTCTTTTGTCCTTCAAAGTTTGTAAACAGGTATAGTATATTCTATAACTAGTATGAAATAGACAATATTCCGCGCGAGCGGAAGTTTGTCATACGAGCCGGCGACGGTCCCGCGAGCGCGGAATGACTATTCCATACGTGTTGTAGACTATACTTTTTCTTCGACTGCAAATATGAAACATTGTATGGCTATAAACTGCGGACAAGGTTAAAAACAATGTTTTTTTTGTGACTCGGCATTGTAAATGCTACAAAACACATATTTTTAAATAAAGCAATTAATGTTATTTAATAATTTTATCAAATCAGTACTTAAAAAATATTTTTATTTAATTTTAGCACATAATTACAAATTATAATGCAAAAATTGAAGGTTATATGAGATGACAGATATCAGGTTTAAGTATTTAACAATAGATGGAGCAGTTTTAATTTTTTTGAACTAAATTGATAAAAAACTGGTCAAATATTAAGAAAAACTAATAAACTTTATGTAATTTTAACGCAAAACTTTAAATTGCATTAAATTATTCAATATTTCATGGTAAAATAAATATATTTTTGCTAATTTTGCTACAGTTTTCTTTACTTTTATAAACAAGAGATGGCACTACATGTGCTCATTCTAACACTTGATACCGAATATTCATACCGTATCTAGAGCTAGAATGGATTCATTCTGTGTTTGAAAAGGGTGCGTATTTGCTTACATTCTAAAGCAGTCGTAGAAAAATAATATTCTATACTTTATGTATTACACTATGTCCTTAAAAATTACAATATTGATTTAGGACATATTATATTTTCATTTTATACAATATTATATGAGGTGACTATTAAATATTCAGTACTAACACAAAATAAATAATTCTGCTGTTTTCGTGAGGAAATAATTACAACAGGGCAGTAGGCCCTGGAGTAATTATTTCCATATAAAAAACTTTAATTTAAACAGATGTATTAGTTTCAATGTATGAAATTTACTGGAAATGGTTTGAATCGAGTTGCGTATAGTATTTTTTCTACGACCTAACGCCTAAACATTTAAAAAAAATTAAATTCTTAAAATTAATATTATTAATTTGACATTTAGTGTTTGACGTTCTCTTGTTTTCTGTCAGAAGATATGTAAAATCAGCTGACTGTCACTTTCCGACCGCTGTCCTGGCAACGGGTGGAAAATAAGCACTAACTACTATGTCGTAGGAAATACTATATTACATAACTAGTGTGGAAAGTGACATATTTCACGTGAGTGGGAAGGTTTACGAACTAGCCGATAGGCGGGTGTGTGAAATTCACTTTCCAACGAGTTATGTACACTATTTTTCCTACGATCCCGAAAAAATATGAAGTTACTTATTTTAAAATTTTCTAATTTTTATTAATTTTTAAGAAAAGCAAAGAACAAAATAATTGTAAAGAGCATACAAATTTATATATGTAAGTATATCAAACAGGCAATATGATTTTCATTTAGCTTTAGTGTTCTTGGTTTTATATATAATACAATACATAGATGTTTAATTGGTTGCCTATTCCTAAATAAATGCAAACTTGAGTTTACTTATTAAATTAGATTTTTGTGGTTATGCTGACATATAAGACAGTAAAATTGTACTATTTTACACTTCATAAAAAAAAACTGTGTATTTTGATGTTTTTTATGTAATGTAAACTAAATAAAAAATTGTGTAATTCTTATAAGATCTAGACTGTCTAGACTAGACAGTAATGGTCAAAATAGTAACGTTATAACTATAGTTTCTATTTTTGACATGGAAAACAGAAATATTTGGATTAAAACACTTAAAATATATAAAAGGCTGTGGTGAAAGGTGGAAAATGGTTTATAAAACAAGGTAAATAAAATCCGTAGAATCTACGAGGTAAATAAGTAATAAAATCCAAATAAAATTAGGCAAACATCCATACATAAATATCACACGAGTGTGATATAAAAATATCAAACTAGTGCGATATAAAAATATCAAACTAGTGCGTTTTCTAAAGAACAAAAGAGTGTGCTAAATGTCATTTTCATAGAGGATCGTAGGGAAACGTATTGTTGTGTTGGATACATAGTTAATTATTTTTACCAGTGTACTTAATAACTTTTTTCTATTTTGCGACTCTTCCAAGCTCATAATCACACGCATTTTGCGTGTTCTTATAGGCCCATAAGAGGTCTGCACTTTTTGTTCTTTTGGGTTGGCAACAGACCTGGCCTATCGCTTGACGTTTTCCGTGCAAATGTCACTGTCGCTTTAAAGTTGAATTTTCTACAAAATTTTAGTGTTTAGGTTATTTTAACCATGTTAAAATTGTGGCTTGGTTAATTGCAGTAAAAAAGAGAAGAGATGAATATAAAATATATCAAAATATCATTTGTTCTTAGAATTTTAAATGTAAGTTTTTTTAAATTTTAGAGCAAAATAGAAAAAATTGTATAAAGCACTCATTTCATAACACGTTTTTACCGCATTAGTACTTTAGAAAACTCGCCGCAAGCGGCTCGTTTTCTAAATTTGTACTCGTGCGCTAAAAACGTATGTTATGAAACTAGTACTTTAATATACTATTTCTATTTTGCGACTCTTATAAGCTCATAATCACAAGCATTTTGCGTGTTCTGATAGGCCTATAAGAGGTCTCTACTTTTTTTTCTGTTGGGTTGGCAACATACAAAAGCTTATCTCTTGACGTTTTGCGTGCAAATGTCAATGTCGATTTAAAGTTTAATTTTTTACAAATTTTTGTGTTTGGGTTATTTTTTAACGCATTTTGCGTGTTCTGATAGGCCTATAAGAGGTCTCTACTTTTTTTTCTGTTGGGTTGGCAACATACAAAAGCTTATCTCTTGACGTTTTGCGTGCAAATGTCAATGTCGATTTAAAGTTTAATTTTTTACAAATTTTTGTGTTTGGGTTATTTTTTAAGGTGTTAAAATTGTGGACTGGTTAATTTCAGTGAAAAAATAAGAGATGACTGTAAAATATATCAAAATATCATTTGTTCTTAGAATTTTAAACATAGTGTAAACTGTTATGCCAACCGAAAACAAAAATCCCTAAATCAGTCGTCAATTTTAATGTAAGTTTTTTAAATTTTAGAGCAAAATAGAAAAAATTGTATAAAGCACTTATTTCATAACACGTTTTTAGCGCACGAGTACAAGTTTAGAAAACGAGCCGCTTGCGGCGAGTTTTCTAAAGTACTAGTATGTTATGAAACTAGTACTTTAATTTACTATTAATACAGTTTTCCATGTTTAATATTGTATAAAACAAAGACTCCGGGGAATGAGGAATATGTTGAAAGTGGGTTGATTCGGAACAATAAATTATTGATTGGCCTTTTATAATTCAAAATAATAAACTGGATAAAATTCGAGTTTGGAAAAGTTTTTCGGAATATAAATCAATATTTGTAAATGTTCCTGTTTCTAGCGGCACTTCATTTCCGGCTAAAACTACGCAAACTTCAACTCATATAGTTAAAGTTTAAAACTGAGCTTCTACGTTTTCCAATCTAGGGTGGTCCGGAGGGAGATAGAACGAATTCTGAATATAAGTCCTATATTTAAAAAGTATTGGTTTATGATTTTTTAAAGAAAAAATGAAATATTATGTTAAAGAAATAGGTAGTTTATGTTTTTTATAAACTTTATACTGTTATTAAAAAAATACTCCTGCTAATATTTTTTTTTGATAATACATAGTTAATGATTAATATGTTATTTAAATATATTTTTATACACATAGAAAAAACATAATATGGAGTATTATTACTATAAAAACAAGAAACTGACAGTTACTGACATATTAATAAATGTTATATTTTTGCAAAATGTGTTTTTAATTTGTGAAGCTTACCTTTAGTTGATTTATTTTTATTGATAAGCAATATAAATGCTTATTTTTTTACCAAAACATCCTAGGTATAAATCCTAATTAATTTCAGATAATATATTATATTTTATGCACTTTCCATCTTAAAAGCTTTAAATCACTGATATTCATAAATTTTAATTTATTTAATTGAATCTTGGTATTAAAAACAGTCCACTCAAAACTAATTTAAACACTTATTAATTAAAAATATAGTTGCAGTAAAGAATTACGGAAATCAAAATTAAATGACTGCGCTGGTACCAGTACAGCGTTGCCAAAGTTTATTAGAAACCGATAGGAAATTGTTTTTTTTTTTACGGGTGGAAACACCCTTTATTTTATTTCTTTTCAGTTAAAAACTAAACTTTGTAAACAAAAACAGCAATGATCTTTGTTTAAATGCTAATATATGTGATAACCACCATTTTATTGGAATAATCTCAAGCATAAAATATCCCTCGAGCGAAGTTTAGACTAGGCAACATTCGCGAACAAGTGAACATCGTGGATTAAAAAAGCGCGGCAAATTTGAGAGTAATATTGTTGTTTAGTTCTTAAATTTTTAATTTAAATATGAAACAACATAAAACATTGTAAAATTATACACTTCCTTATTTTGTTTGTGAAATAGTCTTTCAAAATACCATTTGTGCATGTTGAATTATACATAATTTTTTTACTGTATATAAAAAAATATTTTGCTTAAGGAAATTGTTTTTAATACAGTTAATAAATTATCGATAATTCAACATGCACTTTATATTATATTTCTACTAAAAACATATATATTTTTTAGAGAAAACATATATATTTTGTAAAACGATTTTTTGAAATAAACCCAATGTGCCTAACTGGACATATTCATTTTAATTTTAAGCTTTCACGGCCATTAAGATATAAAGAACTTTCACTTTCGGGTTTAGACCGTGTTAATGGATTTTCACTTTCCGACGTTTCGTCTCTTACTACTAGAGACATCTTCAGGGATTAATCTGAAACTAAGTTTCGAATCAACTTGTGTCACTATTTATGACGAGTTGTGGTTATTCACCCGTGACGAGGTTTTTCCTATCAAAGACTTCCATATGCAGGTAAGTGGTAACCAGTGTCCCGATTGATATTGTTAGGATGCTTGATGATTTCTATCGATTCCCGTATCTTCCTTGGCATTTTTCTGTTTTCTGTTAATATTTGTTTTGTTTCAGACAAATTGATTTTATGACCTGTTTCATGTACATGTTCGGCTACTGCCGATAAGGAAATTTGTTTCTTTCTTATATTGCGCTCATGCTCTTGAAGTCTTGTAGAAATTTTTCTCTTAGTTTCACCTATGTAAACCGTACCACAGGAGCAGGGTATTTTATATACGCCTTCTGAACTCAGGGGTATTTTGTCTTTTGTTGAAGTAAAACATTGACCTAATTTTTGGTTGGACCGAAATATAGGCTTAATATTTGACTTCTTCAAAAGTTTACCTATTTTATCCGTGTCTGTCATTGTCACTATTGTGCTGTTGTTTGGGTCATAAAATCAATTTGTCTGAAACAAAACAAATATTAACAGAAAACAGAAAAATGCCAAGGAAGATACGGGAATCGATAGAAATCATCAAGCATCCTAACAATATCAATCGGGACACTGGTTACCACTTACCTGCAATATGGAAGTCTTTGATAGGAAAAACCTCGTCACGGGTGAATAACCACAACTCGTCATAAATAGTGACACAAGTTGATTCGAAACGTAGTTTCAGATTAATCCCTGAAGATGTCTCTAGTAGTAAGAGACGAAACGTCGGAAAGTGAAAATCTATTAACACGGTCTAAACCCGAAAGTGAAAGTTCTTTATATTCATTTTTATTTCTCATTTCGTTAGTCTGCTATCCAAATAAAATACTCTGTGATGCAGTTATTATGATTAGAATCATATATGACTCTATAGAATGGAGATTGAAATAACTAAAAAATAGTATAATGTTTTACTAAGAGGAAAAGTAAAGCTTTTTTTTACTAGTCTGTAGAATAATATACAGAAGACGCGAAGCAGAGTCTGGAAACTACAGACGAGTAAAAAAAAGCACTTTTCCTCTGAATGAAACATACTATTTTTTCTTCAAGCATCCTATATATATTTTTTTAAATATTAATTTTTAAATTTAATTTATTTAGTAATAAAGTATGTTTTTTTTTATTAAAATAGGCCAATAAAACCCTTTCGAAATAAACTTAAACCATCCTTAGCCCAATTTAAATTTTTTTCGTAGGCTAAGTCGTACACTTTTCGCGATTTCGATGGTAACTTGTCTAATGTAACATTTGCAATCTCGGAGGGATTTGTAGGTGTATAAACCATATATTCTTCTTCAATCATTTTTAATCAATTTCACACAAGGTTTTTGCACAGAATCTCGAGTCAACCACCTGTTTACATAATAAACAAACTAGTTTGAAGTATGGCTTTCATCAAAGTCAAAGAGTGCTGCCGCCAGTGGTGGTTTTGCTAACTAACTTTTTTTTACGGCGTACAACAATGAACTCATTTTTTTACTGTAAAAAAATAGATCACTTCTAACCAGTGTGTTCGGTTATAAAATATGTGCACTAAAAAGTTAATAGCTGCGTTCAGTGGAAACAACAAAACTCATAGAGTCTCATCGAAAGCTGTCAAATCACTACTAAACGCTATGATGAGTTTCGATTTACAGATGTCGCGGCAATCATTCCTCATCAACGTTTTAAGATAATTACTTTTGATATATTTTTTAAAAGCGTGGGAATGTACTTTTTGTGGGTATTTCTAACCTCAAATGGTTGTTGTGACAAGTGACAGATATTTGCCGTTCAGCAGTTTGATAGCAAAACGTAATTTCATAACTTTTGTTATTATTATTATTATTCCATTGAACGCAGCCAATATCCTTTATATTTTATCATTTTTACGCCGCAAGAAATTGTAAAAATAAAAAAGTCCAAACATTTCTTAAATCAAAAACTGATCGTTTGATGTTTTAATTTTTTTTGACGATGCAATTAAATAAAAATACATAAAAAATACTTAAAAAAAAGTATTATTAGGCTTAGGCTATTATACAGGAGGCCCAAAAAAAAAACCGGACACTTTTAAACCGTTATAACTTCTTTGCCTTTTGACCGATCTATACCAAATTTAAAATGAATATACTAAAAACATGAAGGATTTGGAAGATAATTTTATTTACTTAAAATATTATTATATTGTTCAGTAATTAAGCTTTTTCTGAAGGGCTTGCTTTAACGCTTTGGGGATTAGAGCAAAATGTATATTATGATAACTTTCCGACCTCACTATGTTCAGTGATCTCTCTTGAATAGATGAGTATGTTTAAATTTTAATTTAAAATAGTAGTTTATTTTTTATTCATATGTTTCCGAAAGGTTACAAATTGCAATAATTAATTTTTTAGCGTAAAAAAACTGATTCAATAGGCGTGTTATTTATATGACATCACTCAAAAAATAATCTAAAAAGTATACAAAGTGACCAAAAAGCTTTCAATTTGACATACAATTTTTTGTCAAATCTACTTTTAGATAACCGCCTACTTAATCAATTTTTTCAAGCTAAAATTCCATTTAACGCTATCTGTAGCCTTTCGGAATAATAATTATAAAAAATTAATTACAATTTTAAATTAAAAGGTAAACACATACAACTAAATTATTAACGTAATCATTTTGTACATTTTGCTCTAATCCCCATAGCCTTAAAATAACTCCTTTAGATAAAGGTTTCTTATTAACAAAATTGATGATAATTTAAATAAATAAAATTATCAATCGAATCTTACATGTTTTGAGCCTATTCATTTCAAAGTAAGTAAAGATCGCTCAAAAGGTAAAAAAGTTATGAAGGTTTAAAAAGTGTCCGGTTTTTTTTGGTCCACCCTGTATAAAAATAAATAAGATCTATTTATATAACTGTATTATAATGCACTAAAATTAGAAGGATACGATAGAAAAGCTTGGTACTTACTCTTTTAAGGGTAACCTTTATAAATTTAATAAACTGATTACCTCTACCACAATACTGGTAGTTTTTGACGTAAAAACTCACAATCGCTAAATTTAACGAAGCAAAAGCCTAAGCTCTGCAAAAGCCGCTCTTTCAGTAAAAACATCATGAAGCTATAGTTTTACGGGAACGTAATCTTCTTATTAGTTAACTAGTTGTGCTTATTTTTTGTCAGGTTTGAGAGCTGTAGGGATTTACTAAAACTAAATTATCAAATAGTCTTACCTACCATAATACCAACAGTAAGGTATTGCAAAAATAGTATATTACATAACTTGTGTGGAAAGTGACATATTTCACGCGAGTGGGAAGGTTTACGAACGAGCCGTCAGGTGAGTGAGGAAACTCCACGAGTGTAAGAAATACACTTTCCAACGAGTTATTTACACTATTTTTCCTACGATCCCGAAAAAATATCAAGTTTAAACTTTAAGAATTTTTAATTTAGTATTTTCTAATTTTTATTACTTATTCCGCGAATTTTTGAGAAAAGCCAAACACAAAATAGCATACAAATTTATATTTGTATGTCAACAGGAAATATGTTTTTTATTTACCTTTAGTTTTCTTGGTTTTATATTTAATACAACATATATTGGAAGCTCAACACTGTTTAATGGGTTGCCTAACCGCAAGTATCTTTTAAATCAAGGAAATTTGACAGTTTTTTTTTCCTATGTATTTTGAGGCGCTGAATCCGAATTTGACGTCAAAATAGCACATCACCTGGAAAACTAATTGGATAAGGTAAAAACAACAATTATCTTTATTTAAATGCTAAAATATATATACTATTTTATTGGAATAATCTCAAGCATAAAATATCCCTCAAGCAAAGTTTACACTTGGCAACATTCGTGGTGAACATCGTGGATTTAAAAAGCGCGGCAAATTTAAGATTTAAATTTTTAATTATAGTTGTAAAGTAATATTGTTGTTTAGTTCTTAAATTTTTAATTTAAATATGAAACAACATAAAACATTGTAAAATTACATACTTCCTTATTTTGCTTGTGAAATAGTCTCTCAAAATACCATTCGTGCATGTTGAATTATACATAATTTTTAACTGAATATAAAAAAACTTAAGAAAATTGTTTTCGTGCATTTTTCGTCAAAATTCCTCGACCTGCGCTCTCGGAATTTTGTAACACGACAAATGCACTCAAACAATTGCCAAGCAAAATATTTTTTTTAATACAGTTAAAAAATTATCGATAATTCAACCAGCACTTATGATATTACTACTGAAAATGTTTGTTTTAAATACATATCGATGACGAATTAAAACAAAAATTGTAGAAATTCTATTTGGAATTATCTCTAGGGAAACAACACCTATTGTTCCCTCCATTTTGTGATAAACTTCATTATTACCTTAAACATTATTAAATTTTCAAAATGGAGACTTCGAAGGTAGCAAACCGCGCATCTAAAAGTTTAAATGTGATTTAACTTTAGACTAATTACTCTCCCGGACATTTTTTAATGTAATCACATTAACAAAAAGGTCCTGCTCCCTATTTTAATGCAAAGGACTTACACGCTTAAAATTCCTTGCTTATACAGAAGCCAAAATTAATAGGTTTATCCCCAATGTGTTTACTTTTGAAACAAATTAATTTTTTAAATAATGTTAAATATTCCGACTCCGATTTTTTCGGATCCAATTCTTAAAAATATAAATACCCTTATATATTTTTTAAAAATAAATTAGCAACACAATTTATTTTTCAAGATGTCAGTGCAACAAGGTACATTATACTGCCGCGCTAAGCTGAAAGGTCCTATCTATATATGTTTACCATACATAGATAGGACTTTTCAGCTTAGGACGTAGCTTAGTATAGTCATAGAGCTGTGCCCATTTTTATTTTATTATTTGCTCTCGGCTATATTTTATACAGTGCGTGCATTAAGTATGGAATCACCCGAATAACTTTTTAGTTACAAGTAAAATACAAAAATCCTCAGACAGGTCGATTTATATTTTTAATTCTGCAAATTTTGTTCTAAAAAAAGTTATCAAAATTGGCACCCCCTTGCACCCTCACCCCCCAACTTTTTTTTTCAAATAGCAACCTACCCCTTGTGATACATCATTGGAAGGGTAATTTAATAAGCTTTCCAACAGTGTATGATAAAGCCTAATTTGTTAAAGGGTCTATGAAAAAACGCATGTTTTATTTAAACATTGTTTGTGTGAAATATTACGCATAATATGGTAATTGTTGCCCTATTTCCTACTTGGCACCTTCCTGAGAATCTAAATAAGGTTGTTTTAAACTTATTGTAATATTTTATACCCTGTTGAAAAATGCAATTTTTTTTCTTTTTATTGACCAATTTTATGTTTACTATTTAATCGATTTTAATCCCGTTTTTTTACTGTCCACTGTCAAAGAGCTGAAGGACATCAATTTGAACATTTATAGTGAACTAAAGTTATACTTTACATGTCTTTATAATAAACTAAATTGTGCATTTTATCATTAGCCCTTTACCAAATTAGGCTTTATTATACACCGTTGTAAAGCTTATTAAATTACCTTTCCAACGAAGTGTCACAAGGGGTAGGTTGCTATTTGAAAAAAAAAAGTTGGGGGGTGAGGGTGCAAGGGGGTGCAAATTTTAATAACTTTTATTACACCATAATTTGCAAAATTAAAAATAAAAATCGACCTGTCCGAGGGTTTTTGTGTTTTACTTGTAACTAAAAAGTTAATCGGGTGATTCCAGACTTAATGCACGCACTGTATATGTCTTAAAGTACATTCAGATTAAGCTTTTTTCAAATTGCTAGACTCCGAATCCGGTTTCTTTGGGTGCTAGAAGCTCCAAAAGCCAAGACAATGAACTACCAAAAAATCTATTTTTAACTTGCCGAGTCCTACACATTTCATTGGAAGTCATATACATTTATTACAGCCAGATTAAGCTGTTTTCATAGTTATACACAATAATTCTTGGGCCAAGGGATGAGAACAGTCTTTAAAAAGTGCCTTTAAAATATGTTATCCCTAACTTTTTAAATAAATGAGAATTTATGAAATCAAATTTTGATTAAATGAAAATTAAAGAGTTTTTAATATTGACATAGAGGAAATGCGCCTAATTTCGGATGGTTTCCAAATTTCGGATAGTAGTGTATTTAAGATACTGTCTGCAAAGGTAAACAGAAACCTACTTTTATGTGAAGCCAAAAGTCAAACTAAATCCGTCCTGTAATATGATAACGGTAGAGCTTCTCCCCTTTAAATGGCAGCACAAATCGTTTATATTGCAAATGGCAGTTTTGTGCTCAGTTGCATTATTATGCTTGTTTATTTTATAAATAATCGTTATAAAAGTTCGTGATTCTGTCTTGGGTAAGTTATGATGTTAGTTAAGTTGATCCACTATTCATAATTAAGCATTTTGAAAACGTAAACATTCTACAAATTTCTAATCTAAAAAGCAGAAAGTTGCCTAATTTTGGATAGACCATTTTTGTGCATTTGATTCCCAATTTCGGATATCCGCAAGGTAATTATTATTCAGGATAACCAACCATTAATTATTTTTTTTATAATGATACAACAAACTAAGATAAACAATTTTGAAAAAACGAAAATTACCTAAGATACTAGGATATTCGAAATTGGGAATCTAAAATTATAGTTCCTATAGTATTTCGTAGAAAATCGCTTAATGATTAAATTACGTCTTAAATGTGAAGGAATAACAAGAAACATAAGCAATGGGATCCAGATCTACTCTTGAAAAAATTTTTTCGGATATGTCCGAAATTAGGAGCCCTTTTTCAAATGCACAAAAATGCGCTGATTTTTTTTAACCGTGTTTTTTGGAAAAAATAAACTGTAATAAAATTGCTTTTATAATAAATCATGGTTCGCTATAATAAGTTGTATCTGGTTATATAAAAAAAATATCAAAAAGTAATACCGAGTATTAAATATTGAATACATTGTAAATGGTATCCGAAATTAGGCGACTTTCTATGTCAGATAAAGTTTTTTAAGTATTTTTTTAAACTCTTAGCCTAGTGAATAATTGTGTAAAACTCTGAAAATAGACTAATCTACATGTAATAAATGTATTTTGTTGGGGACCAACCTTTATAGGATTTTTTTAAATAATTTTTAATGTAGTATAAGTTCTTAAAATATCTACATGTGACTCTGGAACACCCAGTATACCTCTATACTCTGTAGAGTATTTTAAATAATATATACAGGGTGGCACTGTAGACATTGTATAATTTCTTATTTGACTAAACAGAATACAATGCAGCCTCCACTGCAATCGATACTATCAAAGAACTAATTAATTTGTAATTAAAATTTCTAACCGACAGTTCCGCAGTACGGAAAAGAACAATACCCATTCCAGACTGGAGTTTCCAGAACAGCTGCAGTATTGATACATCATGTGCAGAAACTGCAACTCTGATGGCAGGTCGATTCATAAATTAATTAATAGACTTATCGCGCCAGACCGAACGGATAAGGGAAATTCATTCAAATTTAATTGAGCTTTCTGATATCTGGAATGAAAAGTAATCATGACAAAATATAACTTCGGCACTTCGACAAAAGAAGTATAGATAGACTGTTACACAGAAAAAAAGGTTATCTTGGCAGAAGATAATAAATTATCTTAGATTTATATTACCTTAAATCGAGGTAATAATCTTTTTTTAAGATCATGTATCCTCGGTTTAAGATTATCTGTGACTTTGGTTTCCTTTAATTATTCTCTTGGTAGAAAAAACCTTGTGTCAAGGATTTTTTCTTAAATGCCCCTGTTGTTACGGTAAAGAGTTTGCCGGCTGGCTGGCAGACAATTTGCGCAGTAGTTCAAGATATGCGCGGGAGAGAAGTTAGGTTTGTTTTTTTTTGCCGTCGGTTGTCTTTAAAGGTGTATCATTGTTTTCATCTGCTTTAAAATGGACGAATTTGTATCTGTTACCCTCAAACGATGGGGATTTTCCAATTTACAAAAACAAGTGTTTTTTCCTACGACCACCTATGAAACCAAATTTCACACGATTAACAGAATAAGAAAGTATCATATTTCATAGGCGTGCGAAATAATATTATACATGTGTGGAAAATTTTTTCTTAATATTTACCATTCTATTACCCTGGAACCTGACTGTGGGGTCAATATGATCTTGAATCAAGAGAATCATAATCTTAAATCAAGATTATAATTCACTTCATTCAAGATTATATTTTCTTAAACGAAGACTTGGTGCAAGATAATATGATCTTAAATCAAGATAATTACATACTTGGTTTAAGATAATATGATCTTAAATAAATGTTTAAGTGGCTTTGATTTAGGGAAATGTCCTTAAATCTAGGATCTCAAATGCCAAGATCACGGCGGACTTGATCCAAGATAGTCATGGCGTTGAACATATCGAAAGCCATGGCGGCTTTGGTTCAAGATCGTTTTGCTTTGATTCAAGATATCCTTTTTTTCTGTGTATGCTTACACTGGCGGAAAAATCTAAAAATATTATAACCAAACGTTGTTGTAACAACTTTGAGGTATCAGTCGCAGCGTGTTCTTTGTAAGAGACGGATGTGGCCGCTTAGGCGGATTTATTCCTGCATCAGCCTTGCTATCGTAGATATGCACAGGACTTGATTTATTTTATTTTATGTTGTTTCGTGAAAATATTAATTTAATAGTAAAGTTTTAAGTGAATCGTTAATATTTGTGTTTTTTTTATTTTGTGATGTTAAATTTTAACGTGGAGCTGTTGAACTGTAAAGTCAATTTTTTTATAAATTTTATAGATAATTTTTTTATAAGTTGGCATCTGCGCAAATATCACTACAGAGTGAGACGGTTTTTGCGTAGGCCGAAAATGATATTAGATTGAACTGGCAAGTAGTAGTAGTAAGGGTGGGGAGGCTACAAGCCAGGCAATTAGGCCATTATTGAGCTGGCAAACTATCCTATGGAAAATGCCATTATTGGAATTGGAATTGTAACTTTGAGGTATATCATATCATTTTTACGATTATTCTAAAACATTATACCCGAAGAAGATCCAAATTAAATATAAGTAAGCAATCATAACATTTAATATTTTTGATGAATAAAGCGTTTCAGAAAGAACCCTAGCTTATTTCTCTAGGTTGAAGTACTAGGGCATAAAATAAGATTTTAGAGAAAACTTAATAAACTATAATTTCATTGGTCTTACTTAACCACGTCGCGTGTGTGATGGGGTGTAATCCACCCCAAACTTTAAAATATCATATAAAAAAACATGTGTTTTTTCTATTTTTTAACTGATGATGGCCAAAACCAGGTGCCGAAACGTTTTAAATAGAATAAAAAAATATATACAAATAGTTTTTATTCTGCGTATTCCCAAGGAAAATAATTTATTATAAAATATTTTTGGGCAAATAATCTTATTAAACAAATAAAATAACATAAAATGAAAAAATAAATAAATTAGAAACAACATATTTTTAAGAAAACGAAAATTTTTTATGGTGTATTCGTATCTAATCTATTATAAATATTTTTATAACTTTAATTGTTTGGTGGGGTTAAATCCACCCATACGAAACCTTGAAACTCCTAAAAAAATAAACGTGTAAGATAAAGGTCAAACAAAAACTGTCAATATGTTCTCTGTGCAGCCATTGAAGAGGAGAATGTTATTACATAAAATATTGTGAAGCAGTCTACATTTGAAATATGTCATGGTTGGTTTTAACCCCACCACACACGCGCCGAGTTAAAATATAAAATAAAATCTTAATTTAATATGTTTATTTTACCTTTTTTTGAACTGAAACAATGAATTCGAATTATTTTTTTTTTAATTGGACAACCGACGCTTTTACTCCAACCCAAAGATTTATTATAGGATTTTTAAATGTTTATAACATTGCCTTCATAAATTAGTCCTGCAAAATATATTGTAGGTTAGGTCTTATGTCACGTGACAAATATTACCTTAGGGAAATTACAGAAGAAGAAAATGCGACATACGCTTTCTGTTATTCATTATTGTCTTTACTTTGTTCGTTTGTTTAGTTGACAATGTCAATAAAAAGCCTGTAATATTTTGACGAAATTAATTCAGTTTTGCGCCGGGGGCTTAGGACGTAAATGAAACATATTAATTTGAATTTAAGGCAGTGAGGGATGATGGTTTATTTAATTGAGGGCTTTTGTTTGTAGATCATATATCGTTGTCACACTAAAACCATTATGATTAATATAGTGTGTATTATAAAAATATTAGAGGTGTTTTGTTAAAATATTGCTTTTCGAGGTGCTCTTTCATATTAAAATTTATTCATTAATAAACAATTAATTAATTAACATACTTGGTTTGACCTCGATGTCTTAGATTTTGACCAAACTTGGCATAGTGGTACCACTATGGTACCCAATTACTCCCACCAATTTTTTTTCAAAACGGTTCATCCATTCACGATACCGGGTGTCCCACCAGGTTCTTGACAAGTTATATCTCCGATATTTAAAAAGATAAAAAAGTTAAAAAAAATTTAATTTAATTGGAGTCAAAGTAGAATTTACTGACATATGCAAAACTACCTCTTATTTACCCACCCTCTTGGACCCACCTCCAACTAGTTTTTTAAATAGCACTCCCCTATTTTACTAAAGAATATGAAAGCATATTTGTTAGTGTATCTTATGTATATCTTATTTAGTTTACTTAACTTAATTAAAATAGATTATTTAGTAAATGATCTGCACACAAATGCAAATTTAGGCAGATTATATTATATCAAAATTTTGTAAAGGCAAGTTATTAAATAAATTGAATTGAATTGAATTGAATTGATTCTAAATTTAACCACAAAATTTTCCAAGAACTTACGTTAAACTGTACCCAAAAGAAAATTGATTAATATATCCAAAACCAACTTATAAAAACCCATTCTCCCGGAAACACCCGCAACTTTGTTTTAAATAAGGACAGAAATTTTTAATTTTACGTCTAACCACCCGTTAGTGGTACTATGTGCTTGAGACACACAAGTCTTTAACTTGCTACCATTCAAAGTCTCCAGATAAGGAGAGGTATGAGTAGTTGTCTACATCTAGAAATAGATGGCGCACAAGTCTACATCAATCTAATGGCTATATTCCTTTTGCGAGTAAAGTCTAAAAACGTTTTCTTAATCAGCGTGCAGAGTTGACTCTTGGTACTGAAGAGGGCCAGCAGCCCGAAACTGTCAGTCTACCAATATCACTCTGTACGATGATTAGAAAATAGATTGATGGAATAATAAATTTGTTTTAAATACCACCCTTCTATTAATAAATAATAATTGTTATTTAGAGCCCCTTAAAATCTAAAGTACCACTTATAATAAATGGTTGAAATCGGAATGAAGTGCACATTCATAGTCTTAAATAAGAATTGGGGGGTCCTATTTTAAAAACAGAAGTTGGGGGGTGGTTTCGAGGGAGTGGGTAAGCAAGGGGCGGTTTTGAATAAGTCAGTGAAATCTTCTTTGGCTTTGATTTATTGCTATTTTTTGCAAATTTTAATACCTTTTCAAATAACGGAGATAAGCTATATCAAGAACTTGGTGGGACACCCAGTATAGTGAACGGATGGACCGTTTTGAAAAAAAATTGGTGTGCTTAGGTACCATAGCGGTACCACTATGCCAAGTTTGGTCAAAAGAGACATCGAGGGCAAACCGAGTATGTTAGCATGAAATATCAAAGATATTTTCTAAAAAACACATTTTTTTTTCAAATACGGCTCTAACGATTTTTAAAATTTTGAACTTATTTTTTTAATTAGAGCTTAATCCTAGTGATAACCTAAAACAGTTGTTAAAAGAACAAAAAGATAAATATAAAGTCATGCTTAATAAAGCTAAAAAACTGGCGAATGATAACTTCATTAAAGGTCGCTGCAATAATCCTAAGGCTATGTGGGATGTAATAAACAAAAATAGAAAAAATACTAGGAAGGAATATAGTTCTCAAATCAAACCAGATGTTTTTAATGATTTCTTTAGTAAAGTAGCTCCAACAATTGTTGAATCCTTACCCATTTCCAATATAGATGCTATTGATTTATTGTCTAGGAGTAATGTACCCCTTGCGCATTCGTTTAAATTTACTGAAGTGTCATTTAATACTATTAGAGATATCATAAATAGTTTGAAAAATAGTAAGAGCAAGCATGTGTACGGTTTAAGCGTCCCATTGATTAAAGGTATTATAGATTTAATAGTAATTCCTTTGACAATTTTAATTAATCGTTGTATATCCGAAAACAATTTTCCAAAATGTCTTAAAATTGCGTGTGTTGTACCAATTTTCAAAAAAGGCAACAAAGAAGACCCAAATAACTACAGACCCATTTCCCTACTTCCAATAATCTCTAAAATATTTGAAAAAGTATTGCATAAACAAATTACAACATACTTCGAAAGTAACCAATTATTTAATGAACATCAGTATGGTTTCAGGAATGGGTACTCCACCACTCAGGCAATCCTTGCTCTTGCTGAAGAGCTTCACGACTGTCTGGATAAAGGAGAATATTGCTTTCTTACGTTACTGGACCTGACGAAAGCCTTTGACTGTATTGACCCTGAAATTCTTCTACGTAAAGTAAAATTTTATAATTTGAGGACTCAAGTTGTCAACTTCTTATGTCGTATTTATCGGATAGGTTTCAGTATGTCCTTATTAATAACTTAAGATCTGAGACCATTAAATTAACCCTTGGTGTACCTCAAGGCTCCATTTTGGGCCCTTTATTATTTCTTATTTTTATTAACGATTTGCCGTTTTTTTTAATGGTTCTCGCGGATATACTGAAATTGTTTGCTGATGATACGACATATGGTTCCAGAAGTAAATCACTTGCTGATGCCGTGGAGAAAGGAAGACAAATTCAGTTAAGGGTTGTCCAATGGTTCAGTAGTAATAAGCTTAGCTTAAATGTCGATAAAACGCAAAATATGTTAATTACTCTTCGTCAAATAAATTGCATTGTACCTCCCGTTTGTGATGACGCAAAATTTTTAGGTATCCACCTGGATAAAAAACTTCTATGGGATGCGCATGGGGATACTCTTGCCAATAAATTAGCTTCCACTTCATACCTGCTCCGTAGTCTATCAAACAACGTTTCCACGAATACCCTTAGAACTGCCTACTTTGCTTTATTCCAGTCAGTTTTGGTATATGGTCTTTTAGCTTGGGGGCACTCATGTATTATGGGTCGCATTTTTAAATTACAGAGACGGGCAGTTAGAATTCTAGCTGGTATTGGGTATAGAGAGGACTGCAAAACTTACTTTATATCCCTTAATATTCTCACCTTACCTTGTTTGTATATATTGGACTGTCTGTTTTACTTAAAATGTAACCCTATGAAATACAACACTCATAATAGCAATACAAGGTCAAATCAAAATATATGTCCCGCATATACTAGGTTAAATAGAAATCAGACTGGCATTAAATACCATGCTTCAAAGTTTTTCAATGTTCTGCCTCTTGAAGTGAGACAATTGGAAAAAGTTTGTTTTAAAAAAACCATTAAAAATTACTTGGCATCTAAAGCATTTTATAGTTTTGAAGACTTTTTATCCAATAATTTTAACGATATGTAATTTGATTATTTTTAATTAAATTTTGGTAATCTTAGATATGCTTCTGGGTGTATTTTTAAATGTATTTGATTATTAACTTGCATTTGTTTTTAAATTATTTAATTCTTTTTTCGTGTGTATCATATATTTATATATTATCATCTCTGATATGGTATTTATTTTGTATGTGTATGTGTATGTTTTTTTTTTTTTTTGTACACTAATTTGTCTTTATCTATTTTTAATTATTATGTTTAAACCATGTATTATAAATTTAACGCGTGTAATCAATTTAACACAAATAAACTATTCTATTCTATTCTATTCTATTCTATAACAAATTCAAAAAAGAAAAAAAAATGGAAGTTGTTATGTCATTTAAAAATTTATCTAGAACACCGTGTACAATTTTAGTTTTTATTTTTAGTTAGGCAAGTTTAAATTTCCTATGCTTACACTTCATACAGTATACTTTAGTGGTAGCAGCATTCTCATTGTAGAAACTTTCTGTGAAATATTAGACTTAGTAAGCGATATATTTGCAAAAGAGTTTTTATTATAATGTAGGACGAAGTGTGCTTTGTTTCTTCAGAAATATGAAACCAGCTCTTCAAGCGTATATATTCTTGCGGAAGGTGTATATTTATAGTATGCAAACACCATTGTTTGTTTTCTTTAAAATGGTCAACAATAACATTAGTAAATGTAGAGCTTTTTAACAGAAAAAGACACTTATAAAATATTACATCGGCACTTAGTGCTACTAAAAGTGCCGATGTATTGAAATCTTCGCCAAAAAGTCAAAATCGTTGACCACGTTTTTTTCACATTTCTCGAGTCGAAATCAGTAAAAAAAAAATTGCGTCCGTCTGTCTGTCTGTCTGTCTGGGTGTAAACTCGATAACTCCATTTCTACATGAGATATCGACTTGCGGTTTTTTGCATATTATTTCTTATCGTATTCCGAAGAGCTGATTAAATTTTGGGGGCAAACGATTGGGGGTAAGGGGGTAAAAATAGGGTAAAACTCCTACTTTTAGCGTTTTTTGTTTATAATTAAGGCAATTATTATTGTATTTGGTTAATTTAGCACTTATATAAAAGATAATTTTAAACTGGTCAAAAAATATTATAAACAACGTTTTCCTAAAACGCATTGTTTTCGAGATATTGGCGTTTAAAGCAGTAAAAGGTTTTTAAGCATATCTCACATATTTATAACCCGATTTCAAAAAATTATATTTTAAATAAAAGCTCTTTTTAAGCCCCATAAAAAATGTTATATACAGTTTTTTGCTAGAATGTTTTAAAGATACAGAATTTAAAATCAAACAAAACACCTAGTTTGAAATTTGCAAACTAGATGGTTCTAGTGTACAATAGTGCCGATGTTTTGACAGGGTTTCATCTAGTTTGGCAACAAATGTTAGAATCTACTATGCCTTATACAGAACTTTTAATACGTTTTAGGGAAAATTTAAGAACTTCCTTGTAAGGTAAAGAAATTTTTATAAAAACTGTTTAAATTTCTTATAATTTTGAGGTTTCATATTTATAAATCTAAATTCAATTCTGTTTTTTTGCATATATATATGAAACATAAATATCATATTGATGCATACACGATACACTATTTACCAAATATGGTGCATTTAAATGTAAACGACATCAAGGATCAGATGGGAGACAGTGTGCTGTGGAAGGCCGACGCAAACATTCGTCTGTTGTAGCACCTGTTCTAGACATTTCCATCGTTTTGTTTTCATCTATAACCACAGACCTCACAACAAAACTAAACTTGAAATCTTCCTGTAGGGGGCTAGTCCTAACACCTTTTGGAAAAAAAAATCGTACTGCCTACAAAAATTAATTTTTGTAATTTTATTTTATAGAATATAGAAATTTTAACCTTCAGCTATTATTTAGTGAAAAAATAAAAATTTTAACTTTTTTTTTGTAAAATTATTTTAAACAAAAAATGTCAAAAGTTAACACTTGCCCACCTCAGGGGTCGAATATCGAAAATTCCTGAAACGTATCTTTTAATTTTGGTAAAGAATATTTTTGCCAAATGTTGAGATTCTAGATTAAAAGGTGTTTGAGATACGCATACTTTTTAAAAAGGGAATATTTACAAAATTTACCACTTACGACTTAAATATCAAGATTTTTACCACCTTGGGGCCTCTGAGATAAGCCCACTTAAGGGTGGAATTTCGAAAAATCCTTTCTTAGTGGGTGCTTACATACACAAATACATACATGCTGTCCCAATCTAATATTATTTCACTCTGTACCTATTTTTTGCATTTCTCGCATCAATATGGTTAAAGTTATGGACAGCGAACAATATCACAAAGTTATTATTGAATAATTAGCAACGTTGATTATTTTTGCGCGAATCAATTCAATTCACGTCACCAGCAAATTGCGTTTTGATTAAAAATTGCTTATTAAATAAACGTCACAAAACATTTGCGGACTAATCGTTATAAAGTTAGGGCTTTACAACCGTCAACCGAAACAAAAAGTGTCCTGCAGGAAAAACCAGCTATGGATTCAATAGTATTTATAAAAGACCTTTAAAAAGGCATTTTGTTTTTGGGCGTCATTTTTGGTCGACACGGCGATTAAAAAGTTTATACATTTTTAATTTCCTGTACATTCTGGAAAAGTTTAGAGTTTAAACGAGGTAGTAATTATAAATCCAATTAATTTTATGTATTAAAAAAGATGCCCCAAATGATAATATTATTAGTTTATCCGACGTAACAACCACAAATATTATACTGGCTTCCCTAAAAATTTAAACTGTTGGCGACAGTTAAACACAAAAAAAAAGGACATCTTGAATCAAAGCAAAACGATCTTGAACCAAGACCGCCATGGCTTTCGATATGTTCAACGCCATGACTGTCTTGGATCAAGTCCGCGTGATCTTGGTATTTGAGGTCCTAGATTTAAGGACATTTCCTTAAATCAAAGCCACTTAAACCATTTATTTAAGATCATATTATCTTAAACCAAGTATGTAATTATCTTGATTCAAGATCATATTATCTTTATCCCAGATCATATTATCTTACACCAAGTCTTGGTTTAAGATAATATAATCTTGAATGAAGAGAATTATAATCTTAATTTAAGATTATGATTCAAGATCATATTGACCTCACAGTCAGGTTCCAGGGTTAATAGAATGGTAAATATTTTGAAAACATTTCCCACACATGTATAATATTATTTCGCACGCCTATAAAATATGATACTTTCTTACTCTGTTAATCGTGTGAAATTTGGTTTCATAGGTGGTCGTAGGAAAAAGCACTTGTTTTTGAAGAAAAACTTGTTGCAACGCAACGCCAAAATTACGCTTATAGGTATAAATTATTTAAAGCTGCTTACCCGTGAATTTTTTAAGTAAATTTGAAAATCCCCATCGTTTGATAAAAATTCGTTCATTTTAAAGCATATAAAAACAATGATACACCTTTAAAGACAACTGACGGCAAAAAAAAAACAAACCTAACTTCTCTCCAGCGCATATCTTGAACTACTGCGCAAATTGTCTGCCAGCCGGCAAACTCTTTACCGTAAGACAACAGGGGCTTTGAGTCAAGATAATAACTCTTGATTCTCTGTTACTATTTTAAATGTCATGCATTTAAGGAAAAAATCCTTGACACAAGGATTTTTCTACCAAGAGAATAATTAAAGGAAACCAAAGTCACAGATAATATTAAACCGAGGATACATGATCCTAAAAGAAGATTATTACCTCGATTTAAGATAACATAACTCCAAGATAATTTATTATCTTCTGCCAAGATAACCTTTTTTTCTGTGTTTGTCCAGCTTTTTTCTCAATTTTCATACATAACAATCTATTAAAAAGAGGAACATACGACTTATGTCTGACTTATTTAATCCTAAGAAAATAACAGTAACGAAAAGAAGTGTCAAAGGGTTAACTTTACTTTGATCTGCCAGTATATATTTTTAATCAATTGTTTGAAACAAACGAGTTAACTTTAAGCCAATTATCTATTCGACCGTTTGTGAAACACACTTGCAAACACCCACACAAACACATACACATTGGGGTATTTTATAAAACAGTAATTTTTGAAATCCAACGAACTAATGACTCTTCTCTCTAGAATAGGCATTTCATTTGTAAAAACTGACAAAAACGTAGCCAACATATACATTTGTCTATCTTACTCGCACAGCTTTGTTCTAACAGAGACAACAATAACAGTTACTGGTAACTGTTAGGGGCTGTGCATATATTACGTAACGCAATTTTTCAAAAAAATTGACCCCCTCCCCTGTGTAACAAACTGTCACATTTACCAACACATAAAACACGTATATTGTTTATGCACAGGTACACAAAATAGTACACACATTGGTGTTCTGTGAGTACACATTCCGCGCGAAAATGTATCATCGCCGATGATTCATGGGCAAGATTAAGGATTAAGCCGCTCGTGTATTGGGGTATTTCATAAAACACATTTTTTAACCGACTTCCAAAATAGGAGGAGGTTATCAATTCGACGTGTGGCTTTGTTTTTTTTTATGTTTGTTCCCGCATAACTTTGGAACGAATTAACGGAATTTGATTAAACCTTTTGCAACTTAAAGAGGACATTCTTGAGGTGGTCCCGTTTTAATTTGACGCTCGGATAATGCCGGGCAAGCCGGATAATTAAGATAAATCTAGTCGTTTTAACGCAATTTCACTTAAAACCGGCTTAATTTGGTTCTAACACCAACCAATTTTTAACAAAAATGATCGGATAAGCCGGATAACTCGATTAAGCGGTCATTCAAATATTACGGAATCTTTTAAATGCCGCTAAACTTGATTCTGTGGACCTGTAAATTATAAAATACCAAGAGAAAATTATAAAATTTGTGATTATACCATAAGGCGTTATTTAATTATTACGTCAACAGCTTGCCGAGATGGGACAACTATAATTTAGCTTAGATGATATTAGAAATCCTTTTTTGGAAGTCGGTTAAAAAATGTGTTTTATGAAATACCCTAATACACGAGCGGCTTAATCCTTTTTTACGTGAAATGCAGTGAATAAGCCTTTTATACTTATGAACTTAATCGCATTGATACTTTCATAACTCCTGGCATTAGAGACGTACGACGTAATTTGTGTTAACAATTCACCGTTCATAAGAAATAATTACACAGGCCCACAAAAAAAATATTTTTCTGAGTCTTGGATTCCAATATGATATTCCTATGTATTTTTTCCCGCTGAAAGTGAATTTGCAATTCGTTTAACCCCTACACGTCAGGATTTTAACATAACCTCAAAAAAAAACCGAAAAACTACTGAAACCGCTAATATTTGGGACAATATTTGGGAAATGGTTTTCTAATATTTTCAAAATGCAATCTTTTTAAAAAAGCAATATTTATTTTTTTTTGAAGTTCATGCAGTCCGTTTATTTTTTACTCATTAAAATAACGATATGTTCATTTTTAATGTAGTACAGTTTCAGGTGATTAGAAATATGTTAATAAATTTTAATACAGTAAAAAAAAATGTCTTATATTGACAAATAAAATAACGTTTAACCCCTTATAAAAGTTCTACTCTCCTATTTACAGTTCATAAGAAAGACTTATCGTTTGGTTACAGCTAATAAATTTGTATGTAGACAAATTTTCAACGAGCGTATAAATAAAATACAATGGATTTATTTAATACCTTAATACTTTTTTAATACAGCCTTATTGCCCATTGTAGTCTCGATCACATATGAAATGTACAAGTTATAAAGGACTTAAGCCAATTTTAATTGTTTCTTAAAGCTTTCAAGCTACTTATTATGTTTTACCCAGTAATTAACACTAAACTTACACGATTCACTCACCGCAGTAATCCAGCGCATGCTCACTGATTTTCTTATTTTTGTTTTGACGTATGCCAAAAATTATTTTAAGGTTATGTAACATTCTTTTGCAGAATTTTACAAAAATATCTATCTTTGGGTTCTAACAGTTTTTTTTTAATTGGCTAAAAGTACTCGCTTTTAATAGTATTATCGTAAAAAAAAATTGCGGAATATTCATTAATAAACATTTGATTCTTAAAATATATCGCCTTCTAAATTCTGAAATATCGTATCTGAAAAATGCCCCCTATAAAAAAAAACACCAAACCAGCAAACTACCAAACCAAACCATTATTAACGTAAACCAACGCCTCCCATTAAAAAAACAAACACACAAAACCAGCAAACAACCAAACCAAACCATTGTTAACGTAAACCAACGCCTCCCATTAAAAAAAAACACCAAACCAGCCAACTACCAAACAAAACCATTGTTAACGTTAACCAACGCCCCCATTAAAAAATCAAACAGAAATTCCTGAGTATTTTAACAATCTTTTGCTATATATTCCAACAAAAAAACTGGATTTTCCGCACCTAATTATATTCAAGACAGTAAGTTTTAGTAATAAAACCAGAAATCAGTGCAAAAATATAGTTAATTTTTGTGGACCTGATGCGCACCGTAACCCCACTCAAAATAAACTTTTTCATAAAACTACAACTGCCTAAACGGAAGCCACTTTTGACATCCGTCAAAACAAAAATAAGCAAACCAGTGCACATGTGCTAGATTCTTCTCATTACTGCGATGAGCGAATCGTAAACTTACTAAGAATTTGACCAATAAATGTCAGAATTATTTAACATATTTTATTTCATAGGTTAAATTCTTAGTTAAGTTTTTTTCAAATAACATTATTTACCCTTATGTTAAGGGTTGGTATATTTAATTTTTGTTTTAATGAAAACGTAGAATTTTTTAAGCTGAGATGGGGTTGCTATTTAAGATTATAATGTTGGGGTAGCTGAGGATTGGGGGGTCAAAGTTACAACCCCCAAAAATATATACTTAAATTCCCCCTTCGAAAAACCAAATTAACCTTTTTTAGAATTTTCATATTGTTCTTAGTTTGCGAGATATTTGTGGATTGTTTTCAAATGTTCACCCTGTATCTATTAGAGCTGCACAGAAAAAAAGGATATCTTCAATCAAAGCAAAACGATCTTGAACCAAGGCCGCCCTGGCTTTCGCTATGTTCAACGCCATGACTGTCTTGGATCAAGTCAGCCGTGATCTTGGCATTTGAGGTCCTAGATTTAAGGACACTTCCTTAAATCAAAGCCACTTAAACCATTTATTTAAGATCATATTATCTTAATCCAAGTATGTAATTATCTTGATTTAAGATCATATCCAAGATTTATCCAAGATAATATTATCTTACACCAAGTCTTGGTTTAAGATATTATAATCTTGAATGAAGAGAATTATAATCTTGATTTAAAATTATGATTCTCTTGATTCAAGATCATATTGACCCCACAGTCAGGTTCCAGGGTTAATAGTATGGTAAATATTTTGAAAAAAATTCCCACAAATGTATAATATTATTTCGCACGCCTATGAAATATGATACTTTCTTACTCTGTTAATCGTGTGAAATTTGGTTTCATAGGTGGTCCTACGAAAAAGCACTTGTTTTTGCAGATAAAAACAATGATACACCTTTAAAGACAACTGACGACAAAAAAAAAAACAAACCTAACTTCTCTCCCGCGCATATCTTGAACTACAAATTGTCTGCCAGCTAACAAAATCTGCAAACTCTTTACCGTAAGACAACAGGGGCTTCGAGTCAAGATAATAACTCTTGATTCTCTGTTACTATTTTAAATGTCATGCATTTAAGGAAAAATCCTTGACACAAGGATTTTTTTACCAAGAGAATAATTAAAGGAAACCAAAGTCACAGAAAATCTTAAACCGAGGATACATGATCTTAAAAGAAGATTATTACCTCGATTTAAGATAATATAAATCCAAGATAATTTATTATCTTCTGCCAAGATAACCTTTTTTTCTGTGTATAGTTTATCTCACACCAGTTTAAAATTTTTATTAAAATAATTAATTTAAATACATTGATTTTAATTAAAATATAATTTAATTAAAATATAAACTGCCAATTATATAAATATATCTATAATCGAATTTTAAGATCTCCAATAATTATTAAGGTAAAACACCCAATAGTTGACACTACCCCAATAGTTGACAGTTTTAAATAAAACAACCTAAAATAAGATTACATTACATTTATTGAGGCGAAATAAATAATAAATGGGCACCTAGTACCATCTAGTCTTAGAATTTGCAACTGAAGATCACGTGATGAGTTGCGTTTTAATATGGCAGGCATTTTTAAGTAGTGTGTTTTTGTTCGCATTTTTTTTACAGTTTCTTAAGACAAGTGCTAAGAAATTGGGTGTTTTTAATTTTCAGTATTTAGTGAATAATACGTATTTATGCATGCTTATCTTAATTACAGGCTTTTATGGGTTCAAATCAAACTTTTTTTTGATTATTTACAACAAAAATTAAAAATTTTCCCTGATTTTAGTACAGATCATGAACGTAGAGATACAAAAAAAGTTTTTGAAGCCAATATTCATAAAAAATTTGAACATCCTGTTTTATTTTTGAGTTATGATTTTTTATTTTTTTCAACTTTTTTTCTGTAAAACTGATCTATGGATTGGTAGAACTCTATGAATAAAAACTTGTTTTAGTAATAGTTTATCATGTACACCACAGCTTTTTTTCAGTTTCCCTGATTTTTTACAGTTGATCAAATTACCTGACTTTTCCCTGATTTCTCTGTTTTCCCTGATCTGTGGACACCTGCACATTTAATTAAGATCTAAATGTGGATGGGTGTTTTAAGATAAAATGATTTTTTTTTATAATTCCAATAAAAAAATAAAATATATCAAAGTATTTTAAATAAAATGCTCATCTCTTATTTTTCGTATTTTGCTAAGAACTTCACTTCAGTTTTGTAAATTATTGTACAATTCTGGTTAACCTCTAGTCGCAAAGCATTAAGAGATAAGATTTAGAGCTTTAAAGTTAATAGGAAATTTTACGTCAACTATTGGGTAAAATACTGTCAACTATTGGTGCTTTGATATCGTTTTGTAAACCTTGATGAATTTAAATAAAAATATAACTTCACTGGCATTCTTTTTAATAAAAACAGTAATTTATAAGTTACATTTTTAAAGCATTATGCTTTTAAAGTAATATTTCTTTTAAAATAAAAGAAAAATATGTTATGTCGACTATTAGATATGTTACATGTCAACTATTGGTAAATTAATTTATTACCCCTGTCAACTTAACAATTCTTACAGGGTCTACAAAAAAATTAAAAATATTTGTTTGTATTATCACATTCAAACATTTTAGTACTAATATAAAAAGAAAACATCTAACTAAATACATGTATTCAATAAAATATAAAAAAAAATATTAGATAAAATTTTAATTAAAAAACATTATAGAATTTTTCTTAGACTGTCAACTATTGGGGGTTTTATCTTATATATACAGGGTTATTTAGAAATAGGTTCGAGAAATTTAAGAGGTGATTTTACGTTAAAAAATATGAATAAAAGATCCTATAAAGGTTGTTCCGGAAATAAGTCCTAAGGGAACTACGGCTCTTTAAAATTGTAATAAAAATAAGGTTTTTAATTAATAACTCTTGTACCATTTAAGCTAAAGCGACGAACTTTTGCATGTTTACTAGTATTAATAAGGGCAATAATTTTATGGTAATTTATTTTTTTGAATTTATCCAGAGGCGTGCCTAGACGGACAATAATAATAATGTTAAACAATTAGAGAATTATATGAGCTTTAAAATGATGTGTCACGATACTTTTTTTATTAAAAAATACCCTCCCCTCCCCTGCCTCTATTGTGCGCCCTATAAATATAAAATACGTGATGAGTTGCGTTTTAATATGGCAGGCATTTTTTTAGTGGTGTGTTTTTGTTCGCATTTTTTTTACAGTTTCTTAAGACAAGTGCTAAGAAATTGGGTGTTTTTAATTTTCAGTATTTAGTGAATAATACGTATTTATGCATGCTTATCTTAATTACAGGCTTTTATGGGTTCAAATCAAACTTTTTTTTGATTATTTACAACAAAAATTAAAAATTTTCCCTGATTTTAGTAAAGATCATGAACGTAGATACAAAAAAAGTTTTTGAAGCCAATATTCATAAAAAATTTGTACATCCTGTTTTATTTTTGAGTTATGATTTTTTATTTTTTTCAACTTTTTTTCTGTAAAACTGATCTATGGATTGGTAGAACTCTATGAATAAAAACTTGTTTTAGTAATAGTTTATCATGTACACCACAGCTTTTTTTCAGTTTCCCTGATTTTTTACAGTTGATCAAATTACCTGACTTTTCCCTGATTTCTCTGTTTTCCCTGATCTGTGGACACCTGCACATTTAATTAAGATCTAAATGTGGATGGGTGTTTTAAGATAAAATGATTTTTTTTTATAATTCCAATAAAAAAATAAAATATATCAAAGTATTTTAAATAAAATGCTCATCTCTTATTTTTCGTATTTTGCTAAGAACTTCACTTCAGTTTTGTAAATTATTGTACAATTCTGGTTAACCTCTAGTCGCAAAGCATTTAGAGATAAGATTTAGAGCTTTAAAGTTAATAGGAAATTTTACGTCAACTATTGGGTAAAATACTGTCAACTATTGGTGCTTTGATATCGTTTTGTAAACCTTGATGAATTTAAATAAAAATATAACTTCACTGGCATTCTTTTTAATAAAAACAGTAATTTATAAGTTACATTTTTAAAGCATTATGCTTTTAAAGTAATATTTCTTTTAAAATAAAAGAAAAATATGTTATGTCGACTATTAGATATGTTACATGTCAACTATTGGTAAATTAATTTATTACCCCTGTCAACTTAACAATTTTTACAGGGTCTACAAAAAAATTAAAAATATTTGTTTGTATTATCATATTCAAACATTTTGGTACTAATATAAAAAGAAAACATCTAACTAAATACATGTATTCAATAAAATATAAAAAAAAAATATTAGATAAAATTTTAATTAAAAAACATTATAGAATTTTTCTTAGACTGTCAACTATTGGGGGTTTTACCTTATATATACAGGGTTATTTAGAAATAGGTTCGAGAAATTTAAGAGGTGATTCTACGTTAAAAAATATGAATAAAAGATCCTATAAAGGTTGTTCCGGAAATAAGTCCTAAGGGAACTACGGCTCTTTAAAATTGTAATAAAAATAAGGTTTTTAATTAATAACTCTTGTACCATTTAAGCTAGAGCGACGAACTTTTGCATGTTTACTAGTATTAATAAGGGCAATAATTTTATGGTAATTTATTTTTTTGAATTTATCCAGAGGCGTGCCTAGACGGACAATAATAATAATGTTAAACAATTAGAGAATTTTATGAGCTTTAAAATGATGTGTCACGATACTTTTTTTATTAAAAAATACCCTCCCCTCCCCTGCCTCTATTGTGCGCCCTATAAATATAAAATACAAAAAATAATTTGGGTTATGTCGAGGGGCATGTCACTCTTCATTTGCGGGACGAAATATCGCCTTTTACATCAAGAAATTTCGACCATATAGCCTTGAGATCGCCCGATATCTCCTCGATATCGCCTGATATCACATCGATGTCGCCCCCGATATCGCGTCATATCGCCTTTCAAAGGGACAAAATACCGCTCCAATGACATGCCCCTCGGGTTATGTTATTAATGTAGCCTAAATTTTAAGTTAATAAGCAGCTCAAAAGTTAAAGGAGGGCACACAGGTCCAGGATCTTTTTAAAAGTGGCAAATATTCAGCAAATATGTTTTATCAAATTAAACCAAAATTTATATTAAATGATAGAAAAATAGTTAATGATTTATGATATAAACAGATAAACTGCGTAAAACTGTTTTAATCTTAATAAAATGGACCTAAGTTCAGTATGTTTTAATAAGTATCTGAAGTATGGATTTAAAAAAAGTCATGTGTGTTTTTAAAAATTAATATCTCATATATTAGATTATATAGGAAATCAACACTTATATGTTAAAGCAGTTATACCTTTTACTTTTCATAACTACAATAAAAACTGTAATAATGGTCACAATAAAGATAATAATCTGATATATTCAAAGAAATGCAAGTTGTCAATTTAAAAAAAAATATAATTTAAAAAAAGAGATATAAAGTTTCGCTAGTCAGCCCGAGTTTTTTATGTATTATTTAAAATTAGGTAAAGGTATTTACTTATTGTTTTAATTAAATCTAGCTGCGGAGCCCCGCGGAATCGAACAGCGTTTAAGATTTTATTTTAAAAAATCATGTCAAATACTAACATAAAAGTCAAAAACTTACTACTTAGACTTATATTTGACAATCTGTCATTTTATGTTGTGATCTATTTAAAATACGTATTAAATATTATTTTAAGAATAAATTATAAATAACTATTTATAATAATGCATAAAAAATACAATGGTAAGTATTTTGGGTCTATTGGGTATTAGAGAGAAGTAAAATATTGTTTTTAGAATCAAATCAGTTGAAAGTATTTGATGTTTTCAAAATTTGGTCCAAGATTAAATTAAAGAAACAAACATCGATTTGGTTAATAGATTGCTAGTTAGTTCAGATCCTTTTATAACTAGCTTAAGACCTTTACCACAAAAAAAATACTGCAAAATTTACCCAGAAATGTTGGAGCTTTTATATCCGATTACAGAATACCAATCCGGAAGTGAAAGTGATTAAACAAAATAATGTCAAAAAAAATTACAATCATATATTAGAATAATATCATCATCATCATCATCATCTTCATCATCACCATCTCCCTTTATTGTTTGTATACAGTATTTCATTTCAGACGTCTAAAGACCTTTCTTCTTACTTCCTACTCACTCTCCAAAACATCTTTGAGTAAGTAAAAAATAATTATTTATTTTTATTTTTTAGGTACCTTCTGTTTCACATTATATATTTATAAATAGACGCAAATATCGGTTCCGATAAACTCTCAAAACAGTACCTAACATATTTGACAATTTGTTCCTTGTCTCACATGGCAGTTGACGGGTTAATATCACTAATATACATTATATTATGTCTAAATAAGAGATCCTCATAAAAAACATCACCAGAAATTAACGAAAACTATTTTTTGCCACTTTTGAAACGATCCTGGACCTGTGTGGAGGGGTGGACTTTAGGACGCACTGTTTAGAAAATTATTTAGGATTATTCTTTTAAATGGTACACCTACCGTAACTTTTGAACGGTATGAGATATAAACTTTATATTTGGAATGTGCATATCACACAACAAAAGCTATCCTTTGTCATACTTTTCATTTTTTATTCGGTGGGCAATATTTTAAATAGCTTAAAATTCTCTATTTAACCATGTAACTATTTATTTTTTCAACAAAAACGCCTTTTCCAAATTAATTTCTCTACACCTTTTTATTATTACAGGTGTCTTGGTTTCAATTACCTCGAAATGATATATTTTGACATTTGTCATATTTTGTTTGATAAAGCCAAATATTGCACAAATTCTTTCAAAAACTAATAATTTTCTTTGAAAACGGGATCAGATTAGATCCCGAAACGTTAGAAGTTAACTTTTATTCAGTTTTTCGTTCTTTTTTAATTATGTTAACGATTTATCAAGAATTTTATTAAAAATTCTTTATTTAGGCAAAATTTTTAAACTTTGGTAAGGTATTGACTAATAATATTTTTTAGGTAAAGAAGATATAGCAGATAAGTATTATTTTAAACGCAATACCTTACCAGCGCATCTAGAAATAGGTGCGCCTGATAAGAAAATTTTAATTTTAATTTCTGTTTTAGATTTTTTATCGATATAAATAATCATTGAGGCGAAATGGCTCAAATTAATAATACTGTAAATATTTATTTATTTATTATTTATTTATTTTTTAGTAATTTTTTTTTAAGATTTTTGAAAAATTAGTTTTGAAAGTTTTGCGCAAAAAGGTCCAAATAGTTTTAACAAGGTGTATTATCATGTTAAGATTACTTATTTATCATTTTGATGTAAAATTTTTATATTTATGCACAAAATATAAAAAATTTGTTTAATTTTGAAGAAAAAAAATATTCAAAAAAAATATTAAATAGAGTAAAATAGAGTAAAAAGATCTTTAAAATGACGTATGACAAAAATAAGGGTGCCATTTGAAATATTGTTCCCCAAAGTCCCCCAAATAAAAAACTAAAAAATATGGAAAATGATAATTTTTATTGTGTGATTTACATATTTCAAATTTAAAGTTTATATCTCATTTCGTTAAAAGTCACAGGGGGTGTACCATTTAAAAGAATAACCCTGTATAAATGAGTTGGATCTGATTTTTATTAAAAATGCTTACTTTGGATTTGGACAATTCAGCTTTTTCCTTTGCTTTTTCCAATGATTGCAATCAAGGGGTTTATTGGTATTAACCTTCCTCCAAAATCCAATACCAAATATGAATGAACACGGAGAAAAATAAATAAAAGTCATTGGTAAAATTATAGGAGAAAATATAGTAGGCGAGTAACACGTACATATGTGTCACTCACCATATGGCTCTTTCCGTTAGTAGGTAATCGTTAATATGCACAGTAATAGCTAGTATCCAATAAAGAAACCAAATTATGTGAATTTGAAGTTTCAGAACCATCTAGAGGTATTTAAATAAAAAAATACATTTATTATTCCCAGTGGATTTGAAATTCACTTAATAATTATGTATAATTATATTCATTAAATTGCATATTTTAATTCTTTAAAAATTACTTTTGGACACTAAGTGACCTAAAAAGTCTTGATGGTATTGAACACTCGTTCTTTTTGACTAGGCACAAGTCTTATAATAGTTTCAGATAAACAAAATTTCTTCTAAACCTAACCTCAAAAAAAAAAAAACGTTAATATTAATATTTTCTTAACAAACACAATTTAACATAAATTACATACTTGATTCTGATAATTACAAGTTTTTTTCGGATTATAAATATCGCCGGTTCCACGGACAAAACGCAACTCCCATAATTACGGAAGTACAGTTGGAATAAAAAAAATTACTACAGCACGGTGTAACCCTCCGGGCTATTTTTGAATATCATAAAAAACAATATTGTTTATTTATTTAGAAGTTACTCATCAATTGCAGTAATATCTTTTGTGAGGTACCAATTTAGGTTAGTCTAGTCCAAATAATCTAGTGAGACTCATGTAGAGATTTTCCGAGACGCGCTTTGTGAGTTTAGGGTTTGCCTGCTGAAAATTGTAAAAGAGTTTTCCAAAAGCTTAGGAAAACTTGCCAGTATGGTGTATTAGTAGTCAGGGCAAGTCCGTTCAAAATTAAAAAATGTTTTTGTATTTAAATAGTAATTTTAAATCGTAATCGCCGCAGAATAAAATAAATATATTAATAAAAAGTGTTCTATATAAATTGGATTATTACCCATGTTCGAGAAAGATAAGTTATTGATGTAAACTAACCTTTTACGAGAATACGCTGAATTATTAATTATTAAATATTCTAAATTTAGTATTTATCTTTTATTTAAATTTTATTGATATTTTACTTTGTTAATTTATTATTTTATTTATTAAATAATCATTTAATCTAAATTTTATTCTTTTTATTAATTTTAACCTAGTTAGAAAAACGATTATAAATATTTTAGGGCTACGAACCTCCTCCGAAGTCAACTAGATCTTCATCGCTTGGTGGCAGCGCTACGCTATCTATTTCTCAATCATCGAGGGTTTCGACCCATAACGTGGTCGTCTTTGCTTTAGTCTTTTAATAGAAAACTCAGTGAGGTCTTTAAGTGACCTGGGGTTTTACAATAATGCCAGCGGGTGTTAAAATAGGAGTTCCCGTGGTATTACAACGGATCCTTGAGGTGAACACAATAATTTTTTTATTAATTATGATTATTATAAATAATTTTGACATCATTACTAAACTTCAAGCAACGATTGCTAGGCAACAATTTTTCTTCGTGTATATATGAAATGGTACGAATTTTAGACGTCAATTAGGTAATCTGCTACGTGGGTCCCGTTCATCCCGGCCACACGACAAAACCTTAATTGGATTTGCCCCGTGACACGGACGGTGTACGGTCCGTGGATACATCCACCGGGTTAATTCCATTATTGGGCTAGGGAGATTGATCTCCGGTTTAATTTTATTCAGTTTGTTCATATGCATATCGTCCTGGGTGGGGCTAAGTTCTATAAGGGACAGTTTTGACAATCATCATTTACTCTGGATTTTTTAATTATGCCGACTTGCAAAAATAAGGTCAATAAAAGTTGTTTGGATTCGAATATTTCGACACTCCCATCCAACAAGGATGTAACTCAAGTTAGACCCATTTTGAGTTATACTCATAGGTAAACGGCTTGAAAAAAGATACACATGGTGGTACTACTTAGATTTCTCCACAGGCCATTTTAACCAAAAGTTTACCTAAAAACACTAAAGTAAGAAATTCTAAACTTGGATATTATCAGAGACAAACAACAAGTAAAAAATAAATACTTATACAGTTAAATAGAGAATTTTATAAGCTTTCAAATGATGTATCACATGACTACCTTTTCCACTTTCAATCATTTGCCCACCGTTAAATAAAAAAAAATATATTTTAGAAATTTAGCTATCGTGAAAAATGACAATATATAGACAATGACAATATATAGACAATGACAATATATAGCTTTGTTGCTTGGGGGTATCGATTTGTAGCTTTTGGTATGCTGATTCCAAAAGGCATTTCCATTTTTTTCTGTTGCAAGTTGCAAAATTCGCCCAATAAGACGCACATTCCATTATATATTATTCACAGTAAATGGTATATTGTATTTTATTTTCCTAAATCATTTTCAAAAAAAAAAAAAATACATAAAAAATACATTAAAAAGAGATCTTTTTTTTTAAACGAAAAACTAAAAAAAAATTAAAAAAATTCAAACTTTCAAATTTTCTCAAAATTTTTCAAAAATTCTTGTTTAAATTTTCTTTATGCGAAAAACGATAACATTTTAAAATATGTTTTTTTTTTCAAAAAAGTATTTTCAAAAAAAAAACTTAATTCAAAATTTTTATTTTTTTATTTCCTTTTTGCAAAAAACAAAAAAATATTGCAAATAAAAATTTGAAAATGATTTGGAGAGTTTTTTTAACTTTTTTAAAAAGTTTAACCCCCATAACTTTTTTATTTTTGGGGGATTACTTTCACACAAGGTGTCCCATTAAAAACGAAAAAACTATTTATGCCAGTTCCGGCGAAACCGGAAGTAAAACAAAAAAATAAATGCGCCATTTTATAGCCAATATAAAATTATATCAATCACCAAAGTTTCGTTTTTTTCGAATGAAGATTAATCTTAATTTTGGGGGTGGACATAAATAAAACTCACACGGTATATAATTTAGCATTGTAAATGTTTAATGTTATTCTTGCCACTTGGCAACTACGATTCCCTGCCGTTGTCATAATAAATAATATTTGCTCTGATTACACTAGGCAACACGGTTTCTTGCCCTGATTGGAGTCATATGTTTTTTAACTAATTTTGGGTCTGTGAAACCGAATATTTCTATTACCTAAGGTTTCTAAGATAAATAAGATAAGTGTTAAAAAATCATTATTTTATCCCTCTTTTGTTCTAAAATCATGGCAGATAAAAATATTCCAAGGACAAATTTAGATTTGGCGACTCAATATTAGTTAAAAAATACCCAACTTAGAATATGGAAACTTTAAATTCATATGTAGAATAAATAGGGATATTATGAAGAAAAATATAAAAAAAATGGATAATGTAACAAAATAAGTAGGGGCGGAGGGTAAGGAGAATGGTGCATAAGGGGACAAGCTTATCGCCACGTACTCATGCTAAAAATTGTCAAAAATCATTACTAGGGGGTCAAAAATTAACTAAAAAAATGTAACGTAATATGGTTCTTATGTAATAAAGTAACATTTTTATGATGTACTATTAAAAAAACAAACAAAAATACACAATATTTTGTTTTATAAATTATTTTTAAATTGGCATAATTGCCTGTACTAAAATTTAAAAAAATAAGACTTGCTGGATTTTTTAAGGTCAAATTTGAATTCTGCGCGTTCAAAATGATAAGAAAAATATATATTTTGGGCTCGGGAAAAAAGTTTACACTGTGTACTTTCATTTTGTTTCATTTTCATTTATTTACTTTTTACGAACAAACTAAGCATAATAAAAAAATATTTGTATAAATATTTTTGTAGAGAATTTTATAATCTACAAATTAAGTCCTGTAAATTTTTTATAAGATTTAATAGTTTTGCCACAAAAGAGCAATTAAGTAAACTCTGCACTTTCATTTTAAGCTTTTTATTTATTTTTTTTTTCGCGTACTTACTCTGACAATGGGTCCTTGGCATATATATTTTTGAGGTCCTCGTATTTTTTTTTTAATATACCTTAAAATTTTCAAAATCCTACTCTTTTTTTTTGTTTGAAAAGAAACGTCATTATTTCCTGGACTTATATCTCAAAAATTTTAGGTGCTGAAATTTTTCTAAGGTCAGATTCGGTTTCTAAGCCCTCGAATTAGTAAGAAAAATTTACTTTCCGATCGGGGCAAAAAAAAATAAGATTTGTTGCCTAGTGTTATAAATAATTACGAATCAAGCATGCTAGGCGGCAATTTGCTTTTTTGAATCGTCAGAGTAAGCCTTTTGTTTCTTTTTGACATTTGGGATTAGCAAACATGGTGGTGACATCAATCCGCGATTTTTATCAGTTTTTGTATAGGAATATATTAGAAAGAACGATTGTTTGGTAATTTCAAAGAAGAATCTTATCTGTGATAGCCAAACATTACGAATTTGATCATAATGCATTATGTTAAATTTACATAAAGGGTTATGTCAAGAATAATTGACTGACGATTACAGAAACAGTCGAGAAACAGTCATGTAGGGTTTTTTATTTATTAATTTTTTCAATTATGTTTTTACTTTTCAATTCAATTTATTTCTTTCTCATAAATTTACAATAGAGCATATTATTTAACATTACTGTCTGATTATATTAAGGAAAAAATTGACTGTGAATATTTATTTATAGTGTATAAATTGTCAAAAATTGTATCATGTAAAATTTAATAGCGTGGCTAAATAAATACCTATTTACTATTTACTTACTACTTACTTAGAGGAAAGTCGCCTAATTTCGGATACCATTTACAATGTATTCAATATTTAATACTCGGTATTACTTTTTGATATTTTTTTTATATAACCAGATACAAGTTATTATAGCGAACCATGATTTATTATAAAAGCAATTTTATTACAGTTTATTTTTTCCAAAAAACACGGTTAAAAAAAATCAGCGCATTTTTGTGCATTTGAAAAAAGGCTCCTAATTTCGGACATATCCGAAAAAAATTTTTCAAGAGTAGATCTGGATCCCATTGCTTATGTTTCTTGTTATTCCTTCACATTTAAGACGTAATTTAATCATTAAGCGATTTTCTACGAAATACTATAGGAACTATAATTTTAGATTCCCAATTTCGAATATCTTAGTATCTTAGGTAATTTTCGTTTTTTCAAAATTGTTTATCTTAGTTTGTTGTATCATTATAAAAATAATAATTAATGGTTGGTTATCCTGAATAATAATTACCTTGCGGATATCAGAAATTGGGAATCAAATGCACAAAAATGGTCTATCCGAAATTAGGCAACTTTCTGCTTTTTAGATTAGAAATTTGTAGAATGTTTACGTTTTCAAATTGCTTAATTATGAATAGTGGATCAACTTAACTAACATCATAACTTACCCAAGACAGAATCACGAACTTTTATAACGATTATTTATAAAATAAACAAGCATAATAATGCAACTGAGCACAAAACTGCCATTTGCAATATAAACGATTTGTGCTGCCATTTAAAGGGGAGAAGCTCTACCGTTATCATATTACAGGACGGATTTAGTTTGACTTTTGGCTTCACATAAAAGTAGGTTTCTGTTTACCTTTGCAGACAGTATCTTAAATACACTACTATCCGAAATTTGGAAACCATCCGAAATTAGGCGCATTTCCTCTACTTACTAAAATCAATTTAATATATTTTTTGCACGACCAAGACTAAAACGCTTTCATTTTCGGGACTAAACTTGCCGTTTTTCTCCCTAGGGAATAAAAATCACGGCAACCTTGATAATATTAAAATATTATACTTACTATGTGCTTTGCTGGTTCAAAAATTAGGTTTGGTGGTGTTTTGTAATAAATTAGCGATTCAAACCAATTTATTTGATTTTAACAAAGAAAACCTTTAGAAATAACATTGTTATAACAATTTACACATAACTTAAAATTTATCATCTTCGTCCATTTTTTTGACGTTTGTGTCAACCATATTAAAAAACAATTAAAATCGCGATAGCCATGAAACTGACTTTTTGCAATTTACAGGCATCTTGATTAAATTACGAAAATAAAACAACCGATTTTGGACGCGTGGTTTTTAATTTTTAATTTTATCTACCTACCTAAATTATGTTTGGTCCTGCAAAAAATAGTGTATATACCTCAGGACTAAACTTAGCTGTTTTAGTCCCTTGCATTTCTGTTTCCCTCGCTCGCTACGCTCGCTCAGGAAACACCAATGTAGCGGGACTAAAACAGCCAGTTTAGTCCCTTGGTATATAAATAACTATTATAAGAATTAAATGAAATACTTCAAATCTAGAGATCACATTAAATTGGAAACAATGCAAAATAACTATCTACAGATATAATGTGTTTAAAATAAATACCTATAGGGATACAGATATGTGGCGACCGATATGAAAGTTCAAATGTTAAATAAATAGGCCTAGAAAAAAGGTAAAGCTATTTATCAGATACGAGTGTATCCGTTGCCCTCCTTTATTTATACTGTCTGAGCGCCTAGACATTTAAGACCACACGGAAAAAGCATTCACTTATTAAAGGGAAATAGTATATTACATAACTAGTGTGGAAAGTGACATATTTCACGCGAGTGGGAAGGTTTACGAACGAGCCTATAGGCGAGTGAGGAAACCCCACGAGTGCATGAAATACACTTTCCAACGAGTTATGTACACTATTTTTCCTACGACCCCGAAAAAATATCAAGTTTCTTATTTAAAAATTTTCTAATTTTTATTAATTTTTAAGAAAAGCAAAGTACAAAATAATTATAAAGAGCATACAAATTTATATATGTAGGTATGTCAAACAGGAAATATGATTTTCGTTTAGCCTTAGTTTTCTTAGTTTTATATTTAATACAATACATAGCTGTTTAATGGGTTGCCTATTCCTAAATAAATGCAAACTTGAGTTTACTTATTAAATTAGATTTCTGTGGTTATGCTGGTCATATAAGAGAGTAATATTGTACTGTTTTACATTTAATAAGAAAAATACTATTTTAGATTTTAAGCTTTCACGGCCATTAAGATATAAAGAACTTTCACTTTCGGGTTTAGACCGTGTTAATGGATTTTCACTTTCCGTCTTTGGATAGTAAAGAGAAACCTCCAGTAAATTCGAACACTGTTGTTAATTTGTCAAAGACAAACTTAACAGAATGTGAGATCTCTTTGCTGTCCAAAGGACATAACTTTGCCATTACACCTAGGACAGTACCAACAGACGAAATAATTTCTATAGTGGAGTCTTCCTTGTCTTCATTACCCCCGGTAGATGCAGAGATAGTACGTTATGAAACGGCTAAGATTCTGAAAAAGTCAAAACCACCTAAGTCTAACCTGACAAGGGAGGAATATTTAGCTTTAAAGAATCTTAATCGTAATGACGATATTATTGTTGTGCCTGCTGATAAGGGTAATGCCACTGTGGTGATGGACAAACTTGACTATTTTAACAAAATAACGGAACTCATAGACAATGACACATACGAAAAACTCGAGACCGATCCTACTGGAAAATTTGAACGAAAAATCACACAATTACTTAAACAATCCTCCCTTACACCTCTTGAAATTTATAATCTAACCCCCCGAGACTCCCGCGTACCAAAATTATATGGTTTACCTAAAATTCACAAGGACGGTGCCCCTCTTAGACCAATTGTCAGCACAATAGGTTCCCCTACGTATAAACTTGCCAAACACCTTGCCCAAATCTTAAATCAGTTAGTTGGAAAAACGAGGTCTTATGTAAAAAATTCCACACACTTTGTACAAACCTTATCGACAGTAACCCTGGACCCCTCGGACATAATGGTTAGTTTCGACGTAGAATCTCTATTTACTAACGTTCCCGTTCCCGATACAATAAATATTATACGAGACCTACTTACAACTGGAAATCTTGACCCTAAGTTATGTAAATTATTTGAAGCTTGTCTGACATCTACATATTTTCTGATACAGGGAGAGTTCTATGAACAAGTGTCAGGCGCCGCAATGGGATCCCCATTATCACCCCCTGCGGCCAATGCTTTCATGGAATACTTCGAGAAAAAAGCTATTGAGTCATTTCCATTAAAACCTAAAATTTGGCGCAGATACGTAGACGATGTCTATGCTATTTGGCCCCATGGCATGGAAAGCCTTCAAGGTTTTCTAAATCACCTCAATTCCCAACATAAATCTATACGGTTTACGATGGAAATTGAGAACAACGGATCACTTCCCTTTTTGGACGTTTTGGTTTACAAAACGGAAAATGGCTCAATAGGACACTCGGTATACAGGAAGAAAACCCACACTGACAGATACCTAAACGCATTTTCACATCACCATCCCTCTCAAAAACGCTCGGTAGTTAATTCACTTGTTCATAGGGCTTTCATGATTTCAGACAAGAATTCCCTAGACACAGAACTCCTAAAACTAACCAAAGCCTTGACCATGAACGGTTATACCAAAAAAGACATTAATAAGACCATATACAAATACAGAAATCCCAGACCCAAACAACAGGACAATAGTGACAATTACAGACAGACACAAGTTATACTTCCCTATGTAAGCGGTATCACGGATAAAATAGGTAAACTTTTGAAGAAGTCAAATATTAAGCCTATATTTCGGTCCAACCAAAAATTAGGTCAATGTTTGACTTCAACAAAAGACAAAATACCCCTGAGTTCAGAAGGCGTATATAAAATACCCTGCTCCTGTGGTACGGTTTACATAGGTGAAACTAAGAGAAAAATTTCTACAAGACTTCAAGAGCATGAGCGCAATATAAGAAAGAAACAAATTTCCTTATCGGCAGTAGCCGAACATGTACATGAAACAGGTCATAAAATCAATTTGTCTGAAACAAAACAAATATTAACAGAAAACAGAAAAATGCCAAGGAAGATACGGGAATCGATAGAAATCATCAAGCATCCTAACAATATCAATCGGGACACTGGTTACCACTTACCTGCAATATGGAAGTCTTTGATAGGAAAAACCTCGTCACGGGTGAATAACCACAACTCGTCATAAATAGTGACACAAGTTGATTCGAAACTTAGTTTCAGATTAATCCCTGAAGATGTCTCTAGTAGTAAGAGACGAAACGTCGGAAAGTGAAAATCCATTAACACGGTCTAAACCCGAAAGTGAAAGTTCTTTATATCTTAATGGCCGTGAAAGCTTAAAATCTAAAATATTTAATATATTTATAAACGTTTTAAAATTTCTTATAATAAATAATAGTAATTATATACCAAGGTAGAGAAGACATTTTTTATAGCCGAGAGTATTAAATCACGAGCTGCGTAGCAGCGAGGGGTTTAAGAGTGCGAGGCTATAATAGTCTTCTCTACCGTAGTTCATATATTAGCTTTCTCACTACTAGCAATATTGAACTATTTTTATTCAAAAAATAAAATAAATTATTAACAGAAATTTTATTTCTTGAAATTTTCATAAAAATCAAGTGGCCTTGATCAAGGACATTTACTCAAATAAATACTTTGAACTGACATTTAAAAATTTAGTTTTTTTTAAATTTTTTCATAATATTTAGCTAATTATTGATTGTATTAATTGGTAATAATTATAATTAATTATATTTAATAAATAAAAAGTTATTTAAAGCTATTTTCTTGGGTTTAATTAGTAAAAATTGCACAAAGAACTGAAACATCTAAAGTGACAGATATCAATTGTTTATAAAATTTACTCCTACTAGGAGAGAAAAAATTATTATTGCTATAGGTGAAGAAAATTGATTTCAGAGTCTGAAAACATGATAAATAATGGTATGTTCTAAAGTTAGTAGTAAAAAAAAAATTATTTTATCGCAATACCAATATTTATAAATTTAAAAATGTATTGTCAGTTTTGTTTTGAACAATAAAATAAACAGTTCTGAAAGAAATAGGTATAATTGTGAATAAAAAAAAAAAAAAAAAATTAAAAATTAAAGTAGAACGATTTTGTATTTCAGCATATATATTTAAAATTGGCCTAGCGCTTTCGATCAAAAGATCATCATCAGGGCTTAGCTTGTGAATACAATAGTATACAAACTTCGGTGGAACATTTAATTTTTCTTCGAAAATTCGAAGACCACGGGGCTACGCCCCTTGCTCAGCTAACCTTCCCTCAGGAAATTAAACATTTTCCACCTCAGTATGTGATATATAATTGTTTTTACTACATATACTTTTTGCAGCAATATTTTTACTTTCAAAATTAATATTGGCCTTATAATAAAAACTCTATTCTAAGGAAACGACATAAAATAACGAAATGGCAATTTAAAAATGTAAATAACTCATTTTTACTACTGCAGATAGCAGAAACAACTGAGCTTTTAAAATGTTTATACGACTAAGAGTTATGAATCATTAAAATATAATAAGCAGTAAAAATATGTGATGCTATACACTACATAGTATATTCTTGCTAGTGGATAATATTAGTTATGTATAATACAAGGGTTGAGATTGAAGATTTAGAAACCGAGGGCATCAGCCCGAGGGTAATAAATCCACTAAATCAAAATTTAACTTTTCGCCCGTTCATTATAGGTAAAATATTTTTTATTACTAGAGAATGCAAACCATTATATATCTTCACGGCTTGTTTATCTTGTAAGTTTTAAAAATGGCATCATACATACATACTAATTTCCAAACATTATTATGTTGCGTGGGGATCCAAATGTACCAGCACGGTCTCTATGTTAGTATGACAACATTTTGTTTACAATAAACACATTGCAGTATTTAATATCACAAGTAAAGTATTAAATACCAATGGTGGCGATATAAATAACAAATATGTATTAACAAATAACATTCAGTATTAAAAATACAACGAAATTTTCTGATTGAAGAAGAAACCTAGAATAAAATTTTTTCTACGACTGCTTTAGAATGTAAGAAAACACACACACTTTTCAAACACAGAATAAATCCATTCTAGCTCTAGATACGGTATGAATATTCCATATCAAGTGTTAGAATGAGCACAAGTAGTGCCATCTCTTGTTTATAAAAGTAAATAAAACTGTAGCAAAATTAGAAAAAATTATAAATATATTTTGTCATAAAATATTGAATAATTTAATGCAATTTAAAGTTTTGCGTTAAAATTACATAAAGTTTATTAGTTTTTCTTAATATTTGACCAGTTTTTTATCAATTTAGTTCAAAAAATTAAACTGCTCCATCTATTGTTAAATATTTAAACCTGATATCTGTTACAGCAATCTGACATAACCTTCAATTTTTGCATTATAATTTGTTAGTATGTGCTAAAATTAAATAAAAATCTTTTTTAAGTACTGATTGGATAAAATTATTAAATAACATTAATTGCTTTATTTAAAGATATGTGTTTTGTCAAAAAGTCACAAAAAAACTTTGTTTTTAACCTTGTCCGCAGTTTAAAGCCATACAGTGTTTCATATTTGCAGTCGAAGAAAAAGTATAGTCTACAACACGTACGGAATAGTCATTCCGCGCTCGCGGGACCGTCATACTCGCCTACCGGCTCGCGCGGAATATTGTCTATTCCATACTAGTTATAGAATATTCTATTTTGCGTATGCTATATACGAATAATTTAAGTACTACAAACTGCACAAATTGTTAAAATATTTGTTTATGTACAGAGTATACAAGCCAGCCTCTCAGTAACGGCTGAAGAAACTAAAAATTCTTTTTTGACTTTTATCTCTGTCTGTTTTTAAAATGTTGCTAATTTTTCCCAGAATAACCCAATTTTTATTGGTTTATTTTTTATTATTTAAAGCTGTATCACCCTGTACGTAGTGTGCGAAATTATACTTAAAACTAGTATCTTCGTATACTATTTTACACTCTCAGTGTTTACTTACAATGTTCGTAATGAACATTGTAAAAGTTTAATTTAGTTTTATTATAAAGTTTATAAAAAAATAAATCATTTCTAACAGGAAATAATTTCGAAATTAAGTAATTAATAACAGAAGTAATAATTAGTTTTTTCTTTTGATAGTTGCAGGAAGTATAGTTGGTATCACTGTTCAGAGTGGGTTTTTGACAGTTATATTAACTGTTGTTTCAATAATTAATCGCCCTTCAAGATTCTGGCTGCTGATATTACATTTACATTGGATTCATTAACGAATGTTTTGTAAAATAAAGATTGTAATAAAACATTTATCAGAATTTGTAAAATACAAAAACTTGTTTTAATGAAGTCAATGCATAGCAGTAGTAAATTTTAAATTCAGAGGTAAAATTTAGGCATATTTAAAATTTGAAGTATTGCTGAATATCGTCGGCTTACAAGTAAAGAGCACTAAGTCCAAAAACATGGTTTTGAGATATTGACAAATTTAACTTTCATTGTTGTTTTTTAATTTTTGTAATAATTGTTTTTGGAAAAAAACCGCAAATTGCATTGACATGTTTGGAAATAATAATGTCCCATTTGCAGTTAAATAAAGAAAAATTAAAGTAGTTTAATTCAACTAAATTTGAAAAAAGACAAGGACTTAGTGCCTTTTACTTGTAGGCCCACGACGTCGGCTTACAAGTAAAGAGCACTAAGTCAATAAAATAATATAAAAAACAACTATTTAAAATTAAAACCCTTCTATTAATTAAACGTAATGTATAACTGAAAAGTAGATGTTTACATAAATTTTCAAAAACTAGATTTTTAAAAGAGGGGTTTGGACTTTTTGATTGTTTAAAGAACGTTTTCAAAATTAATAATAATAATTAATTAGTATTAATTATATGAAACTGCTTACTATGCCAGAACTAAGACAGTTTTAGCCGAGATATAGACAAATAATTAAACAGGTGCAGATTTTTATAAAAAAAATCACAATTAAAAAAAACTAACCGATAGATTTTTTTAAATTTTGCTCTAAATCGTTGGTTACTACATAAATAACAAGAATATAAAGACAAACTATCATTTGCAATTTCGCAAAAATTCTTTTATCAGAGGTTCTACTGGTAACAAAAAATTATCAAAAACAACCTAATTCGATTGGCCAATATCGTTACATAGAAAGAAAATAATTTTGTAAATGTAAAGAAAATAAACCAAAGAAAAAAGCCACTAGCCAAGAAAATGTTTGGGAAAATAGCCGAACAAGCAACAAGACTGCCGCTAATTAACTTATTTTATTCCCATAGTCCGTAAAAGCATGGCCAACGTGAAAATAAAGGGACGGAAGTAAAAGAAAATTATGAGGATATGTAATGCTTAGCAGTCTATACTGCACTGATAGAAATTTCGCCAAATATTAATACAATGTATAATATCTAATATGGGAGGATTGGTATAGTATAATTATTGAAATTTGGCGAAGGCGTAAGTGAAGCGGACACTCCCTATAATGTGGTTCGAAAGTTAATTAAAGCCGGTGGTTCCCTCTACTACTAGCCCACACAAGTCCTGGACTTAGGGGATGCTTAATTAAGTAGAATAGTACGAGATTAAACAAAAATGTAAATCTAAAATACATGTCATGTTTTATATACTTTTTTTATACAGTGCGGTCCAAAAGTCACCCCCCCCCCCTCTTAACTTTTGAATCAGTTGAGATATCGACTTCAAATTTGAAACTTTTAAATAACACAACTTAAACTATCTTTTAGCATATATTTAATACTTTCAGCTCTTAAAATGTGGGCAGGGGGGCATGGGGGCACATTTTTTTAAGTGGAAAGGGGTTCGTGTAATACATCATTTTAAAGCTTATAAAATTCTCTATTTAAAATAATATTTTTAAATTTTTTAAAAATGTTATTTAAGGTTTTGATTTTTCAATTTTTTGATTTGAATAGACTTACTTTTTAATGATTTTTTGTCTATGCAAAACTTACTACAAGAAATTGATTTATGAAATACTATTGTTAATGGTAAAGGACTCTTCTGTTATCTTAAGAAAAGTCCAGGAGAGATTTTACTGATTACACTAGGCAACAAATCTCAACTTTTTTTTTGCCCCGATCGGAAAGTAAATTTTTCTTACTAATTCGAATTAGAAATCGAATCTGACCTTAGAAAAATTTGAAATTTTTGAGATATACGTCCAGGAAATAATGACGTTTTTTTTTCAAAATCTTAAAAAAAAGTGTAGGATTTTGAAAATTATAGGGTATATTAAAAAAAATACGAGGAACTCAAAAATATATATGCCAAGGACCTACTGTCAGAGTAAGTACGCGAAAAAAAATAAAAAGCTTAAAATGAAAGTGCAGAGTTTACTTAATTGCTCTTTTTTGGCAAAACTATCAAATCTGTATAAAAATTTTATAGGACTTAATTTGTAGACAAAATTCTCTACAAAATTGTTTATACAAATATTTTGTTTTGCTTAGTTTGTTCGTAAAAAGTAAATAAATGAAAAATAAACAAAATTTAAGTACACAGTGTAAACTTTTTTCCCGAGCCAAAAAAATATATTTTTCTCATCAATTTAAAAGCGCAGAATCCAAATTTGACCTTAAAAAAATCCATCACGTGTTATTTTTTAAAATTTTAGTACAGGCAATTATGCCAATTTAAAAATAATTTATAAAACAAAATATTGTGTATTTATGTTTTGTTTTTTTAATGGTTCTACATCATAAAAATGTTACTTTATTACATAAGAGCCATATTACATTTTTTTAGTTCATTTTTGAACCCCGTAGTAATGATTTTTGACAATTTTTAGCATGAGTACGTGGCGATAAGCTTGTCCCCTTATGCACACTTCTCCTTACCCTCCACCCCTACTTAGTTTTGTCAAATTATCCATTTTTTTTAAATATTTTTTTTCATAATATCCCTATTTATTCTACCTATGAATTTAAAGTTTCCATGTTTTAAGTTGGGCATTTTTTAACTAATATTGAGTCGCCGAATCTAAATTTGTCCTCGGAATATTTTTTTCTCCCATGATTTTAGAACAAGAGAGGGATAAAATAATGTTTTTTAACATTTTTATCTAATTTTTCTCAGAAAACTTAGGTAATAACCCAAAATTAGTTAAAAAACATATGACTCCAATCAGGGAAAGAAAGCATGTTGCCTAGTGTTACTTTTCTGTAAAGTGACCATCTCGGTGGCCATCTTCCGCTTTCAGGATTAACCAACAGATTTCCTTAATAATCTTTTTCAACTAAAGTTTTGTTTATGGGGTGTACCAAAATTGAAAGGCTTTAAACTATTGTTCTTCTAATAGTTTGAAGTTGATTGAACATTTTATTCATCGTGATATGTGACTTTTTAGAATAGAATAGAATAGGTTTATTTGGTGCTGATGTACATATAATACTTACACAAGTCAATAAAATTACATTTATAATAAATTAATATTTAAACAATTATTTTAAAACTTACATTAGACAATACTCATTAAAGCTAAAATACAGAAATTCATCTATCGAGTAGAAAGCCTGTTGTAGCAAAAACTTCTTTCTTAGTATTTTTAAAACCTGTTTCAGGAAGAACTCTTATACTGCACGGTAAAACATTAAATAGTTTTAAACCAGTATAATCATAACTTTTTTGAGATTTTGACAGTCTTAAAAAAGTGGAAGTAAAGTTCTGACCATTTCTTGTTGGATATTTTTGATTATCTGTGTATTTGCAATAGTTTTTTTCATTTTGTTTTATATAAACTAGACATTCCAGGATGTACGCACAAGGAAAAGTTAGGATCTTATTTTTGATGAAAGAAATTTTGCAGTGAGCTCGGTAGTCTAAGCCATCTATGATTCTCAGTGCACGTCTTTGTAGGCCAAAAATTCTGTGGCACATCGCCCCTTGCCCCTAGGCGAGCATACAATATGTCATCCTGAACTGAAAGAGGGAGTGGTATATGGTTATCAATGTGGACTGAGAAACATGATTACCCAGAGTACGCAAACTAAAAATTGTCCTGCGAAATGAGGTTGTCAAGGAGTCCATGTGGTTGTTCCAACATAGCTTTGTATCCAATGTGACCCCGAGAAATTTTATTGAGTCAACCTTGTTTACACCCTGAGTATTTTTAAGACCAAAAACCATGTTTTGCATTTTTTCAGCATTTAAACATAGTTGGTTTTCTACAAACCAGCGCTCAGCATTTAAAAGTTGATGCAAAAAAATGTTATCATATGAAAAAAAAACGTGTATTTTTCTCTCTGTAAATCTGCGTGGAGTAATAAAGAAGCAAGAGGGAAAAGTTCTAACGTAAATTTTCAGATCGTAAAAGAAATCGCCCGAAACGAAAATTAATGATTTAAAAGTTGTTAGAATTAAAAGGTTGGAAAAAACGCTGATTTTAATTACTTCAGATATAATTAAAAGTGGATGTAATGTTTTGTAATTTATTTCATTATTGTAATACATTTTTTTTAATGATAGTGTAAAGTAAATGTAAATACAACATTTTAATTTTCTTTTTCTTTCTTTTGTCAATTTTTTCTTTTCGTATTGTATGGTCTATTTCGTTTGCATGTAAATCATTAGCTAAAAAAAAGTTTTACTGATTGGAAAAATCAACATTATACCGGGTGTTTTTTTTTTAACCTGAAACTTTCAAATATCTCGAATACTATGCATTTTAGAAAAAAAAATGTCAAACAAAAAACATTTATTTTAATGGGGGAAACAAAATGGCGTATTTATTTTTTTTTACATATTTACGTTTTCAAGGTCATTTCAAGGTCAAATTTTTGTTTGTTGTTGTTTTTTTTAAATAGAAACATATATATATATTTTACTGTTATTTAATTTTCCCCCAATTTGAGGTCAAAATGGCACTTCATTCGATTAGTTTTGCAGATAACCTCAAAAAACCTATTCTCAATTATGAAAATAACGTTTTATGATCTCCAAAACTAATCTATTTGTTATTTTGACCTCAAATTTGGATTCAACGCCTCAAAATACATAGGAATACAATGGTCTAAAAAAATCCGGAACGTTTTTTCTCTTGGTGTGTAATTTAGCACAAGCTAAAGTAAAAAAGCTTTCCCATTTTACACCTCCGCGCGTAAAATGGATTTGTTATTATTAGATTTACTTTTAGTAACCTTAAAAATATACCAATTTCAAGAAAACTACCCCCTGCCCCTCAGGGGGTGGAGTAAGATTTTTTTATATCAGATTCACTTTCAGCAACCTGAAAACCCAGAATATACCAATTTTCACGAAAACTACCCCCGCCCCTTTGGGGGTGGAGTTTGAATCTGACACTTTCAGGAACCTCAAAAACCCCAATATACCAAATTTCACGAAAACTACCCGCCACCCCTTAGGGGGTGGATAGAGAATTTTTTTTTATTATCAGATTCACTTTCAGCAACCTCAAAAACCCTAATACACCAGTTTTCACAAAAACTACCCCCACCCCTCAGGGGATAAAATTAGAAAAAAATTATTATCAGATTCATATTCTTCAACCCTAAAAACCCCTATATGCCAATTTTGACGAAAATGTTGAAAATATTTAAAAATATTTACCCCCTCACCCCCTCGGGGGTGGAGTTAGAAAAAATTTATTACCAGATTAAATTTCAGCAATCTCAAAAACCCCTATATAGCAATTTTCAATTTAAAAAAAATGTATTTTCCCCCATTCCCCCCCTTGCCGCACCCCAATATTCACCAAAAACAATTAGAACTTTTGTTAACATACGTGTATGCCAAATTTCAACTCTCTAGCTTAAAGCGTTTTTAAGTTGTCGTGCCCACAAGATTTCCCGGATAGATCAATCGACCGACCGACCGCCTTTTTTATTTTGCTTGAAACTAATTTACAACGACAGAAAACGCAAAAATACGTAAAAAAAAAATTGAAAATTTTTGCACGAATACAAGGCTTTCCGAAATTTTGATAATAATTCAAAATGGGAAAGCAAAAATATATTGTAGATAGGAACAAACGAATCTAATTTAAAATTATCAATTTTAACTTTTTTAACAAAAACAACAAAGAAAACCTGGAAATATGAAAATATGATATTTTTTTTTATTAAAACAAAATTATAGCCAATAAAATAAAACAAAATCACACGGATCATGCAAAATTTATTTTACTTTTATCGTGTCACAAAATTTTATAAATATTTTTTTATTAAAAAACTAATTTTCATTCAAAATTACATTTTCCTTTTAATAATAAAAAATTCGATAACATTTGCAAAATAAAATTTAATGCTCAAGTAGTAATGACATAATATTCGCATAACGTAAAACGTAGTCGAGCAGAAGGATAATAATAATATTCCTGAAACAAGTCCTGAAAATATTTAACGCTTCTCATTTCATAGTATACTCTTCACGGTAATAGTATATTACCAGTGATCGGACTTTGGATTTTTTAACAGGTTCGTCTTAAGGAAAACAAAGAATAATTTCATAAAATGCAAGATCATTTACATTGAACAAAAATACATTATTATTGTTATGTAATTCTTGTTTTGTTTTATTTTAATTTCATTTAATTTTGCTGTTTTGTATTATTTTAAATATTCCCGTGAAATCAAACTAAGTTAAATACATACAGTCAAATAAAATAAAAAGTAAAACAAAAAACAGTCTCCACATAAATATGATTTTTCCTTTTTTAAGATAAGCGAACAAATTCCATTATTCTGTGTTGTTTCTAGGTTGTTAAATATAATATAGAAATTAATCCAGTTATTCAAATGTAATAAATTTACCTTTTTAAGTGTAACTCTTTTTTAACTAAAGCAACTGTTTGTTTTTTTCAATATTACTTTCATGCGTTAGTAAATAAAAAATAAATAGCTTTTTAACGTTTTATACAGAAAAAAAATCCGTAAGAAAAATCTGTCTGTTTATCTCTCTTAATAGGAAATTTGTGACTACAATAACTCAAGAACGCCAAGGACTTAAAATTTGGACTATAGGTTCCTTATCCAAAGTTTTAGATTAAGATTGTTTTTGATAAAAATCGGAACGGGGTAAAACTATTTGATTTTCAATTTTTTTTTTGGTTTTTTTAAATAAATAAATGCCTAAAACAAAAATCTGAAAAAAACAATATTTTTTTGTTATAAAGGACCTATAAAACATGTAGTGAGTAATACCCAAAGCACCACCCGAATAACTAGCGTAAAACATTACAGTGCCGTAATTAGCTTGATGTGCCGTCATATGTCTTGTACGCATAGCTTTTAACGTTAGAGTGGATGGCGGCTAACTTACTATGCTGCAGATACGAATTATACCGAAATTACGCGAATCTCACCCGAATTGATATAATCTACGCCTTTTGCCACTCTCGAGCGCGCTCTTGCAAATTCTTTTTTCGGCAGCAGTTTCGTTTCTAACACCAGCTTTCCTTAATGCGGACCTGTTAAAAAATCCAAAGTCCGATCACTGTATATTACATAACTAGTGTGGACAAACGAGTTATGTACACTATTTTTCCTACGATCCCGAAAAAATATAAAGTTTAAACTTTAAGAATTCTTAATTTAATATTTTCTAATTTTTACTGCTTATTACGAGAATTTTTAAGAAAAGCAAAACACAAAGGATCATACAAATTTATATATGTATGTCAACAGGAAATATGTTTTTTATTTACCTTTAGTTTTCTTGGTTTTATATTTAATACAACATATTATTATGGAAGCCCAATACTGTTTAATGGGTTGCCTAACCTCAAGCATCTTTTAAATTAAGGAAAATTTGACAGTTATTAATTAAATTTGTTTTCTGTGGATATGCTACCATATAAGACTAAAATTCTACATTTCATGAGGAAATATTGATGTTTTTTATAAAATTTACGGTAACTAAATCACAATTTAAGTAATTTTTATAAAATCAAGACATTATTAAAACATATTAAGTTATATTGACCTGGGTCAAAATAGTAAGGTTTCGGCCGCTGAAACCGAATCTGAACTTAGTTTAACACCTAAACGTCTGGATTTTTCTCTACAGCCGCACTATGCTACCAAACGGGAAAAAAATGACCAAAATTATTTTATTGTGTATTTCAACTTTAAATGATTAGTAAGACATAAAAAATATGTTTTTTCTTTTAATTTTTTAATATTTTCCATTGAAGAATTTGGAGTAAAATACTCTATATTTTTCAATGAAAAATATTAAAAAAAATAAACATATTTTTCGTCTTACTTATTTAAAGCTGAAATACACAATAATAGTTATTTATGGTACTGGTGGGTAAAATAAGATATTGCCCATAAGGCGTCAGCCAAGCAGGTTAATTTTCGAGAGGGCAATATCGGTTTACCCATGAGTGCCATACAAGGTTTTATCCAATAAATAGCTTAGGAATTCATATTTTTATTAAAAATTTTAATGACATTTACAAGAAAATAATTTGACAAGTGACAGTTGAGTGGGTAAAATAAATAATTATCCACTCAATAAAGTAAAAGCCACGCGGGGGTTATTATTGAGTTTATCTATTTAAAATAAAGCTGGTAATTGTCTTATTATCTGTATGTATTGGATAAAAAATATGTTTTTTCTTTTAATTTTTTAATATTTCCCTTTGAAGAATTTGGAATAAAATACTCTATATTCTTCAATGAAAAATATTTAAAAAAATAAACATATTTTTCGTCTTACTTATTTAAAGCTGAAATACACAATAAAATAATTTGGTTTGGACTTTTTTTTTTCCCGTTCGGGTAAGACGGTAGGAACTTTTTTCATAATTTTTAACGTAGAATAACCTCACACGATCTACTCTTCTAGCACATATTTTGAAGAGCATAATATTATTCCTGGACTAAGGGAGATTGGAAGGACTTTTTCTGTATGGGAGTTTGTTTCGGGTTTTCCAGTTCATTTACTCCTGAAGTTTAGTCCGGCTGAATACGTTTAATGTTTGGGTCAATTTCCTTTTTATGATTAATATTTTCTGCATTAATATGGATTTTTTATGGCTAAATGGTAAAGAATAAGAATAAGAATAATTTATTTTACTCAATTTGTTTACAATAATGTAAGGTTGTTTAAATACAATAAATTGTTAACACGATACACAATGTAAAATACAGAGACGTCAAAAAAATTTGATAATACAAATACAATAAATTACATTTAGTCATTAAAATTAACAATTACTCATTTAAAAATTCATTAAGGGAATAATAGGATTTCTTTATCAAGAAAAATTTCAATTTTCTTTTAAATAATTTTTTGCTGTATGTTGGAAATTTTTTATCTATTTGAAATAATTTATTTAAACATATAACACCTGCATGATCAGGATTTTTTTGGGAAATTTTAAGTCTTGCAGGAGGTACGGCTAACATGTCCTTACTCCGGGTTTAACGCTTATGAATATCCCCCCTTGTATGTGTGTTGGGGCTATTTTTAGCATAAGTAAGAAGAGAGTACAAATAAAGGCCAGTTAATGTTAATATTTTGTGTTCCATAAAATAAGGTCTGCATGATGTGCGCTTGCCTATATTATTGCGTTAGGCTGTAATAGTATAACCCCCATTAAATATTAATTTAAAATTATTTCGCCTTGCTGGAAAATAATGAGAAATGCAACTAAATAGTTATTTATATACCAAGAGACTAAACTGGCTGTTTTAGTCTCGCTGCATGAGTTTCCTGAGCGAGCGCAGCGAGCGAGGGAAACAGAAATGCAAGGGACTAAAACAGCCACGTTTAGTCCTTAGGTAAATACACTATTTTTTGCAGGACCAAACATAATTTAGGTAGGTAGATAAAATTAAAATTAAAAACCATGCGTCTAAAATCAGTTGTTTTATTTTCGTAATTTAATCAAGATGCCTGTAAATTGCGAAAAGTCAGTTTCACGGCTATCGCGATTTCAATTGTTTTTTAATATGGTTGACACAAACGTCAAAAAAATGGACGAAGATGATAAATTTTGACGAAAATTCCAGGTTTAAAATAACCCCAAAAATTGATCCGAAAAAAAAAATATATGTGGTCAAATAGAGAACTTTATATGTATCACACAACCCTCTTTCTATTTAAAAAATTTCCCCCCTTGCCCCCTGGCTTTATCGTGCCCCCTAAGTATACCAAATATATTGACATAGAGACTTGAAATTTCGATAGTTTAAAAATTTTTGGTTTAAAATTTAAGTCTCTGTGTCAAAGCGTTCTTTAAAAATCTAAGTGTAAAGTTGTTTTGAAAGCGACCATGAAATGAAATGAATTAAATGTAATAGATTTCATTACTTGTAGGCCATTTTGCCATCGTTCTTTAAATTAAAATCTAATTATTGTGAAAAGATTTAAATGTTGTCGTTTGTATTCGTAAAAATTCAGACCCGAAAAGTGAAACGATATTCTTAATCTATTTAAAGTAATTAAAGCGCCACTTTTTATCTTTAATTCGACATTATCTCGTTGAAATTTAAAACCTAATTAATAAAATCTACATAAAAGAACTTTTCTGTGCAAAGATGAAAAAATCTGTTACAAAAGGTTGACGACAGAACTGCAAAATCTTAATTGCAAAAGTTGAAATGTTTCTATTGAAAAACAGTTAAATCTGGAAACAATTAGAATTTTAATTCATCGTAGCTAGAATATAAAAAGTAGGGGAGATAAAACTGTATTAAATTATCTTCCCTATACTATTATATAAGAAAACTTACATATTTTAACATAACATCTACAGGCAATTGTGCTGATTCAGGTCCATACGCAACAGAGTTAAATTCTATCAAAAATTTTTATTAAAATTTTGTGAAATACATTTTTTTGTTGTTATTTAATACATTTTACCAAATATTGTGTACATTTGGCAAAAATATGGGTTAAAAAATGTGTAAATTTTTTACACGGGATTAACACATTTTTACCAATTCATGTTAACAAGAAATATATCAATTTCTCAGCCGGTTTTTATACAGCGTAATATTAATATATTACTAATATAATAATATAAATGGTATATATTATTAATATACAGGGTTATTCACGGAAGTGGCCTATTAAACGTTTATGGAGAACCAACAACTTTGAAAGTCTGCTAATTTGCACTTTGGGGTTTTTGAATATGGGCAATCGATTAAAAATGTTTTCATGCTTGTGCCACTTCCGGTTGTACCGGAAGTGGCACTCAACTTTAATTTTTTAAATAGAACACCCCATATATTTTTTAATTTTTAAAATTTGCATAAAATTTGCTTTATTTTAATGTATAACACGTTATGTCTATCTCCAGTAGTTTTTGAGTTATTCAAGTTTTTAGCGAAAAATAAGCAAATTCAAGCACCCCTAAAAACAATAATTTCTCCTTGATTTTTTAAATTAAAGAAAAGTTGTTTTGTATTTTGCTCAATGATGGTTAAGCGAATCATTCTAAGCTAAAATGGAATCCAAAATTTATACAGGGTGTCTGAAAAAGCAGGTCAAACTTAACAAAATTAAAATAGCCATAACTCTTTTTTTTTAAATGACACCCTACATTTTTTTTTATTTGTTTAAATAGAGAATTCAATTTTCTTTAAAATAAGTATAGGATACCCTATACCTAACTTTAACCGTTTTCGAGCTATTTGCAAATTAATGTGAAAAAGAAGTATTTTGCAGTATTTCTGCAATTACGTAAATTTTTAAAATTGTATTGTATTTTTATTTCTTTTAACCTAAATGTTATCGTTCTTATCGTGATAAATTAGTGTAAAATAATGGCAGAGGCTTATTCTTACCCTGTTATTTTGGATTTATTTTCTATTTTTGGTGAAAATGATAAAATAATTAGTAGAACCTGCAGAAACTTTAATACAAAATATCCTGATTTACCAAGAATGTCATGTAAAAAATTTAGAAGAATACACAAAAAATTTTCGCAATTTGGAAAAGAAAATGCAGTGAAATCTCTTACGAAACCAATTACAAACAACGAAGATAACGAAGTCAATGTTTTGGGTTACTTTTATGCATATCCACATGCCTCAATTCCTGCAGCTAGTTACGACTTGGGAATTTCCTATTCAAGCATCCAAAGAATTTTAAAAAACCACAAGATGCACGATTACAAAAAGCAAAAAATACAGGCCTTAAAACCTAATGATTTTCAAAATAGAGTGGACTTTTGTGAAAATCTTTTGATAAATATTCAAGAAAAACAAAACTTTTTAAAAAGAATAATTTGGACGGACGAGGCTAAATTTTCTCAACAGGGTATTTTTAACAGAAGAAATGTACACTACTGGGCGCATGAAAATCCAGTTTTAAGGTAAATATAATGATCTTTGAGGTAAATAAATAAAAATCGATTAATTTTTCTGGCCTATTTTATAAAATATAACAAATTTTAACAGAAATACGGCTTTTTCACAATAATTTGCAAATAGCTCAAAAACGGTTAAAGTTAGGTATAGGGTATCCTATACTTATTTTAAAGCAAATTTAATTCTCTATTTAACCAAATAAAAAAAAATGTAGGGTGCCATTTAAAAAAAATGAGTTATGGCTATATTAAATTTGTTAGATTTGACCTGCTTTTTCAGACACCCTGTATAATTTTTGGGTTCCATTTTAGCATAGGATAATTCGTTTAAGCATCATTGAGCAAAACACAAAACATCTTTTCTCCAATTGAAAAAATCAAGGAGAAATTATTGTTTTTAGGGGTGCTTGAATTTACTTATTTTTCATTAAAAACTTGAATAACTCAAAAACTACTGAAGATAGACATGAAGTATTATACATCAAAATAAAGAAAATTTAATGCAAATTTTAAAAATTAAAAAATATATGAGGTGTTCCATTTAAAAACTCAAAGTTAAGTGCCACTTCCGGTACAACCGGAAGTGGCACAAGCATGAAAATATTTTTAATCGATAGGCCATATTCAAAAACCCCAAAGTGCAAATTAGCAGACTTTTAAAGTTATTGGTTCTCCATAAACGTTTAATAGGCCACTTCCGTGAATAACCCTGTATTATTAAAAATCGTAGTTTTATCAAAAACTTTTATAACACATTAAATGAAATTTCTTCTTCTTTTTATCATTTTTGTTTTGTCTTAATTCCTTAAAAAATATACTAACGTAACTACATGTAGGTTTACCCGGGACCGTAGCGAATAAGATTTTATGGGGGGGGGGAAGGTCAAAAACTACAACTTTTTAGGACTAAAAATACAACTTTTTTCCTCGACAAAAAAGTTAATGACTAAAAAAAAGGCCCCAACCTTTTCGTGAAATATCCAACTTTTCTATTTTAAATCCCTGCAATATCCAACTTTTGTCTGAATCCTTACAATATTTGCAGCTTTTTTTTTGTGAAATATACAACTTTTGTATTTTTAATCCATAAAATATACAACTTTTGTTTTGGATCAATGAAATATGCAACTTTTCAAGATAGGTGGGGAGACGCTCCCCCCCCCCCCCATCCTTTCCATAGCTATGACCCTGGGTTTACCTATATATTGGCCATAAAGACAAAAATATTTCTTGGAAGACATGATTTGTGAAAATGCTTTGACAAGGGGCACTTTTTCGAATATTTTAAGAAAAGTAAAGAATCTTTGATTTATCTTCATACTAGCTACTAATTTTTAATTTTTATTATTTTATTACCTGCAGGAGTGAATATTAACAGGGTTCCCACCAATCCTGGAAAACCTTGAAAACCTGGAAAACGCATGGAATTTAGATTCCCACCTGGAATACCTGGAATTTAACATTTTTTTCTTAAAAACACGTTTTTTTTACCTGGAATCTTGTAATAGCACCTGGAATTTAACATACAAAAATATAATTTGTTTAAGAAAAATTAAATACTTTAAGCACAAAAATTTAAGGATATAAAAAACATCCTAAACTTTTAGGTGATTTTAAGAGCCTGTAACTTGGCGAAAAATGGTCGTAGAGCAATGATAAAATAGTATATTACGCACCGAGTATGCGAACCTAGTTTTTAGTACACGAGAGTGATTTTTTCTTACGAGGCACAGCCGAGTAAACAATGTACTTTTTTGTTTTTTTTTCAACCTCAAAGTATCCCAAAGAAACCCCCAAAGAAACCCTCAAAGAAACCCTCAAACGTTCAAACCAACTTTTTTTTCATTGTGATCCGAATGATCGAAATTGTCACTTTTGCTTTACTTTAATATTATTATTATATTCTAAAACTATTTTACTATACCTGGAATTTTAATAATTTTTACTTGGAAAATACCTGGAATTTCAATGTCAATTTTTGGAGGGAACCCTGATTAAACAAAAATTTTAAATTATTGTGGACTAAATATTTAAATATTTATAAGAATTGGTTTCCCCTAACTTTCTATTCGATGAACATAAGAAATGTAGCAAAACTTTTAACTAAATCAATTGTAACTTTAGAGCAATTGCCAATGGCAAATAGGGAAAAGTTTTCAAAGAAAAGCGCATACTACAATCGACAGATTTTGAAGGGATTTTCTCGCTGAAATGTCTAATTTTAATACTTTTGAATTATCTAATTTAAATAAATTTGAACTTTTTGGAACTATAATAAAGTCTTAATTAATCCCGCATATTTTGACGATAATACCCTATTTCAAACTCAGAAAATATAATTAATATTAAATTGTAGCATACCCTTATGATTTGGATTAAAACGTCTTATAATCCATACTTAAGTTTGCTCAAAATACTGTTGAAATATTATTGAAATAATTATAGGTAAATACCGTGTAGGTTGCCAAACTTCGAATGTAATTTTTTCTACGACTGCTTTAGAATGTAAGCAAATACACACACTTTTCAAACACAGAATGAATCCATTCTAGCTCTAAATATGGTATGAATATTCCGTATCAAGTGTTAGAATGAGCACATATAGTGCCATCTCTTGTTTATAAAAGTAAAGACAACTGTAGCAAAATTAGCAAAAATATATATATTTTACCATGAAACATTGAATAATTTAAGTTATGCGTTAAAATTATATAAAGTTTATTAATTTTTCTTAATATTTGACCAATTTTTTATCAATTTAGTTCAAAATATTAAAACTGCTCCATCTATTGTTAAATATTTAAACCTGATATCTGTCACAACAATCTGACATAACCTTCAATTTTTGCATTATATTTTGTAAATGTGTGCTAAAATTAAATAAAAATCTTTTTTAAGTACTGATTTCATAAAATTATTAAATAACATTAATTGCTTTATTTAAAAATATGTGTTTTATTGCATTTACAATGTCGAGTCACAAAAAACATTGTTTTTAACCTTGTCCGCAGTTTAAAGCCATACAGTGTTTCATATTTGCAGTAGAAGAAATAGTATAGTCTATAACACGTATGGAATAGTCATTCCGCGCTCGCGGGACCGTCATACTCGCCTACCGGCTCGCGCGGAATATTGTCTATTCCATACTAGTTATAGAATATTCTATTCTGGTTTATAATAAAACTCGGATTTTTTGGCAGGTTTTAATGCATCACTTTATTTTATTGCTGACGTTTCTTCCCTCTTTGGGGGCTTTATCAAAGATGAAATTGTGTGAGCGTAGTCATATATATTATTAAATTGAACATATTATGGACAAGGAACCTTTTACAAACATAAAAACCATAAATATTAAATTAAAATATAAAAATTAGTGTGGACACCATGTCGAAAATTTGTAGGTTAAAAGCGTCGTTCGCAGTAAAAAAAAAAAAACTGCGAACGACGCTTTTAACCTACAAATTTTCGACATGGTGTCCACAAAAATTTTTATATTTTAATGTAACATTTATTTTTTTTATGTTTGTAAAAGTTGCCTTGTCCACATTCCTAAAGGAAAATATTTCTAATTATAGGAGTGTCTGCATCCAATCTAATATTCCCAAACTTTTCGATAGTCTTATCTCAGATTACCTTCAATGGTCATGTAGTAAATTATTAATTAATCATCAGCATGGTTTTTGTCGGAATCGTTCCACAGTTTCAAACCTCTTGGTCTACGAATCCAAAATTTTAGATGTTATAGAGCGTAAATTTGGTCAGGTAGATTCAATTTACACTGACTTTTTTAAAGCTTTTGATAGTGTTGACCATCAAGTTCTTTTATTTAAATTAAAACAGTTTGGTTTTAGCGATCATTTTGTCAATTGGATAGCCAGTTTTATTTCAGACCGAACACAATCAGTTAAAATAGGTTCATTTATATCTTATATTATTTTAGTAACCTCTGGTGTACTCAAGGTTCGCATAGTGCTCCTACATTATTCCTTATTTTTATAAATGATATATATTCAGTCTTTAAATATAGCGAAGTCATACTTTTTGTGGACGATTTGAAATTTTTCAAACATGTATCTTGTAGCGCTGATGCTTATCTTCTTCAACGCGATTTAAATCGGTTGGTTGAATGGTGTGTCAATAATAAATTATCACTAAATGTTAACAAGTGTAAACATCTTCTTTTTATAGGGGCATTCGCAAAGTTGAATTTTCATACTTCATTAATGATTCTATCTTAGAGTCCGTTAATTCTATTAAAGATCTTGGTGTTACTTTTGATCGTGAGCTTAACTTTATAATGCACATTAATAATATAACATCTAAAGCATCTAAGATGTTGGGTTTTGTTTTAAGAAACTGTGGTGAGTTTTCTGTTAGATCTTCAGTTAGAGTTTTTAATTCTTTAGTTAGATCCAATCTAGAATATGCCTCAATTATTTGGTCTCCTCAATATAATAATCATATTGATGGGTTGGAAAGTATCCAAAGAAAAATGCTTAGGTTTTGTGCTTTTAAATTAAACACTCCTATTCCTGATCATAACTACTCCCACATTTATTCATTTTTAGATGTAGATTTATTAGAAAGTAGGAGAAAAAAGTCAGATTTATGTTACCTTTTCAAAATATTTAATGGGCTTATTGATTGCCCAGACTTACTAAGTCAAATACATTTAAATGTTCCGGCTAGGGTCATGCGCAACATTTCTCCGCTTTTTAAAATCCCATATCACCGTACAAATTACGGTTGTAATTCTCCCATGGATAGAGTCATGACTTTAGCCAATAGTTTGGATAATTGTGACTTTACTTTTTCCACTTTAGCATCGTTTAAAACCTCTTTAAAAAGCATTAACTTCACTGATGTTTAAATTTCTTATTAATGTTTAATTTTTTTAATTTTAGTATTGTATAGTTTTTTGTTATTTGCAAGGGTATTTTTTCTATATTTTTTTGTTATAATTATTTTTTTTACATTATATTAGGTTTCTATTATCATGTTATCTTATGTACATTTAATTTTTGTAGTGGGGTTTTCCCGTTAATAAATTCTGTTTCCTATGTATGCAACCGGTTGTACACTTCATAATAATTTATTAATACATAATTTACTGTAAATATTATTAAAATATTGGGAAATGGAGTGCCAGAATGAGATACAAGGTAAGAGCTATGTGTAGCAATGGAGGAAAGCGAAAATTTTAAATTTGGAGATGAAATTATTGTAAACTGAACACATACGATTTGGAATGTTTATAACAAAATTAATGGAGAGCCCCTAGCATAAGCCAAGAGCTTATTTGGGGCTCTTCATGACTCTGTAGTAAATTGTACATAAATAAATAAATAAATAAATAAATAAATAAATAAATAAATAATATAAACAGAGAAATGCTCACCAAAAATATTTCTCTATGTGTATATTTTAATAATCGACCACGTCCTTGCATGAGCATCGAAAAGCACAAACATTGGCAACACCGCATTGTTGGTTTGGACAACGCATACGCGGCATGCTGTAAAGAAATCTGGATTAGCATAGTGACCGCACAGCGTCATCGTCGGGACGCTGGCAACAGGTCGCGTGCACACACTACGACGCCTTCTCAATGGATTTACTATAATTTCCAGGCTTTGAAATCTCTATACACTGAAAAAAAGGATCCTTTGCGGTAATGGAATATGAAATTAGGCCAAATGCTTCGCACTCTTGAATACGTCCAAAAGCGCCTTCTCTTAACATGAAAATATCATTCACTTGCCAAGATCTTTCTGATTCTTTAACTTAAAATTCTTTGATCTTGTGTGAAATGCAAGTGGTCTTGTCTCAAAAGAAAAATTCTTGGGCCAAAGTATTTAAAATTATTTAGTTTTTAACAATCTTAAAACAACATAAATGGTTTTTACCTCAAATGCGCCAGGTCCAAGAGAATTTTAAAAAAATTTCAAAAGCGACACTTTTCTTGGGACAAGATAAATACTTTTGTTTGAAGATACACATCTTTTAAGCTAAAAGAATAACTGCCAAGAGTGTTGACTACTTCATTTTTTTCAGTGTAGAAAAGTACAGCCACGGTTTCACTATTTGACCAAAACTGTTTAAAACTGAAATATTTTGTTCTCCTATTACACACGATGTCCAGTAAGTGATGTCATTCATTTTAAGGGGTGATTCTACATAGAAAATTATGAAAAAAAATTCATATAAAGATATGTCTTAAAATGCGTCGTAACGGAGCTAAGCCCCTTTAAAAGAAAAAAAATCGATTTTTATTTAATAACTCAGAAACGCTTTGACGTACAGCGACGAGGTTTTGAATCTAAACTAACCTTAACAAGGCCCATCTTCGTATGCTATCTTCATGTACTTATTTAAAACAGGGGTGTGCGAAACTGGGGGCTATATTAGATTTTTGTCGCAAACTTTTTTCTTAGGTTTCCAACATTTTAGTATCAAATTTTTCGTTCTCGAACCTTCAAATAATTTTTTCTCGAAATCGGTTAATCCTACAGTATTAGAACAGGAGTACCTTTTTTATGTATTTTGACCTGAGGAATCATATTCCAAAAATAAAATTACAAAAAAGTTACACAGAAAAAAATTTGGGACAAAAAACTAATAAGGCCCCCCAGTTTCGCACACCCCTGGTTAAAATAGGTTCATGAAAATAACATACGAAGATGGGCCTTATTAAGATTAGTTTACATTCAAAACCTCGTTGCATCAAAGCGTTCCTGAGTTATTATTATACATTGTATATGTTTTTATAATCAAGTATTTTTTAAGAGCAAAGTTACTAGGTTACTAAATGAAATTCGAAATTCTTTAGAATCAAAAAGTTATTGTCTTTAAATGATCGACGTTTAAACTTCATAACAATATAAATTCAAAACATTAAAAAACTGACTGAGAACAATACTTCAATGAGGAACTTAATTTAAGGCCCATTAAATTTTCAAAAAAATATCAATTAAAAAATTAAATCCTCGCAACTTCTTAACTAAGAACATTGTGTTAATTATCCTTAAAACGTATAAATGAGAAAAATTTGAATACGCAGACTTTTTGATAAATTCCAGAGAAAATCGTTCGAAATGATCTGATGAAGTGGAAAAATGAATATTCATTCCAAGATAATTAAGGAAAATTCAACTGGATTATTCACTATCAGTAAATCCAATTCGAAAATTTGATTAATGGTTTCACAGCCATTCAGAAAAACACAACTTCATTTTCTTATCAATTTAACAATGTTTTGTTACTAAATGATCATAACGTATGTAATCGTTTAATGTATACATTAAAGTATACTTTATAGCTATATAGGTGGAATAAAAACATACTTATTAGGGTGCCCAGTCAAAATTTTTTTAGGGTCCCACCCCCTATATATGTTCATTTAGGTCAAAAACCAACCCTCAATTTTGTTCAGATTTTTAAAAAAATATTGAGGGGTCGCGCCCGGCGGTTTTTTGAGAGGGAAACATGTTTTTTCCGTATTAACAGCAACAAATAATGTACAACTATGTTTCTTAACCCATCTTATTGCCGCAGTTTTAATGAATATTTTTCTTTTTTATTTTTTTTTTACTTTTTTACTTCTGGTTTAGGAGATATCAGGATTTTCCTGAAAGTTGTCATTTTTTCAGTCAACTCAAAAAGTACTAAATCAGCAGTTTTTCATTTGAAGCTCATGTCTTTTACTTCTTCTTCTACGCTCATGTCTTTTACTTCTTCTTCTACAGTTTCTTCATCCCGCGGCAACTTTTTATTGCCGTCTGACGGAGGCTCAACGGTGATTTCGCAGAACTGCCGCCGGACGAAGAGGCCCTATTTTTTCTTCTACTCAAGTTTTTCAAACCCAATTTATGTTTTTGATAAACTTGATTAGAAGAAAACCGTAACTCGGTTAAGCTTCAAATTTAAAGCACAGCATTAATCACATTCATGTAGTACTTTTTAAGTTAACTGAAAAAATGACAACTTTTAGGAAAATCCTGATATCTCATAAACCAGAAGTAAAAATGTAAAAAAATAAAAAAGAAAATATTTATTAAAACTGCGGCAATAAGAAATACTTTAATAATTTGATAAAGTGTTGCAGTGGCGTACCATGCAAGTCCTAGAAGATGGGTTAAGAAACATAGTTGTACATTATTTGTTGCTGTTAATACGACAAAAAAAATTTTAATCTTTCTTAAAACAAACAAAAGTAGAGAATGTTTAAGCTTAAAAACAAAAAAAGAATCGGTCAAATCCATTAATTAGTTTTCGAAATATTTGAATTTAAAAAATGTCCTGAATTTAATGCGCGGCAGTGTTATTATTACAAAAAAAGAACAATTTTAATAAGAAATGCCTAAATTAAAGTAGCAGTTGCACTGAAATGGCTGAAACGTTTATTTAAATTCAAGATAAACTAATTTCCTTTAAACATCTTTAGTTGAAAATTATCTCTCCTCAAGAGTACTTGAGCTAAGTAAACAGTCTTTTATTTTAAGAACGTTGAAAAAATCAAGTGGCTTGCTTTATGATTTAATTCAAAAAAAGCCCACTCGGATATGAAATAAACGAAATAAGGATCACTTATATATCCACTGAAAAGAATGACAGGATATAACGTAAATAATAAAAGGATAAAGAGACAAAGTAACATTAATAAAATGTTACTTATTTGCTAAATGTTTTTACGTGTCCATCAGAAAAGGGACAATGTTGTCTATACATTTATTTCCAACTTTTTATGTAATTATCAGTACTCGGCGAATTTCCAGTACTCGCATAGGCGCCGCGTCGACTCTAGCGTTGACGCGAGGTTTTAAATATTTACATTTTTATTTCTTTTTGTCTTGATTGTTTTTTATGATTCTATTTAAAGGAGTAAGGTGGGGAAAAAGTTATCGACAAATAAAAATTAAAAACTTTCGTATTCTTAAAAGATAAAAATCTAATGTCTGTTTTTTCTTTGAAAAACACCGATTTATATGCATATGTATAGTTAATATAAATAGTCAATATTGTTGTAACAAAATAGTCATCAAATGTTTCAATATAGTGATAATTTTAAATTGGTCAAAAAATGTTATAAACAACGTTTTCCTAAAACGCATTGTTTTCGAGATATTGGCGTTTAAAGCAGTAAAAGGTTTTTTTAGGATATCTCACATATTTATAACCCGATTTCAAAAAATTATATTTTAAATAAAAGCTTTTTAAGCCCTATAAAACATGTTATATACAGTTTTTTGCCAGAATATAATGTTTTAAAGATACAGAATTTAAAATCAAACAAAACACCTAGTTTGAAATTTGCAAACTAGATGGCTCTAGTGTACAATAGTGCTGATGTTTTGACAGGTTGCTGGCAACGTTTCATCTAGTTTAGTATTAAATCATGGTTGATATTTGAATTCTTTCACTGACAATTTGTCAATTAATTTTCACTATTACTTTAAAATTTTAAATAGTTTCTTTTTTATAAAAACATCATTTTGCAGAACTTTATGACCATTACTTTATCATACCTTAATTATTACATACCAAACCTTTTTTCAATAATATTTATTATAAAAATTCTAAAAATTGTACTTGTTTAAGGCCGGGTTTATTAAAGTGCATCTAAATTTAGCTGACACGTGATAACCATAGCAACTCCAACCAAAATCCAGAATTTGCTCTTAACTGAGACTTTATCTTTTATCCAATACATACAGATAATAAGACAATTACCAGCTTTATTTTACATAGATAAACTCGAAAATTAACCTGCTTGACTGACGCCTCGCAGGTTAATTTTCTCATGGGCAATATCTTACTTTACCCACTAGTACCATAAATAACTATTATCCAATACATACAGATAATGAGACAATTACCAGCTTTATTTTAAATAGATAAACTCAATAATAACCCCCGCGTGGCTTTTACTTTATTGAGTGGATAATTATTTATTTTACCCACTCAACTGTCACTTGTCAAATTATTTTCTTGTAAATGTCATTAAAATTTTTAATAAAAATATGAATTCCAAAGCTATTTATTGGATAAAACCTTGTATGGCACTCATGGGTAAACCGATATTGCCCTCTCGAAAATTAACCTGCTTGGCTGACGCCTCGCCAGGTTAATTTTCTCATGGGCAATATCTTACTTTACCCACTAGTACCATAAATACTATTATCTTTTTATCTGATAAACTGGGCCTAAGACGGGTAATTTTGACATAATTTGTCATTGATATAATATTGATATTATAATATTATTAAGTTTGTCTGGCCAAAAAAAAATATCCAGCTATTTAAAATGAATAAAAAAATGTCCAATAAAGGTACAATATGCCCTAAATTGATTTTTACTACAGGAATATTATAGCTTTGTACAATGTACATTGTGTAAGTGACATTACAAGTGGAAAATAAGAATTTATGTGGTCCGGCAAATAACAATAACCCGTATAAACGATACGAAACGTATACATGTAACGAATATACTGCCCGTACAAGAAAGAAAACCGATTGTGTTATGATTTAAACTGTAAACTATAATTTAAACTGAAAATAGTACGGTTTCGCCGCACTTACTTTCTCGCAAAAAGGTTTTGATTATTTCGTTTGGACTTTTTATAATTAAGTTCTACTTATTTTCGGACATTATAAGAAAGTAACCTGCAAATGTAAATTTTAATTCGCCTTCGCCAAAATTGTAATAGTTTATTCTATATCTAGTATGGAATGGACAATATTCCGCGCGAGCGGAAAGTCTGTCATACGAGCCGACAGGCGAGTATGACGGTCCCGCAAGCGCGGAATGACTATTCCATACGTGTTGTAGACTATACTTTTCCTTCGATTGCAAATATGAAACACTGTATGGCTTTAAACTGCGGACAAGATTAAAAACAATGTTTTTTGTGACTCGATATTGTAAATGCAACAAAACACATATTTTTAAATAAAGCAATTAATGTTATTTAATAATGTTATCAAATCAGTACTTAAAAAAGATTTTTATTTAATTTTAGCACATATTTACAAATTATAATGCAAAAATTGAAGGTTATATCAGATTGTTGTAACAGATATCAGGTTTAAATATTTAACAATAGATGGAGCGGTTATAATTTTTTGAACTAAATTGATAAAAAACTGGTCAAATATTAAGTAAAACTAATAAACTTTATGTAATATTAACGCAAAATTTTAAATTGCATTAAATTATTCAATATTTTATGGTAAAAAATTTACATATTTTATAATTTTACTACAGTTTTCTTTACTTTTATAAACAAGAGATGGCACTACATGTGCTCATTCTAACACTTGATACGGAATATTCATACCGTATCTAGAGCTAGAATGGATTCATTCTGTGTTTGAAAAGTATGTGTATTTGCTTACATTCTAAAGCAGTCGTAGAAAAAATATATTTTCTCCCTTATACGATTTTTTTTTGAGGAAAACTAGTAATGGAAGTACTATTATCGTACAACAATAAAGCAAAATCGTTAAAAACATTTTTGAAAAACTACCCTTATTTGGCAGAGTAGAGAAAAATTAAGAAAATCTCTTCTGAGTAATCCCCTAAAAACTTTAAGTTTAATGTTTGGTTTTATTCTGTTAAACGGTATGGCCTGTAGGCCTCTGGACGGACGAACCGACGGAAAAATTTGTTACATAACCAGTATTCAAAAAAATTATGTATTTTTACTATATTCGCAATAATCGTTTGGACTTTTTTATTTACCAACAGCAGCGTTGCAACGTTTTCGGACACTTTTTGGCAAAGCCCTCTAAACCAGAGCACGTGTTCACAAGTGGGGTTATGTGCACAAGTTGTGGGGTTATATGCACACAACCCCATAACTTGTGCACACTTGATTTGGTTGCGAAAAAGTGTCCGAAGTCACCCACACCGTTCGAAGTCACCCCAGTTGACGGTACTCTCTACCTTACTCAGATATCGACGCGCTTAAACTGCTAGTTAATTGCATGTGAGAATGTTTTTCTTAAGTAAACTTTTACATCTACTGACTTTCAGTGTTGAGAGCCTTGACAATTTTATATCAAACAATTTGAGACAGACGTTTGGCCTATTTAAACAAAAATTTTGACTTCAGACTGTGTCAAAATTTTAAACAGTTTTAAGTCTGTCTAAATATCCACGTTTTTTCTTAGTATGGAAAGCCATAATAATAGTTATTTATGGTACTAGTGGGTAAAGTAAGATATTGCCCATGAGAAAATTAACCTGCGAGGCGTCAGCCAAGCAGGTTAATTTTCGAGAGGGCAATATCGGTTTACCCATGAGTGCCATACAAGGTTTTATCCAATAAATAGCTTAGGAATTCATATTTTTATTAAAAATTTTAATGACATTTATCAGAAAATAATTTGACAAGTGACAGTTGAGTGGGTAAAATAAATAATTATCCACTCAATAAAGTAAAAGGCACGCGGGGGTTCTAATTGAGTTTATCTATTTAAAATAAAGCTGGTAATTGTCTCATTATCTGTATGTATTAAAAAAAATTATCTTATCAATGGAATTTTGAGACAGTTTCTTATCCTACATTTTCCGAAATTCCCCAGTGTCGGAAGAAAATAGATGAAACACAACCCTTTGAATCCGTTCCTGGTAAAGATACGGTGTTCTTTCCAACGAGAGCAGTGTATATGTGTTTGCTGAAATAAAAAGATTAATCATAGCGAGATACGAAGGGCGAGTTTTATTGAAGCAAAACAATTTGACACATGTGTTGTGGGATTTATTATTTAACCCCGCGGATCGGGAAACAGTAAGGTAATTTACGAGGTACTAATCAAATTATTTCATTTTTATATGGACAAACCTGGAATATTTAATAACATACTGCAATGCGGGACCTTAAAATATTAAATATGTTTATATCCATCGTTTTTCTTTGTCCATGGGGAAAGTATTTTTTATTTTAAGAAATTAGAAAGAACGTTAGAATTTTTGAATTATATGTGGTAATTAATTTTCAGTTCCTTAAATTAAGAGAAACCTTTTTTTGCATAAAAGCGGTTGTTAACTGTATGAAATTTTTATTGAAACCTAAGGTTTCATTAATTTAGCCTTATTAAGTATAACGGTTCTTTTGACCCGTTATTATTAATTGATAAGTTTAAAAGTATTTTGTTTCAATTTTTGAGGTTATAGGTTGTGTTTTGATCTTTGTTACCTTAAAGAATGTGTTCCATAATAGGGTTTTTCTATGAAATTTCAAGTAAACCATTATTATACTGAAACCACTTGGTTATTGTAGGGTTGTTTTCAAAATTAGTAATAATTTTTAATTATTTATTATATTAGGTACAATAATTAACACCTCAGTACATTAGGACTACGGTCTACGGCTGTGTTGCCAAGTTTAATTAGTAGTTGTCACTATTATTTATAATAATCTTAATTATTCGTATACATTTCAATTAATTTAACATAAAACTTTCTTATTAATGATAATAAGGAATTTTATGTGTATAATTGTTATTAATCATCTTAAATGATTAATAATGTTTCAATGTTTATTGCTTTTGTAAGGATAAAAAGTTGATATGACAATGTTGTAATTTTCTTTTATGCGTTTGCGCAGCAGTGTTCTCGCATCAACCCGTGTCGGCTGAGAAATGATTTCTTCCTTTTAATTACTATATTTCAAGCTGAAAACATCTCTATCTACATCAAAGGTATTTAAACACGTTTTTCTTTAAAACTTTTATTTTATATTTTTTATTCATTATTTTAGGCCAACTTATTCAACTTATTCAACTTATTCAACCTATTCAACTTATTCAATTTATTCAATATACTCAACTTAAATATTCAACATTTTTAACTTCAACAATTTAACCTATTTTTGGTATAAACAAAATGGCCATCACGTGCTGAATTTATAATTACCTGGACAATTAGTCAGATGGAACAACACTACCATTCTTGAATTTATAATAAACTTGGACAAACAGTCAAGTGAAACAATTCTGCAATTTTTGGAAACAACTTTGCATATTTTTGCACATATTTGGAGTAAATTTGGAGAGTCTATTTTTGGAGTCATTTTTGGAGAATTTTTCAGGAATCCAGTAAATATTGGGATTTTGGCTGCATCATAGACCAATAAATAATTTCACATCTGTTTTAAAAGGTATTTCTATAAATTTAAATATTTTTATAGAAAGAAAATATATTTAATCTGTAATAACATTTTATTCAGTTTTGCATTTCTTAACTTTTCATTCATTTCATTAATTTTTCAATAATATTTAACTAACATTTTTTTATAAATTTGTGCCACATTGTAATTTAAAACATGTATTTAATACATATAATATGTTAACTTTACCAAAGTTGTTTAAATCACCTATTTTTTTCTCATCTTTTCAGGCCTAACGTAATGTGATTATTGTTACTAAAAGTTTACTTTATTTTAGTTAGTATAGTTTATTTAGATTTTACTAAACAAAAGAGTCAACCTGACAGAGCTAGCTAGGGGTGTATTGCTCCGAGTGTCTCAAGATGTTCTCTACGAGTTCAACACCAGACTACGAAGGGGGCTATAGACTTGTGGTATTTTAGGGGTAATATAAGGTTATGTGTTAGTCACTTTTATTAAACAAAGGGAACCTTTTATAATTTTTATGCTACTCCGTGGAGTAGCTTAAATCCAAAACGTTATATTCTAGCAAACAACTGTTTATATTTTTTATAGGGCTTAAAAGGAACTATAACATACTACAATACGAGACCTGAAAATATTAAATTTCTTTATACTCATCGTTTTCTTTTCATGGGGAAAGACAAGCATTTTTAACTTATTGAAATTTTTATTAAAAGCAAAGGTTTATTTGATTATGGGTTAATTTTTAAATTAAAATCATTTTCGTAATTAACTTTTTTTGCATAAAAGCTAAGGGTACGAATAATTAACTTTTATTAAATAAGGGGAACCTTATAAATTTTTTCTGAGGACCATTATGATAGTAAAAGAAACTATACCAACAGTTGCAAGGACCTTATGAAAAAAATTGCATTAGGAACTAATTTGAAACTTTGTGAAAAGGAAGTCGCGTGAATACTTCACCATTAATACACCTGCTTGTTGCAATAAATGGACTGTGTCAAATAATTCTGACATGTCATTGGTCAAATTCTTAGTAAGTTTAGGGTTAATTAATGGGTAAACTAACCATTAGTAATTAGTATTTAACACTTTTATTATTTATAGTAACAATGACAGTATTTTCGAGTTGACTATGATAAAGATTTAAGCGTTTCCGTCCGTCAGTGGCTATTTATCAGACAATTTCCGTTTCCAACTGCCTCAGACATCTCTTCAAGCGGTTTCTGGAGAACACCAGCCTGAAAAAAACCGCCGCTCTAAACTAAATACCACAAAAGCTCAATTCTAGATCCATATGTACACTGTACACTGTACAGTAGGATGCCCAGCACCTACGAAATTGTTTGGGCTTCACCCCTCGAAATTATTCCTTTAGGTGAAAAAACAACCCTGATTTTTTTTAGATTTTTTAAAAAATATTTAGAGGTCGCGCCCGTCGTTTTTTTGAATATAAAATCACGTAAAGGTTTTTTTTTAAGGATATAAAAACATTGATATTGGACATTTATGAAACAAGCAAGCAGCTCGTTTTCTAAACTTGTACTCGTGCGCTAAAAACGTATGTTATGAAACTAGTGCTTTAATATACTATTATGTTAAATATTATTCATTTTACTAGAGTCGAATTGACTTAGATTGTCAATTATTTTAACCTACAATATAACGTTTTTCTATTTTACTCATAATCACACGCATTTTGCGTGTTCTTATAGGCTCATAAGAGGTCCCTACTTTTTTTTTCTTTTGGACAACAGACAAAAGCCTATCTCTTGACGTTTTCCGTGCAAATGTCAACGTCGCTTTAAAGTTTAATTTTCTACAAAATTTTGTGTTCAGATTATTTTTACCATGTTAAAATTGTCGCTTGGTTACTTGCAGTGAAAAAGAGAAGACATGACTATAACAGATATCAAAATATAATTTGTTCTTAGAACTTTAAACATGGCAAAAACTGTAATGCCAACCCGAAACAAAAATCCCTTAATCAGTCATCAGTTTAAATGTAAGTTTTTTAAAATTTTAGAGCAAAATAGAAAGTATAAAGCACTCGTTTCATAACACGTTTTTAGCGCACTAGTACTTTAGAAAATTCGCCTAAGCGGCTCGTTTTTTAAACTTGTACTCGTGCTCTGAAAACGTATGTTATAAAACTAGTACTTTAATATACTATAACATTTTACTAACTGGAACCTGAAATCTCAGGCGCGGGGAAGAGAATAGGTAAAATTTTGTGAGTATTCTATAAGCGATCTTGCATTCCAAACATTTCAGCCAGATGCCAGTTCGTAAAAATTTAATTAAAAACTTAATTTACGCCACTAAAAAATTAAAAGTCGGCTTACGGGTTTTTCTTTGCGTCCCACTTTATTCCGATATAAGTGTACCTTAGGGTAAATATTTTTTGAACATAGCTAGATAATTTCTTTAAACCTTTAAGTTAAAATTAGTATATTGTTTTACTAAGAGGAAAAGTGAAGCTTTTTTTTACTAGTCTGGAGAATTTACGGATGATGCGAAGCGGAGTCCGGAAACTACAGACGAGTAAAAAAAGCACTTTTCCTCTGAGATGGTAACTTGTCTAATGTAGCATTTGCAATTTCGGAGAGATTTGTAGGTGTGTAAACCATATATTCTTCTTCAATCATTTTTAATCAATTTCACAAGGTTTTTGCACAGAATCTCGAGTCAACCACCTGTTTACATAATAAACAAACAAGTTGTCATAAAAGTCAAAGAGTGCTGCCGCCAGTGGTGGTTTTGCTAACCAACTTTTTTTTACGGCGTACAACAATGAACTCATTTTTTTACTGTAAAAAAATATATCACTTCTAACTAGTGTGTTCAGTTATAAAATATGAACATTTTAGTACGCTTGTACGATCGTAGACCATGCTTTTTTTTAGCTGGGTAACTTTTTACACGGAGTGTTTACGCTTGCGCCCCTTCGAGTAGCTGTGCATTATGCATCAATCTATTAGATCAGTAATAATTCACACTTTGAATGGGTATAATATTGTTTTTATTCATATTGAAACCTGCCTGGTCTACAATTGTAGACCGCGCGACTAACCACGTTACCTTTTTTATTTTTGCATTTTTTTATTTTGTGTAAGTTTTTAAGGTTTCTTTTGGTGAATATTGTTTTTCAAAGTTAGTTTATTAGTTTAAAGATAAATTAAAGATACAACATGTCTTTACCACCAAAAAAAATAGCGGTTTATAGATAGATACTGGCACGAGTCTTTTTGGGCATGAAAGATCTCATACGTAATGTTTTTGATAAATAAGGTAATTTTCTGTTCTATAAAACTAAACATTATTTTGGACACTAAATGTGCCTAAGAAGGGAAAATAAATCGAAAAAAAAATGCTCAAAATATCATAACTACGATTGCAAAGAGCCCATGTACAAGGCGTATGAGTTACTAAAACATTGCATGACATCGAGTCAAATTTTATAATATTTTTTTCTTTTAATTTAGGTGTTTTTTATTTTTTTATAATCGTACATGTTTAAAAAAAAAACAAATGTTTTAGTTTCAGAAAGTTTTTTAAGTTATTTTAATTTTTTTTTACAAATTACCGTACAGATGTAAAATATATGTTAGAATTGTATATCATTTTTCTTTTACCCTTAACACTTACTAAAACAATAATAATTTGAAAAAAATATGTAAATAACTTTTAAATACAACCAAATAAATAACATAAGATATTTGGTTTTTAAAAATATAAATGTGTTTTTTTTTAAACAAAAAATAAAATGGTCTACAAGTGTAGACCGCGCGCCTAAACACGTTACAAAAAGAGGCGCGCCTAACGAAGGGTTAAAGACAAGCAAAAAAGTAAATGTAATTTTTAACGGCGTATCTGGTTAACATTGTCTAATTTTTTATTCAGTTAATTCAATCGAAAAATAAATTACTTTTACATGGTCTATTGTGAAACCGTGACATTGTAACTCGCGAATACATTAAGCTCCAGACTTTGGGGGCTAAATAGAAAATCAATCTGATCCTTAGATTCATTGGGTCTAATAGAAATAGGAGTTGCCAAGCTTAAATAGAGGTTTAAAACAAATCTGTGGCTTGATTCTAAAGGGAAAATGTCTCTATTTCTTTATTATGAGTTATTCTACGCAAATAGCAAATGCTTAAGAGTAATAGTAATAGTAATGGTAACATTACCATTTGGTAATAGTAATAGTAATAGTAATGCTAACATTACCATTTGGTAATAGTAATAGTAATAGTAATAGTAATAGTAATAGTAATAGTAATAGTAATAGTAATAGTAATAGTAATAGTAATAGTAATAGTAATAGTAATAGTAATAGTAATAGTAATAGTAATAGTAATAGTAATAGTAAAGTAATAGTAAAGTAATAGTAATATATTACTATAGTAATAGTAAAAGTCCAACCAAATCTGTGACTTAATTCTAAAAGGGCAAATGTCTCTATTTCTTTATTATGAGTTGTACCGCCGAACTATTTTTTTTTTCAGATCTATATAACCTAAAAAGGCCAATGTCAGTGCTTGTGAGATAAATGTAGACTTTAAGCGACAAGGGCCGACTTTTGTTTTTAATAATCATTTCTGTAAAACTGCTAAAACGTCCAATGTTCGACTTAGTGTATCCGTTCAAAATGTTTGACATTGACCATTTTAGAACCATGCCACAGAAATAATAAAATAAATAAATAAAAAATTATATTATTTGTCTCATTTAATTTATAATGGTATTTTGTATTTTTTTTAAATAATTTTAGAGTAGATACAACTGTTAAAATTTAGTCTTGAAAACGTTACGCCGCGTAAAAATGTTACGTAACACTTAAAAAATTAAAAACTTATAACATGTTTATTGGATCACGTTTTTAACAATGATCTAGGCTTAAAGAGACGGATTCCTTGCAAATTATTGCACACGGCGTGGTTAAGTAAATCCTCTAAACAAAAACAATTAGAGATGGAAAACCATAGCCAAATTTTGCGTTACGTAATACTTGAACGCTCCCTAATGGTAATGGTAATGGTAATAGCAACAGTAATAGTAATAGTAATAGTAATAGTAATAGTAATAGTAATAGTAATAGTAATAGTAATAGTAATAGTAATAGTAATAGTAATAGTAATAGTAATAGTAATAGTAATAGTAATAGTAATAGTAATAGTAATAGTAATAGTAATAGTAATTTATTGACCAAATAAGATACACTGAGTACATGTTAGTAAAAAAGTCATTATAAAGAAGAAAAAAAACAATAATAAATTCATTACAATAATTTTATGCTCAAAATAAACATATGCTATTTGTATTTAAAATATTATTCTTAAATTTCAAATAGAATAGATATTCTTATTTTAAGCATACAATTACATATTGGAATGAGAATAATATATATTTATTATTAACTGATACAAAAATGAAAATTTATATACTATTTCTGTGAATGAATTTAAATTCTCTGAACATTTATACCGTGTGTTTGGACTTTTTTTATACAAAACGAATAAAACAAAGATAAAACTATCAGATCAAGGCTGACGTGATTGTAATGGGGAGACGGCCCGTCCGATGCGCTGTGTTTCATTTAAAAAAAAATTACCTCAGTCTTGATCTTTGTTTTCTCCGTTTTGTATGATCCCAAACACACGGTATAAAATAAGCTCAAGCGCTATAAAGAACTATTAAGTCGACTATGATAAATTCTGAAGAATAGTCCATTATCTTCCAAAAGCGAGCACCTAGGATTTTACTGATTGATAATGTGTAGACCTCCTGTTAACATGATTAGCCATTGGTTTAGCTTATCACTTAAACCTTATTTTTCTTTGGGATGAGAGTGTTTAAATTCCAATAATGTGTTCGTAAATAGTATTACGCTTCCCTATAAAAAATTTCTTATTGAAACACATTCCGACGATTGCAAATACGTATTAAAAATAACTTTTGAATGCGTATTTGTAATTGTCCCTATGTGTTTTAATACGTTTTATGTAGTATGACATTTTTTATAGGGTTTACTTTGGACCAGATATATAAAGAAAAATACTTTGATTATTTTTGAGGTTTTTCAGAAGTGTCAAGCCCATGTTCGTGTTACCTTATTTTTCTGTGGAAAGCCAAGACCCAAACAGAAGGTTTTCTTAATCGAAACCAGACTACAAGATTAATAGAAAAACTTTCGCTTTTCTATGCATCTCTCGACGCCATTATGTTTGCGTGAGGGGAATTAAATACATTTATATTTGTCTACCCCGCTAACAAAGATAACAATGTTTTAAAAATTACAAAAAAGTTTCTTTTTGAGAAGTTTTACATCTTTACATCTAGGTAATTCATCTTGTTTTAATAGTTTGACAGATTTTTGTATCAATTAAAAAAATAAATTAACTCAAACAACTGCTTAGGGGCTGTCCATATATTACGTAACGCGCCTAGGAGGGGGGTCAGAGAAATTGTTACAGTTTGTGACAGGGGGGGTCTAGGTAAGCTTTACGTAACGGAATTTAATAAATTTAATGTTTATTTCTAAGCTTGGCAGATGTATTTTTATTTCAACATAAATAACTATTTAGTGGCCCATAATTCCCTTTTTCACACAAAAATTGACGAAACTATGCATATTTAAATAATATTGTAATCAGTAAAAAAACTGTTGACATTGATATTAAAAAAAAATCTTACGGCCCTGTTCTTGCGTGATCTTGCCAATGAATCATCGGCCATGATACGTTTTCGCGCGGAATGTGTACTCACAGAACACCAATGTGTGTACTGTTTTGTGTACCTGTGCATAAACAATATACATGTTATATGTGACACTCAGTGTAAAAAGAGGTACCTAGTATTTTTTCCCTGTGTGATATTGATTATGAATATTTTTTTAAAGTTTGAGTGATTTTTTCGAGTAATTTTTTTTTAAGGTTATGTTATACTATATTTTAGGTTTATGTTTGTTTTGTCGAGAAAAACGAATCAATAGTGAGAATACAGTTAAATTTATAGCGAAACAAAAATTTTATATTGTTACGCGTTACACGGGGGGGGGGGTGTTGGTAAATGTGACAGTTTGTTACACAGGGGGGAGGGGGGTCAATTTTTTTGAAAATTTGCGTTACGTAATATATAGACAGCCCCTTAATGTTAAAAGTTGAGTTTACCACGTTAGTGCGAAAATTAATAAACTAAAAGTTTTTTTTTGTATTTGCATAATTTTTAATGAGTACTTAATTAACAGTTTTTAATTAAAATACGTATATTGTACGAAATTTTAAAATATCGTTAAAAGTTTACGTGACTATTTTACAAACTTATAAGAGACCAATCAAAACCCTTTATTTTTTGACTTTCAACCAATCAGATTCGAATTACACTGATAATTTCATGTGTGAAATTATCAAAATCACGGATTTCTTGATCAATTTTTGAATATATAAAGGCCAAGTTAATTTAGGAACAAATACCTTTCTCAAAGAATTTAACAAGTCTAAATCCATACTTTCCCATTTTTCTTAGCTTATGCAAACAATTAATAAGCTTATTTTGTCACTTTTCACATTAAATATTAAATTTTTACAGTAGTTTATCTTAAAAACCACAAATCAACTTTCGACAGAAGCTCTTTCGTTTGCGTGAGTTTATAGCAATTGTTTTTAGCGCGCGCTTTTTTAAAATTTAAAAAGATCGGCTTGATACGGAAAACTAAATAATTTAACACAAATTGAATGCAATAAATATTTGTTTAAAAAATGCTTTTCCTTGCTAGATGGTTTGTAAAATAGTCAAGTCAAATACCACTTGAGGCAATTTTCAGAAAATTCTAAAATAATTTTGCTCTAAAGTATTTTTTTTTTCAAATAAACTTAAGACGATATTATCTCTCCAAAAATGTTTTTATTATTAATACATAAATAATAGCTATTAAAGTCCAAAAATGTTTTTATTATTATTACATAAATAATAGCTATTATTTATGTAATAATAATAAAAACATTTTTGGAGAGATAATATCGTCTTAAGTTTATTTAAAAACTACCTCCAATATGAGCAAGGATCATCAAAAATATAATTTTTTTTTTTCATTAAAAGCTCTCGACCTTCAGTCTCGAGCTTTTAATAACGAAAAATATATTCAAAAAATTACTGAGCCAATTTATTTTATGGGATCATAATAAAATTATCGAAAATTTCATTACCTCTTATGATATTACTGTTGAAAATATTAAAAAAGAAATAGTTTTACGAAAATCGATTACCATGGACTGAGCCCTGAATAATATCCAGGGTGGATAATATCCAGGGTGGATATTTCACTTGAAATTACTCAATTGATTTATTAATTCTGGGAGTAGAAAAAGAAGCAAAAGAGCAAAAGAAGAAGAAGAAGAAGAAGAAGAAGAAGAAGAAGAAGAAGAAGAAAAAGAAGAAGAAGAATAAGAAGAAGAAGAAGAAGAAGAAGAAGAAGAAGAAGAAGAAGAAGAAGAAGAAGAAATAGACCTAAAAAATGATTAAGAAGAACCTACATGACATCTTCTGCCAGAATAGTGCCGATTACACTAGGCAAACCGGTTTCTTGCCCTGATTGGAGTCATATGTTTTTTAACTAATTTTGAGTCGCTGAAATCGAATCTGGCCTCATAATATTTCTATTACCTAAGTTTTCTGTGAAAAATGACATAAAAATGTTAAAAAATCGTTAGTTTATCCCTCTTTTGTACTAAAATCATGGGAGATATATATATATATATATATATATATATATATATATTCCGAGGACAAATTTAGATTCGGCGACTCAATATTAGTTAAAAAATACCCAACTTAAAACATGGAAACTTTAAATTCATAGGTAGAATAAATAGGGATTTTATGAAAAAAAAATATTTAAAAAAATGTGGATAATGTGACAAAAAGTAGGGGTGGAGGGTAAGGAGAAGGGTGCATAAGGGGACAAGCTTATCGCCACGTGCTCATGCTAAAAATTGTCAAAAATCATTACTAGGGGGTCAAAAATTAACTGAAAAAATGTTACGCAATATGGTTCTTATGTAATAAAGTAACATTTTTATGATGTAGAACCATTAAAAAAAACAAAAAAAATACACAATATTTTGTTTCATAAATTATTTTTAAATTGCCATAATTGCCTGTACTGAAATTTAAGAAATAAGACGTGCTGGATTTTTCTAAAGGTAAAATTTGGATTCTGCTCCTTTAAATTAATGAGAAAAATATATTTTTTGGGCTCGGGAAAAAAGTTTACACTGTGTACTTTAATTTTGTTTCTTTTTCATTTATTTACTTTTTACGAATAAACTAAGCAAAATAAAAAAATATTTGTATGAATATTTTTGCAGAGAATTTTATAATCTACAAATTAAGTCCTATAAAATTTTTATACAGATTTGATAGTTTTGCCACAAAAGAGCAATTAAGTAAACTCTGCACTTTCATTTTAAGCTTTTTATTTTTTTTTTGCGTACTTACTCTGACAGTAGGTCCTTGGCATATATATTTTTGAGTTCCTCGTATTTTTTTTCATATACCCTAAAATTTTCAAAATACTACTCTTTTTTTTAAGATTTTGAAAAAAAAACGTCATTTTTTTCTGGATTTATATCTTAAAAATTTTAGGTTCTGAAATTTTTCTAAGGTCGGATTCGGTTTCTACGCCCTCGAATTAGTAAGAAAAATTTACTTTCCGATCGGGGCAAAAAAAAAAGTTGAGATTTGTTGCCTAGTGTTATTAATATAAAACCCACCATAAGCGGACCACCTGTTATAATTTATAAATATTTTCAGAAAAAAAAACAAATGAAACAGTTAAACTGATTTTTTGCTGAAATGTATTTTGCAGAAATGAGTTTTATTTTTCAGATAGCCTGCTCTTTTTTATAGTAATTGATCAATACTTTTAACAAAGTTTAATTAAATTTTTAGGTTAACTAGTATTTTTATCGCTAAATTTTACTGTTTTTTCTGTTTATTTTTATTAAAATTTCATTAAATATTTAAATTTTCAAACTATATTGTTCTGTTTTATAAATATATTTCATATATGAATATTTTATATAAAATTATGTTGTAATTTTCATAATAGAATAGAATTCTACAAAAAACTAGATGAAACGTTTCAAGCACCCTGTCAAAACATCGGCACTATTGTACACTAGATCTAGTTTACAAATTTTAAACTAGGTGTTTTGTTTGATTTTAAATTCTGTATCTTTAAAACATTATTTTCTAGCAAAAAACTGTATATAACATTTTTTATAGGGCTTAAAAAGAGCTTTTATTTAAAATATAATTTTTTGAAATCGGGTTATAAATATGTGATATGCTAGAAAAACCTTTTACTGCTTTAAACGCCAATATCTCGAAAACAATGCGTTTTAGGAAAACGTTGTTTATAACATTTTTTGACCAATTTAAAATTATCTTTTATATAAGTGCTAAATTAACCAAATACAATAATAATTGCCTTAATTATAAACAAAAAACGCTAAAAATAGGAGTTTTACCCTATTTTTACCCCCTTACCCCCAATCGTTTACCCCCAAAATCTAATTAGCTCTTCGGAATACGATAAGAAACAATATGCAAAAAGCCGTAAGTAGATATCTCATGCAGAAATGGAGTTAGAGAGTTTACACCCAGACAGTCAGACAGTCAGACTGACGCAAATTTTTTTTTACTGATTTCGACTCAAAATGGTCTAAATCGTCGAGAAATGTGAAAAAAACGTGGTCAAAGATTTTAACTTTTCGGCGAAGATTTCAATACATCGGCAGTCTTAGTAGCACTAAGTGCAGATGTAATAATTTAGACTATGTCATATAACTTACGTTTCATATATCAATACTGAAGATTAAACATAAAACTAAACTTTTAATAATTATAATGACTATTTTACAAACCTATAATAGACCAATCAAATGTCTTTATTTTTTGACTTTCAACCAATCAGATTCGAATTTCACTGATAATTTCACGTGTGAAATTATCAAAATCACGGACTTTTTGATCAATTTTAAAAATATAAAGGCCAAGTTAATTTAGGAAAAAATACCTTCCTCTAAGAATTTGACAAGTGTATCCATACTATATTTGAAGGGCTCAGGGAAAAACGATCATAGTCCATTTTTTGTCGAAAATTCGTTAGGGAAGGCATCGTGTAGTTCGCGACCCAAGCTTTCAAGTAGCGTGTCTAACGAATTTTCGACAAAAAATTGGCTGATCGTTTTCCCCTGGAGCCATTCATTTGTTAATTTTAGATCAATTTTAAATACATTTATCCAATACATACAGATAATAAGACAATTACCAGCTTTATTTTAAATAGATAAACTCAATAATAACCCCCACGTGGCTTTTAGTTTATTGAGTGGATAATTATTTATTTTACCCACTCAACTATCACTTGTCAAATTAATTTCTTGTAAATGTAATTCAAAATTTTTAATAAAAATATGAATTCCTAAGCTATTTATTGGATAAAACCTTGTATGGGTAAACCGATAATTAACCTGCTTGGCTGACGCCTCGCAGGTTAATTTTCTCATGGCCAATATCTTACTTTACCCACTAGTACCATAACTATTAATTGCGTGGCGTCAGCTAAGCAGGTTAATTTTCGAGAGGGCAACATCGGTTTACCCATGAGTGCCATACAACGGTTTATCCAATAAATAGCTTAGGAATTCATATTTTTATTAAAAATTTTAATGACATTTACAAGAAAATAATTTAACAAGTGACAGTTGAGTGGATAAAATAAATAATTATCCACTCAATAAAGTAAAAGCCTCGCGGGGGTTATTATTGAGTTTATCTATTTAAAATAAAGCTGGTAATTGTCTTATTATCTGTATGTATTGGATAAAAGTTTTTATTTTAGTCTGCCTCTCAGAAACCAAACCGGTAGGTTTTATTCAGTATAGTAGTCCGCTTGTTTCGAGAGGAAACTGAGAAGAAGAATTAGAGAAAAAGTCTGTTGCTTGATTAAACCGAACACTTCATTAACGTTTTAATTGGATTTAATTAAAAAATCTTTATGCATTTTTGTCTGCTATGTTTTAAAACACCGTAACTTATTTTATTTACAATCATTAGGTATACAGTTGGAATAAAAAAAGTACTACACTGAGATAAATTTTTGCATCCACGTGCATGGGTAATTTACTTGCAGCTGCTGCTGATGTGAATTTACACTCGAAGCGTTAATATAAATGCGGTGTGTATTATATTTTTACATCCAGTGTGTAAAGTTTACACCAACGCGTAAATATACTTTTTCCCTAAAACCCTTTAACTTATTATAAAAAAATAACCATTTTGTTATTTTATTATTTATGAATAGTGTTTAATGGAAAAACTACGCAACAGAAAAATAAAACGTATATTCGTAAACAGCGCTACAAAAAGTACCAATATAAAATAGAAACAGAAAACATACACAAGTCTTAACAACTCAAAATTTGCAGGCCAGTGTTACCGCCTAAATAAATAAAAATTATAAAATGTATGTTTTAAGAATATTGTATTAATCACACTTTTTAAATATTTACTTTTAATCAACACTTACCAATAATTTCTATGAAAAATCTAGCACACACAAAATTATACGTACGCTCTTACAAACGTAAACAATTATAATGGTCGGCAGCCACCAGACTCGATGAAGCAGGGATTCTGGCTTCTCTAGTCACGTGACTAGCTTAACGCCCGCGATAGGCTGGCTTGTACATCAGAAGTGTGATTTTTACACTTCGGGTGTATTGTTGCTAAAGGTATGTTTATAAAACTACACTTTCTTGAGCTCCGAGTGTATTGTTGCAGGTCAAAATCACCTCACGTGTAAAGTGTTACATCAATGTTGATGTACATTTATATAAAGGTTTAAAATTTACAAATTTATAGAGTGTATTTTTTTACACCTTTTCAATGTAATTTCTTTCAGTGTACAGCACAAAACCTCGAGGTACACCAAATTTTTAAAATTTTAGCTGTTTTAAGTGCTTTATTGACAATGACATTTTTAGGGTTATGTACATGTCAGTGGATTTAAAAACGTTATAAAAACACATTCATTTTTCGAAAAAATATATTCCTGTTTGTAAAAATTACAGAAACATATAAAACTAAAAAAATAATAACAGAAATAAAAAATATAATTAATACATAGCGAAAAACAATAAGGCACCTTATTTAATAGCAGTTAAAACTCTTAAAGGACCCCAAATCTTCATTCCTATATATTTTAGTACTGGCATGTAGAACTCTCTAATTTCTCGGCCATTTTCCTTACATTAGCCCCAAAATATATTGTTAAAATTGATTTTTGTTGCTGGCTTAAGGCCTATCCAGAAGCTTGCATAAGAACATACAATGCGGTGTCGTGATTGGTTTACAAGATAAATGGCCGTACATCAAGCCAATCACGGCATCGCATTGTTATGTATTACGTTCTTTTGCGAGCCTGTGAATAGGCATTTAAGTGAAGCAAGTTGACACATTTGACACTTGGAAAAATTATGTTTGAATCAAGATGACTATTTTATTTAGTTTTATATATCTCTGGCTTAGTTAAGTCCTCAATTTACTTTAGTGACAAGTTAGATTTAAATGGTACAATTTTTGGGTGTAGTACTTTCTAAAGATCGCAACTGTACCTTCATATAGAATGATCATTTATAAAATGGTGCTTAGGGAACGTTCAAGTATTACGTAACGCAAATTTTGATAATTTTCCTATACCATTAACATGGGCGTAACACACCAAAATGAACTTCAAGTTTATTTTTTATTTATTTTTAACCTCGTACTATTCTGCTTAATTAAGCATCCCCTAAGTCCAGGACTTGTGTGGGCTAGTAGTAGAGGGAACCACCGGCTTTAATTGACTTTCGAATCAATATATCTAGAGAGTACGCCTTCGCCAAATTTCAATTATTAATTAACTGAAAAAGTCAATCGGCGCCAGTGAGGTTTCAACTCACGATCATTAACTCAGTGTCAATGCTATATCGATGCCTTAGACCGCTGAGCTAATCTCCCATAAGTTACTACAAATTACTTAAAAATTATTTACAAATATGACGTGAATGACGTGCTTTATTTTACTAGTCGATATTGGTGTAACAATGTTACACTATAGCATGTATATTTTTTTTATGATATAATATGATTATATAAGATCTTATTATTTATTCTGAGGAACTGGTAGAAAAACATACATTTATACTGTTCTACAGATGCTGTTTGTGAAATGTAGATTCTCTTAGGGATTCACAAACCTATACTTAAAAAAGTTTTAAACAAATTACAATTATTTTTGAGAAAAATAAAATAAAACGGTGGTTACTATGTTTTGAATTAAGCCAGCCGTTTTGTCCACTGATTTTTGCTCTTATTTAATTAAATGTTGCAAAGAGAAATTTTTCTCTTTTTTTTATACACGGATTTTATTTACCTTCTACCTGATAATATAATTAACAAAGTTTAGAATTGGGAAAAAATTTAATATATTTCGAAATGAATTATATTTTTTTACACAAAATTATAATTCTCATAAATTTAAATGCTGGGAAGTTAATAATTAATTTTTATTTGTCGTATGGCGTCTATAAATTTTTATATCATATATACAGGGTATACTGCCATGCCAAAATTTAAGAGGTGATTCTACATCCAAAAATATTTAAAAAAGTATTCTTTACCAAAACACCTAAATTTAATATTAAAAAGCCTTTAAAAAGTAACGTTTTTGGTAGCACAAAATGTTATTTCCTCTTAATTCCATTTTTTTTATAAACGGTTGCTCATATGAGCATACAGTGTTACAATAATGTAATAACATTTTTTATGTATTTTTACTCAAGGAATCCATATTTTTTACAAAAAATACAAAAAAAGTGCACATAAAAAAGTTTGGGACAAAAATGTGTTAAGCCTAATACATTTTTCTGTCTATCTCTGGATAAATTTAAAAAAATAAATTAACATAAACTTATTGCCCTTATTAATACTAGTATGCATGCTAAAGCTCGTCGCTTTAGCTTAAAGGGTACCAGAGTTATTAATTAAAAACCTTATTTTGATTACAATTTTAAACTCTCTTAAGGCTCATTTGCGGACCAACCTTTATAGGAACTTTTTTTAATATTTTTATATGCAGAATCACCTCTTAAATTTTGGCATGCCAGTTATTGATCACCCTGTATAGAGAGTATGTATGCATTTAAGTTATATTAATATGTTTGAAACCCAGAAGTCAATTGTATATTAACTTAAAGATAAGCACTTAAACGTGGGTAAACTCTGCAGTAGCAAATTGAGGAACTAGAAACACACGAATGAGAGGAAGAATCTATGTGCACTTTGTTGCACATAGTGTATGTGACACGACAAACCGTGTTACTGCAAAGCTCAGTGCAAAGGGCGCCAATAGTATACATATTATACACAAACTTGCGATTTAAAAAAAAATATTACTTTTTCTTTGTCTTTATTTTGATTAACTTATGTTTATTTTAAAATAAAATTACATTTTTTTAATTAAACAGCGTCAAGATAGTAGGTTCGTAAGCAGCGATATTAAAGCACTCGTCCAGATTTAAAAAAATAACTCGTTAAGAAGGGAACTTTTTAAAAGAAAGGTGCTTTAAAACGTCTTATGAAACGACTATTGTACACTTTTTGAAACGAGTATTGTATACTATTTTTTTTTAATAAATAAACTAGATGAAACGTTGCAAGCACCCTGTCAAAACATCGGCACTATAGTACACTAGAGCCATCTAGTTTGCAAAGTCCAAACTAGGTGTTTTGTTTGATTTTAAATTCTGTATCTTTAAAACATTATATTCTAGCAAAAAACCGTATATAACATTTTTTATAGGGCTTAAAAAGAGCTTTTATTTAAAATATAATTTTTTGAAAGGGTTATAAATATGTGAGATATGCTAAAAAAAACCTTTTACTGCTTTAAACGCCAATATCTCGAAAACAATTCGTTTTAGGAAAACGTTGTTTATAACATTTTTTGACCAATTTAAAATTATCTTTTATATAAGTGCTAAATTAACCAAATACAATAATAATTAATACAATAATAACTGTCTTAATTATAAACAAAAAACGCTAAAAATAGGAGTTTTACCCTATTTTTACCCCCTTACCCCCAATCGTTAACCCCCAAAATCTAATCAGCTCTTCGGAATACGATAAGAAACAATATACAGAAAACCGCAAGTCGATATCTCATGTAGAAATGGAGTTTACACCCAGACAGGCGGACGCAAATATTTTTTTTTACTGATTTCGACTCAGAATGGTCTAAAACGTCAAGAAATGTGAAAAAAACAAGGTCAAAGATTTTGACTTTTCGGCGAAGATTTCAATACATCGGCACTCTTAGTAGCACTAAGTGCCGATGTTTTTATTTAAAATCCGCAAAAAAGAGCTTTAATAATATTTACATTACAAATCAGTTTTATAAAATGTATATTTTATAATATGTTTTCTATTACTCATGTTTTTTTTTATAAAATAAATTTATCCAAACAAACAAATTAAAAAATCTTTTATTTTTAAAAATTATAACGTTTTCTTACGACCATTGAAAAAAAAAGTCCAAACATTCTATCTTCCCTTACCCTTATCATTATCCGTGCGAATTTACCCTATTGTATTTTCCGGCACTCCGAAATACAATAATGGAACAAATTTTCATTGTAAATTTAAGAGAGGCAATATTTGTGTGTACTCAAACAAATAGGAAGAATAAAGGCGTAATTCACTTGCACATGGACCAAAGTTGTTATGTATTGGGGTAAAAATAGTTGATTTATGACATTTTTTTGCTTTTGTAATTATACACAGAAAAAAAAAGTTATCTTGGCAGAAGATAATAAATTATCTTGGATTTATATTATCTTAAATCGAGGTAATAATCTTTTAAGATGTATCCTCGGTTTAAGATTATCTGTGACTTTGGTTTCCTTTACTTATTCTCTTGGTAGAAAAATCCTTGTGTCAAGAATTTTTTCCTTAAATGCATGACATTTAAAATAGTAACAGAGAATCAAGAGTTATTATCTTAACTCAAAGCCACTGTTATCTCATGGTAAAGAGTTTGCCGACTGGCTGGCAGACAATTTGCGCAGTCGTTCAAGAGATGCGCGGGAGAGAAGTTAGGTTTGTTTTTTTTTTGCCGTCAGTTGTCTTTAAAGGTTTATCATTGTTTTTATCTGCTTTAAAATGGACGAATTTGTATCTGTTACCCTCAAACGATGGGGATTTTCAAATTTACTTAAAAAATTCACGGGTAAGTAGCATTAAATAATTTATACCTATAAGCGCCTTTTTGCAATGGCGTTGCAACAAGTTTTTCTTCAAAAACAAGTGCTTTTTCCTACGACCACCTATGAAACCAAATTTCACACGATTAACAGAGTAAGAAAGTATCATATTTCATAAGCGTGCGAAATAATATTATACATGTGTGGGAAATTTTTTCAAAATATTTACCATTCTATTAACCCTGGAACCTGACTGTGGTCAAAATGATCTTGAATCAAGAGAATCATAATCTTAAATCAAGATTTGAATTCTCTTCATTCAAGATTATATTATCTTAAACCAAGACTTGGTGTAAGATAATATGATCTTAAATCAAGATAATTACATACTTGGTTTAAGATAATATGATCTTAAATAAATGTTTAAGTGGCTTTGATTTAAGGAAATGTCCTTAAACCTAGGACATCAAATGGCAAGATCACGGCGGACTTGATCCAAGACAGTCATGGCGTTGAACATATCGAAAGCCATGGCGGCCTTGGTTCAAGATAGTTTTGCTTTGATCCAAGATATCCTTTTTTTCTGTGTATTATTAACAAAATATTAACTACCGAGCTAAACGATAAATGTTCAAAAATCTATATCTTATTAAGTCGCAAAACTCAATAAAATATTTTTGGCGTCAACAAAAATTTTTTAAATACTTATACTATAAGAATAAGTTATGAACTTTAATACAGTGTAATTATTTATTTATTTATTTATTTATTTATTTATTTATTTATTTATTTATTTTACCACTATTTACAGGATAGCCCAATTACAAATAGGGAATAAAAAAGAATATAAAAATATTACTTAAAAATACATAAAAAATGAGATTTTAAAAGAAGAAAATAGAAATTTAAGTTATAAAAAAAAAGATTTTTTATGGTAGTGATGTTACAGCCGAATATATCGAATATTTCACAAAACTGATTTGCATACTTACACATCTGATGTAATGTAGAGTGGCTAAAGGCATTTGTTCGAATGTTTGGTAGATAAAAAGTCGTTTGAGATCTTATTGGTAAACGTGGAACAGAAAAATTAATTAAATTTAGTATTTCAGAACAGTCCAATGATCCATGAATTATACTATGTAAAAAACATAAATAAGTCGTAATTCGGCGCTTTTCCAAGCTCATTACAGAAAATCGTTAGATGTACCTATATCATATATAAATTTTACAATTTTTTCTATTTTGCGACTCTTATAAGCTCATAATCACACGCATTTTGCGTGTTCTTATAGGCCCATAAGAGGTCTCTACTATTTTTTCTGTTGGGTTGGCAACATACAAATACCTATCTCTTGACGTTTTGCGTGCAATTGTCAATGTCGATTTAAAGTTTAATTTTTTAAAAAAATTTGTGTTTGGGTTATTTTTCACCGTGTTAAAATTGTGGACTGGTTAATTGCAGTGAAAAAAGAAGAGATGACTGTAAAATATATCAAAATATAATCTGTTCTTAGAATTTTAAACATAGTGTAAACTATAAAGAACTTTCACTTTCGGGTTTAGACCGTGTTAATGGATTTTCACTTTCCGACGTTTCGTCTCTTACTACTAGAGACATCTTCAGGGATTAATCTGAAACTAAGTTTCGAATCAACTTGTGTCACTATTTATGACGAGTTGTGGTTATTCACCCGTGACGAGGTTTTTCCTATCAAAGACTTCCATATTGCAGGTAAGTGGTAACCAGTGTCCCGATTGATATTGTTAGGATGCTTGATGATTTCTATCGATTCCCGTATCTTCCTTGGCATTTTTCTGTTTTCTGTTAATATTTGTTTTGTTTCAGACAAATTAATTTTATGACCTGTTTCATGTACATGTTCGGCTACTGCCGATAAGGAAATTTGTTTCTTTCTTATATTGCGCTCATGCTCTTGAAGTCTTGTAGAAATTTTTCTCTTAGTTTCACCTATGTAAACCGTACCACAGGAGCAGGGTATTTTATATACGCCTTCTGAACTCAGGGGTATTTTGTCTTTTGTTGAAGTCAAACATTGACCTAATTTTTGGTTGGACCGAAATATAGGCTTAATATTTGACTTCTTCAAAAGTTTAACTATTTACACCTCGTCACGGGTGAATAACCACAACTCGTCATAAATAGTGACACAAGTTGATTCGAAACTTAGTTTCAGATTAATCCCTGAAGATGTCTCTAGTAGTAAGAGACGAAACGTCGGAAAGTGAAAATCCATTAACACGGTCTAAACCCGAAAGTGAAAGTTCTTTATATCTTAATGGCCGTGAAAGCTTAAAATCTAAAATAGTGTAAACTGTAATGCCAACCCAAAACAAAAATCCCTAAATTAGTCATCAATTTAAATGTAAGTTTTTTAAATTTTAGAGCAAAATAGAAAAAATTGTATAAAGCACTCGTTACATAACACGTTTTCAGAGCACCAGTACTTTAGAAAACTCGCCGCGAGCGGCTCGTTTTCTAAACTTGTACTTGTGCGCTAAAATAGTACATTAAAGTACTAGTTTCATAACATACCCTGCACAAAGAAACCCAGTTAATGTAAAAAACTTTTTTACATAAGAATCAAAAACAAAAAACGTAAATACACACGAACTGGTTTTCTTTGTGTAGGGTCAGATACTGAAATTGATGACAGAATGGTGGCAGGTATCACGTGTTTGGACTTTAATGCCAAATTATTGCTTCATAAAATACGATAATTCATCAGGAATTATAACAAACAATCGAGCTTTAAAAATTATTTTCGTGATAATTTTTAAAAACCTCGTTAATAAAAACATTTGTTTAAAAATTAAATATTTGTCGAGAGCAAAATCAAATACCAGTTTGTTAAAATCTGATTTTTATTAATAATGAAAAATTGAGTGGCATTAAAAAATGAAAAATAGAGGAAATGCGCCTAATTTCGGATGGTTTCCAAATTTCGGATAGTAGTGTATTTAAGATACTGTCTGCAAAGGTAAACAGAAACCTACTTTTATGTGAAGCCAAAAGTCAAACTAAATCCGTCCTGTAATATGATAACGGTAGAGCTTCTCCCCTTTAAATGGCAGCACAAATCGTTTATATTGCAAATGGCAGTTTTGTGCTTAGTTGCATTATTATGCTTATTTATTTTATAAATAATCGTTATAAAAGTTCGTGGTTCTGTCTTGGGTAAGTTATGATGTTAGTTAAGTTGATCCACTATTCATAATTAAGCAATTTGAAAACGTAAACATTCTACAAATTTCTAATCTAAAAAGCAGAAAGTTGCCTAATTTTGGATAGACCATTTTTGTGCATTTGATTCCCAATTTCGGATATCCGCAAGGTAATTATTATTCAGGATAACCAACCATTAATTTTTATTTTTATAATGATACAACAAACTAAGATAAACAATTCTGAAAAAATCGCTTAATGATTAAATTACGTCTTAAATGTAAAGGAATAACAAGAAACATAAGCAATGGGATCCAGATCTACTCTTGAAAAATTTTTTTCGGATATGTCCGAAATTAGGAGCCCTTTTTCAAATGCACAAAAATGCGCTGATTTTTTTTAACCGTTTTTTTGGAAAAAATAAACTGTAAATAAAATTGCTTTTATAATAAATCATGGTTCGCTATAATAAGTTGTATCTGGTTATATAAAAAAATATCAAAAAGTAATACCGAGTATTAAATATTGAATACATTGTAAATGGTATCCGAAATTAGGCGACTTTCCTCTAGACCTATTCATATGCACTGTGCTTTTTTGGGGGTATTTTTTGTTTTTTTTTTCAAACCCTGAAATTCCTTTACCATTCCATAGTACTTTCCATTTATATGATTTTCAGCGAAAATTAAAAACTTCTACCGAGCGCTTCGTTTTTTATTAAAAAAAATAAATGCTAAACGAGCTGCGAAGAGTAAAACAAGCCGTGAACATATGTAATCCTACGCATTACATTATATACTATTCACAGTAAGTGGGAATATTGCATTTTTCCAATTATTAAAAAAAATAAAAAAAAAATCAAAATTTTTTTTATTTTTTTTTTTTTAAGTTTTTTAATTAATTTTTTTTTTTAATAATTGGAAAATGCAATATACCCACTTACTGTGAATAGTATATAATGGAATGCGTAGGATTACATATGTTCACGGCTTGTTTTACTCTTCGCAGCTCGTTTAGATTTTTTTTTTTTATGAAAAACGAAGCGCTCGGTAGATTTTTTTAATTTTCGCTGAAAATCATATAAATGGACGGTACTATCGAATGGTAAAGGAATTTCAGGGTTTCGAGAAAAACAAAACGAACTTTAATTTTATTATGTTAAAATTTAGGACAGAATTTAGTTTTTTTTTTACTTTCGCTTTGCCTTAAAATTATCGAAAAATCGTGCTTTTCGAAATACCCTATTGTGAAATAGTTCCACATATCTCATTCAAAAGTAAAGGCTGTGCATAGTCCTTTATGCACCTAGGTCTTTCTAGTATAAAAAATAATTATTGTTTTTGACTTGTATGCTGTTTATAAAAAAAAAAAAAAATAAAAAAATTAAAGTAGAACGATTTTGTATTTCAGCATATATATTTAAAATTGGCCTAGCGCTTTCGATCAAAAGATCATCATCAGGGCTTAGCTTCGTCAGAGCTTATTACAATAAAACGAGAGGTAATTTAAAATGGCCCCATATTTTTAAATTACCTCTCGTTTTATTGTAATAAGCTCTGACGAAGCTAAGCCCTGATGATGATCTTTTGATCGAAAGCGCTAGGCCAATTTTAAATATATATGCTGAAATACAAAATCGTTCTACTTTAATTTTTTTTTTTTTTTTTTTTTTTTTTCTTTCTAGTATATTTTGGTAAAAAACAAAATTTTAAGATTCCATTGTAAGAAAGTCGTCATAATCTTGGCCCATCAAAGTTTTGTCCACTGTAACATTTTGGCATGTCAACAACTGCAAATCCTGAAAATTTCTAGAGGACTCTACCGAGTTTAGAAAAGAAAGAAAATTCAATCTGATATTTCCCGGGAACAGCTGTGGTCAATGTTATAAAATAAAAAATAAACTAGATGAAACGTTGCAAGCACCCTGTCAAAACATCGACACTATTGTACACTAGATCTAGTTTACAAATTTTAAACTAGGTGTTTTGTTTGAATTTAAATTCTGTATCTTTAGAACATTATATTCTAGCAAAAAACTGTATATAACATTTTTAATAGGGCTTAAAAAAAGCTTTTATTTAAAAATAAATTTTTGAAATCGGGTTATAAATATGACATATATACATATGATATGCTAAAAAAACCTTTTACTGCTTTAAACGCCAATATCTCGAAAACAATGCATTTTAGGAAAACGTTGTTTATAACATTTTTTGACAAATTTAAAATTATCTTTTATATAAGTGCTAAATTAACCAGATACAATAATAATTGCCTTAATTATAAACAAAAAACGCGAAAAATAGGAGTTTTACCCTATTTTTACCCCCTTACCCCCAATCGTTTACCCCCAAAATCTAATCAGCTCTTCGAAATACAATAAGAAACAATATGCAAAAAACCGCAAGTCGATATCTCATGTAGAAATGGAGTTAGAGAGTTTACACCCAGACAGACAGACGGACAGACAGACGAACGCAAAATTTTTTTTTACTAATTTCGACTCAGAATGGTCTAAAACGTCGAGAAATGTGAAAAAATGTGGTCAAAGATTTTGACTTTTCAGCGAAGATTTCAATACATCGGCACTCTTAGTAGCACTAAGTGCCGATTTAATAATTCCTTCCTAGAAAACTTTAAGAGTTTTCTTGAAGTAATATGGGGTCTGTCTGTGAGAAAAATCGATGCAATATAAATCGTATAATCGTTATAGATATAATCGAATTAAAAAAGAACTATTTCTTATTGGAAGGACTTTCCATTATTTATTTATTGTTGACAATAATGAAATTAATAATGAAAATTCTCGTGAAAACGGTCGTAAATATAACATTCTAGAGGACAATAGATACATACAAAGAAAATCTCTTATATACTGGTTGTCCCAACTATACTTTGACACACGGATTTGTGACTACGGAAAATATATGACGAATGTGTGTGCAAGTGAGAGGCCCGTTGCAGGCACGCACGCCTTATAACGCTATTGAGAGCGCCCAGGATACCTCCCCCATGAAGATAGGAACAGAAACAGCAGAAATAGAGGAGGTGCAAGAGTACATATACTTGGGCAGTAGAGTTAACAATAGGTGCGAGGAAGAAGCGGAGGTGGAGTATAGAATAAGTAGAAGTAACAAATGTGCAGGAGGATTACATAAACAGTTTCAAGAAAAACCAAAATAAAAATTTACATGTCAATAATAAGACCTACGTTACTATACGGAAGTGAAACGTGAACATTAACTAAGAAAACACAGGAGATTATTCTAAGATAGGAAAGAATGTTGCTTATGAGAATGTTTGGAGGGACGAAAGTGGAAGAAGGACATCGAAGAAAGACAAATGAGGAAATATACGAAATATATGGAAATAAGGATGTGGTAGAGATAATAAAGGGAAGAAGACTGCAGTGGCTTGGACATTTAGAAAGAATGGGAGAAGAGAGAATGGTAAAGAATCTTGCTTGGAAAGAACCGGATATGAAAAAGAAGAAGGGAAGACCGCGGAAAAGGTGGAGGGAAGCAATGCAAGGAGACTTAAGAGAAAAAAATGTAACAAACTGGAGGGAAAAAACGAAGAACAGAAAAGTTTGGAAGGAAATCAGCTTTGGGCCTAAATGGCCTGTCACAGCCTTATATATTTATAGTTAACAGTTTATAATTCGAACTTCACAAACTTCTATGATCAGAGAATTTTAAAAATTACATTATAATTTAAAATTTTAATTAGTTACTTATTTATGAAAATTCTATCTTTGACTATGGTTTGAGATTGGGGACAAGCCAGGGGACTGTCATTTGGTGTATTCAAAACAACATAACGAAATATTTATTATTTATTTTAAAATTTTATATTATGATTTAATTAAAAACATAAAAAAAACCTTTACGTGAAACCATATGTAATTTATATATACCGGTTTTTTTTTTAACCTGAAACTTTTAAATATCTCGAAAACTATACATTTTAGAAAAAAAAGTGTGGGACAAAAGTTGTTTATTTTAATGGGGAAACAAAATGGCATACTTATTTTTTACGAATATTTACGTTTTCAAGGTCATTTCAAGGTCAACTTTGTTTTTTTAAACAGAAACATATATTTTTTTACTGCTGTTTAATTTTCCCCAAAAAAATAAACATCTTTTGTAAAAAACTTTTTTTGATCGGACTTTTAGTTGCAGAGATAACACAGCCACCAAAATTAAAAAAAGTGGATCTCCGACGGACTCGACTAATCAATTCCTATGTATATAGGAATCAATTCCTATGTATATAGAGCCCCTGAATCCAAATCTGAGGTCGGAATCTCCCGTTTTACATATAACCTCAAAAACATATCATACAATTGCGAAAAGTATGTTTTTTTAGGTTATATTGAAAATGGGAGCTAACTTTCAAATTCCGACATCAGATTTGGATTCAGGGGCTCAAAATACATAGGAATTGATTAGTCGAGTCCATCGGAGATCCAGCTTTTTTAATTTTGTGTCTCTGCAACTAAAAGTCCTATCAAAAAAAGGTTTTTACAAAAGATGTTTATTTTTTTGGGGAGAATTAGACAGCAGTAAAAAAATGTATGTTTCTGTTTAAAAAAAACAAAGTTGACCTTGAAATTACCTTGAAAACGTAAATATCCGTAAAAAATAATTACGCCATTTTGTTTCCCCCATTAAAATAAACAACTTTTGTCCCACACTTTTTTTTCTAAAATGTATAGTTTTCGAGATATTTGAAAGTTTCAGGTTAAAAAAAAATCACCCGGTATATATTTTAAATAAGCAAATTTTTACCATTTGTGAGAAATACCCATATAGACTTAAGAAGCTAGAATTGTACATAGATTGATTTATATAATTTTGGAGTACACAAAAATGTGCTGAAAAATTTGTTCTTCAAATAGAAAAGAATAGAAATATCAAATTAAAATTCCAATTGCAACTTGGGTTGACAGTTCAACATGAAATTAAAAACTTTATTTATGTTTCTCTGGACGTTTCTAACCATTCAGCGTATTATGTAATTTTACAAAACTTTATTTCATTTTATTTTGTTTTTATATTAGTGGCTGTCCATATATTACATAACGCAATTTTTCAAAAAAATTGATCCCTTCCCCCATGTGTAACAAACTGTCACATTTACCAACACCCCCCCCCTCCCCCTGTGTAACGCGTAATAATATAAAAATTTATATTTTTTTTCTAACATATCTTAATACAGAATTCCGCATAATGCAAGACGGTAAAAAGACAGTGTAAAAATGATACATATTTATTATAATAATACATATAGCACTTATGTACTTAAATGAAAAAATCACTCAAACTTAAAAAATATTCATAATCAATATCACACAGGGAAAAAATACTAGGTACCTCTTTTTACACTGTCACATATAACACTTGTATTGTTTATGCACAGGTACACAAAATAGTACACACATTGGTGTTCTGTGAGTACACATTCCGAGCGAAAATGTATCATCGCCGATGATTCATCGGCAAGATCACGCAAGAACAGGGCCTTAAGATTTTTTTTAATATCAATATCGACAGTTTTTTTACTGATTACAATATTATTTAAATATGCATAGTTTCGTCAATTTTTGTGTGAAAAGGGGAATTATGGGCCACTAAATAGTAATTTATGTTGAAATAAAAATACATCTGCCAAGCTTAGGAAATAAACATTAAATTTATTAAATTCCGTTACGTAACGTTTACCTAGACCCCCCCCTCCCCCCTGTCACAAACTGTAACAATTTCTCTGACCCCCTCCCCTCCCTAGGCGCGTTACATAATATATGGACAGCCCCTTATTTAGTTCGAAGCATTATACCCCTGTTTTAAACTGTTGTATCTCTTAACTATATAGTTATACCGGGTGTTTTTTTTTAACCTGAAACTTTCAAATATCTCGAATACTATGCATTTAAGAAAAAAAAATGTAAGATAAAAGTTTTCTATTTTAATGGTTGAAACAAAATTGCGTGTATCTTTTTTACGAATATTTACGTTTCAAAGGTCATTTAAAGGCCAACTTTTTTTTTTAAATAGAAGCATATTTTTTTTACTGCTATTTAATTCTTCTCAAAATAATAAAAATCTTTTGTAAAAAACTTTTTTTGTTCGGACTTTTAGTTGCAGAGATAACACAGTCACCAAAATTAAAAAAAGTTGGATCTCCGACGGACTCGACTTATTAATTCCTATGTATTTTGAGCCCCTGAATCCAAATCTGAGGTCGGAATTTAAAAGTTATCTCCCGTTTTACATATAACCTCAAAAACATATGATATCATTGCGAAAAGTATGTTTTTTGAGGTTATGTTAAGAATGGGATCTAACTTTCAAATTCCGACCTCAGATTTGGATTCAGGGGCTCAAAATACATAGGAATTGATTAGTCGAGTCTGTCGGAGATCCAGCTTTTTTAATTTTGTGTGGCTGTGTTAACTCTGCAACTAAAAGTCCGATCAAAAAAAGTTTTTTACAAAAGATGTTTATTTTTTTTGGGGAGAATCAAACAGCAGTAAAAAAAATATATGTTCTGTTTAAAAAACAAAGTAGACCTTGAAATGACCTTGAAAACGTAAATATCCGTAAAAAATAAATACGCCATTTTGTTTCCCCCATTAAAATAAACAACTTTCGTCCCACACTTTTTTTTATGTATAGTTTTCGAGATATTTGAAAGTTTCAGGTTAAAAAAAAAAACACCCGGTATAATAAGCGGTTCCAGTTATTTAGGTAAAATTCACAAAGAATGCTAGTTGAGTATTGCCATATTATGCAGTTTAAGATTTAATGTTGTTCTAAGAATTAAAATTGAAGCTGGCCTCTACTTTCCTACGAGCTTTGCTAGTAGAAAAAAATAGGAAAAGATGTTCTGTGTTTACATAACTTACGAGTTACGTAATGAATCAATCTAGATTATTTTATTTAACTAATTCTAAATTATGTTCTCTTTGGTAAATAATTTAGACACAAACAATATAAAGGCCAATCAAAACCTTGCATTTTTAGTTTCCTGACCAATCAGATCAAAATGAATCTAATAATTTTTGCACAATGCAATTGTCACTTGGTTACTATGTAAACAAGAAACTGGCAGTTACTGACATCTTAATAAATGTTATATTTTTGCAAAATGTGTTTTTAATTTGTGAATTAATTTGTGATTTATTTTTATTGATAAGCAATATAAATGCTTATTTTATTACCAAAACATTCTAGGTATAAACCCTAATTAATTTCTGATAATATATTATATTTTATGCACTTTCCATCTTAAAAGCTTTAACTCACTGATATTCATAAATTTTAATTAATTTAATTGAATCTTGGTATTAAAAACAGGCCACTAAAAACTAATTTAAACACTTATTTCTGAAAAATATATTTGCAATAACGAATTACCGAAATCAAAACATCAAATGACTGCGCTGGTACCAGTACAGCGTTGCCAAAGTTTATTAGAAACCGATAGCAAATTGTTTTTTTACGGGTGAAAAGACCCGTTATTTTATTTCTTTTCAGTTGAAAACTAAACTTTTTAAACAAAAACAGCAATGATCTTTATTTAAATGCTAATATATGTGATAACTATTTTATTAAAATAATCTCAAGCATAAAATTTCCCTCGAGAAAAGTTTAGACTTGGCAACATTCGCGAACAAGTGAACATCGTGGATTTAAAACGCGCGGCAAATTTGAGATTTAAATTTTTATATAAAACATTTTACTATTCCTTAAAACGACTTTTGTTTGATTAACGCAGTCGTCCCTCCGAAGTGACTGATCGATTTCGTGCTTTTTAGCACTCTTCAGAGCCACATATCGGTAGTAGGGACAACTACGAAAATCAAATCCTTTCCATATATCTCTATATAGAGTTTAAAAATCGTTGTAAGGAAAAGCAAAAACAGCTAGCTACATTTACTGCTAAAAGCAGAGACTAGATAAACCTAACTAGATTTTAGCAGTAGATGTCGCTAGCTGTTTTTGCTTTTCCTTACAACGATTTTTAAACTCTAAATAGAGATATATGGAAAGGATTTGATTTTCGTAGTTGTCCCTACTACCGATATGTGGCTCTGAAGAGTGCTAAAAAGCACGAAATCGATCAGTCACTTCGGAGGGACGACTGCGTTAATCAAACAAAAGTCGTTTTAAGGAATAGTAAAAGGTTTTATATAGATTTTTTAAATTTGTAAATATCAAACAATTTAATTTAGTTTAAATTTTTATAGTTGTAAAGTAATATTGTTGTTTAGTTCTTAAATTTTTAATTTAAATATGAAACAACGTAAATCATTGTAAAATTATATACTTCCTTATTTTGTTTGTGAAATAGTCTTTCAAAATACCATTCGTGCATGTTGAATTATCATAATTTTTTTACTGTATTTAAAAAAATATTTTGCTTAAGGAAATTGTTTTCGTGCATTTTTCTTCAAAATTTCTCGACCTGAGGTCTCACCAAAAATGCACTGAAACAATTGCCAAGCAAAATATTTTTTTAATACAGTAAAAAAATTATCGATAATTCAACATGCACTTATGATATACTGAATAAATACATAACACTCGTAAGAAAACTCATAATATGAACAATTCCAGATGAAAATTTCTGTTGTTTTAGCCGTTTCTATTTACAAATATCTTTAATTTAGTTGGTTTAACTACTGTAAAATATAAGTCTTCTTTGTTTTGTTGATAAAAACGAAGCAGTTAAATTAGTTTACCATCTTGTTAACGAGTAAAGCGTTTTCTTTTTTCAGAAAACTTACATAATTTACAACTTAGGTTTTCTTTTCAATGCTCTTTCTCACATAAATATTACTGGAAACGTTTATTTTCCAAAATAAGAGGCATTGTTATTTGTTGATATTACATCGGCACTTAGTGCTACTAAGAGTGCCGATGTATTGAAATCTTCGCCGAAAAGTCAAAATCTTTGACCACGTTTTTTTCACATTTCTCGACGTTTTAGACCATTCTGAGTGGAAATCAGTAAAAAAAAAATTTGCGTCTGTCTGTCTGACTGTCTGGGTGTAAACTCTCTAACTCAATTTCTACATGAGATATTGACTTGTGGTTTTTTGCATATTGTTTCTTATCGTATTCCGAAGAGCTGATTAGATTTTGGGGGTAAACGATTGGGGGTAAGGGGGTAAAAATAGGGTAAAACTCCTATTTTTAGCGTTTTTTGTTTATTGTTGTTTTATTAAGGCAATTATTATTGTATTTGGTTAATTTAGCACTTATATAAAAGATAATAAAAAATTAAACTGGTCAAAAAATCTTATAAACAACGTTTTCCTAAAACTCATTGTTTTCGAGATACGGCGTTTAAAGCAGTAAAAAGTTTTTTTAGCATATCTCACATATTTATAACCCGATTTCAAAAATTATATTTTAAATAAATTCTCTTTTTAAGCCCTAAAAAAAATGTTATATACAGTTTTTTGCTAGAATATAATGTTTTAAAGATACAGAATTTAAAATCAAACAAAACACGTAGTTTGAAATTTGCAAACTAGATGGCTCTAGTGTACAATAGTGCCGATGTTTTGATAGTGATAGTGCTTGCAACGTTTCATCTAGTTTTAAATTATATCTTTAGAAACTAGACTTTAAAATGGGCACTAAATGCCTCTAATGCTTTAGTTAATTGTTTTCGTTTACTAGCAGTATATAGTCTGACGCACGGTAACAAACCCTCGACGAAAAGGGGAGGTAGGTGCAAAAAACCACAGAACACCAACAAAAAACGCTTCGAATTTAGGAAATTCAGTGTAAACGTGTGCGTACTTGGATTTTATATTCGGTAGCTTTAGAACTGTGTGTCAAACAATACTGCTAGTAGTAACGGTAAGGGGTGGGAGGTCAAGTCAGGCAAGTATCGTTTTGAGGAAGATTTATTCTCGTACAGTTTTGCGAGGAAGCCGAATCTTGGTCTTTATTTTATTTATTTATTTTATTTTTTTTTGTTTATACTCGTTAGGAATTTACAGATGTAATTTATACACTAAAAAAAAGGATCCTTTGCGGTAATGGCATATGAAATTAGGCCAAATGCTTCGCACTCTTGAATACGTCCAAAAGCGCCATCTCTTAACATTAAAATATAATTCACTTGCCAAGATCTTTCTGATTCTTTAATCTTGTGTAAAATGCAAGTGGTCTTGTCCAAAAGAAAAATTCTTGGGCCAAAGTATTTTAAATTATTTAGTTTTTAACAATCTTAAAACAAGATAAATGGTTTTTGCCTCAAATGCGCCAGGTCCAAGAGAATTTTAAAAATATTTCAAAAGCGACATTTTTCTTGGGACCAGAGAAATACTTTTGTTTGAAGATATATATCTTTTAAGCTAAAAAAATAACTGCCAAGAGTATTGACTACTTTGAGCCAAGAACGTCATTTTTTCAGTGTACCATATACACAGCACAGCTTATAGCTTCTATCGCGTCTCCTTTGTTGGATAATATCCAATTATCCTGTATTTATACATGGCCGCCAATAGGCCCTATACACAGTATTACTACAATGTATATACAATGTATATACAATGTATATACAATGTATATACAATATATATAGCTTCTGTTAACTTTTTAGTATCTCTAGTAACAAAAGCTGTACTTGTTCTCCTATAACGTTTCAAAAGGGGAGGCTGTCATTATAACTATAGCCTTTAGGCTATGGTCCTTCATGTTATCTTCAAGCGGTTTCACTATGAAAGTCTTTACAACGAATTTTTTGGTCACTTTATATAAATTAAAATGTATTTTTAGCAGTGTAGAGCTATTTCATGGTTTTGCCAAAAGACAGATGCATATTGACCCAATTTTAATTCTGAGTGTCAGTCACGTTCTACTCATAATTTTTGCGCATATTCTCAGAAAGAACTGAAACAAGACCAAGAAATATTTTATTACGGTGCGCTTTTATTTATTAAACATGTAGTGTATGTCCCGAAATAACTTATATTCAACCCTTTAGGGGAGTTCTAATTCGTTACCCTATCGTTTTTGCTTATTTGGAACCCCAGCCAATATTTGTTATTAAATATAAGTTGTTACAGTAAAACATAACGTTGTTCTGTTGTGTTTTATTGTAACAACTTAATATTATCTAGTCAACGGTGTAGTTTTTTTATTATAAGGCTCTTTACACAAAACAGTATATTTCGTTTGGACTTTGTAAAATAGGTAAAAAAAATAAAAATATTTTGTAACTGAACATACTAGTTAGAAGTTTATTGTTGTACGCCGTAAAAATAAGTTAGTTAGCAAAACCACCTCTGGCGGCAGCACTCTTTGACTTTGATGACAGCCATACTTCAAACTAGTTTGTTTATTATGTAAACAGGTGGTTGACTCGAGATTCTGTGCAAAAACCTTGTTTGAAATTGAATAAAAATGATTGAAGAAGAATATATGGTTTATACACCTACAAATCTCTCCGAAGTTGCAAATGCTACATTATACAAGTTACCATCGAAATAGCGAAAAATGTACGATTTAGCCTACAAAAAAAAATTAAAATGAGCTAAGGAAGGTTTAAGTTTATTTCGAAAGGGTTTTATTGGCCTATTTTAATAAAACAAAAAACGTACTTAATTACTTCATAAATTAAATTCAAAAATTAATATTTAAAAAAATATATATAGGATGCTTGAAGAAGAAATAGTATGTTTCACTCAGGGGAAAAGTGCTTTTTTTTACTCATCTGTAGTTTTAAATTATATAGACTAGTAAAAAAAAGCTTCACTTTTTCTCTTAGTAAAACAATATAGGTACTATTTTTCGTAAAACAAAAAAAGAAATAAAAAAAATATATTTTTGAAAAAAATTGTTTTCACCCCATTTTACCCCCCCACCCCAATCCGATTTTTACCAAAACCAATCCCAGCCTAAAACTTTGGATAATCAAGTTATGATCCAAATTTGAGGTCTTTAGCCCGAAGCGTTCTGGAGTTATCGTGGTCACAAATTTCCCTTTTTTTTGACGGAAATAATATGTTCTGGATATAAAACGTCCAGAAACGTAAAAAAAGCTATCAAAATTTTTCTAAATCATTTTACTAACTTAAGACTTTCTTTGGGGAAAGTAAAAATATTAGCTAAAAATACATTCACCATTCAAAAAAATACACTTTATATTTGTTGAGAAAATTTTATTAACTGGACACTCTCTATAATATCATTACACCAGATTTTATCCTCGGAGCACCTCACGAAATTCTAATCTGTCACTTAGTCTACTCTACATAAAGTAAAAAGTATCATGGATATTATTTTTGGGGTTCTTGCCCTTTTTCACCGTTCCATCATCATAAAAAATTATTTGCCCTTTACATTGTAGTCTCCAAACTTCCAGTGTTCTAATAAAACAAGCCAAAAGTAAAATTGTGACAAATGATACGTACACAATTTGTAAGTAAAAGGATTTTTTTTAAATAAATAGTTTTTTACTTTAGAATATTCATTTACTTTGTTTTACTATATTTTTACTTCCTCCCAAAGGGATATTATTATGAAAGATCTAAAATTTTTGCTTTATAGTCTTATTTTTTTCTACGACTGCTTTAGAATCTAAGCAAATACACACACTTTTCAAACATAGAATAAATCCATTTTAGCTCTACTTTATGAATATTTCGTATCAAGTATTAGAATGAGCACATGTAGTGTCATCTCTTGTTTATAAAAGTAAAGAAAAGTGTAGCAAAATTAGCAAAAATATATATATTTTATTATAAAATATTGAATAATTTAATGCAATTTGAAGTTTTGCGTTAAAATTACATAAAGTTCATTAGATTTTCTTAATATTTGACCAGTTTTTTATCAATTTAGTTCAAAAAAATAAAACTGCTCCATCTATTTTTAAATATTTAAACCTGATATCTGTCACAACAATCTGACATAACCTTCAATTTTTGCATTATAATTTGTAAATATGTGCTAAAATTAAATAAAAATCTTTTTTAAGTACTGATTTGATAAAATTAATTAATAACATTAATTGATTAATTCAAAATATGTGTTTTGTTTCATTTACAATGTCGAGTCACAAAAAACATTGTTTTTAACCTTGTCCGCAGTTTAAAGCCATACAGTGTTTCATGTTTCGGCGCTCGCGGGACCGTCATACTCGCCTGCCGGCTCGTGGATTTTTTTTTACATTTTTTTTATATTTTCCAGAGGGTTTTTAATATACCCTCAAATTTCTGTACGCGAGTTCTGGAACAGGCTGTATACAATAAATGTTTATGTTTATGTTTATGTTTGTTTTTAACCTCGTACTATTCTACTTAATTAAGCATCCCCTAAGTCCAGGACTTGTGTGGGCTAGTAGTAGAGGGAACCACCGGCTTTAATTGACTTTCGAACCAATATATCTAGGGAGTACGCCTTCGCCAAATTTCAATTATTAATTAACTGAAAAAGGCAATCGGCGCCAGTGAGGTTTGAACTCACGATCATTAGATCAGTGTCAGGCTATATCGATGCCATTGACCGCTGAGCTAAATCTCCCATCCCAAAAGTCCAAATACCCTAATCGTTCTTATGAAATGAAATTTGTAATGTAAATATGTATTATTAAGTAATTTTTTGACGATTTTATATAAATTTGAAAAATAATGAGCAATAATATATAAAAAGTATACAATACTTGTTTCATTAGACTTCTTAAACTCCTTGTCCACTAAAAAACTCCTCGCTACGCGAGTATTTTTTTTTTAAATCTGGTCGCGGGCTTTAATATCGCGTATTATGCCTCCTAATGTACTATTTTAAGCCTTACTAGAGTTTTAAATGGTATACTTTCCTTGTAATATGTACCTTATTATTACATTACATTACATTTTGTTTAACCTCGTTTGGACTTTTACTATTGTACTTAATTAAGCATCCCCTAAGTCCAGGACTTGTGTGGGCTAGTAGTAGAGGGAACCACCGGCTTTAATTGACTTTCGAACCAGTTTATAGGGAGTGTCCGCTTCACTTACGCCTACGCCAAATTTCAATTATTAATTAACTGAAAAAGGCAAATCGGCGCCGGTGAGAATCGAACTCACGCTATTTGTGTAGTAAACTCGCCAAATATGACGCGGTAGTCCACTACACCAATCCTCCTATTATCGAATGCTATACGTTAAATTGTGTTTATGCCACGGTAACGTAATTACGTAATATGACTGCCATAATAGTGGGTACTTAGACCTTAGCAATTTTTAATTTAAAAGACATTCCTGAATATGAGACCTCACATTGTCACAGTGTAAACAAATATGTTTAAAATTAAAAAGCTTTTAAAAGTAAGACATTTATTATCCTGGGGAAAAGTTTCTGGCAGGGATTTATAAAAATATATATATAAAAAATGCGCAAAAAATAAAGGGTAATTGAAAACTGATGAATGTAAAATCTGATAAATTAATGCTCCTGTCAGTAGCCGATTGAACTTTTTTTTGTACGATGCTTTGGCGGTATTAAATGACCGTCAACAGGGGGCGAAAACCGGAACATTTAAAGCAGAGGCGGACTTAGCTACCAGTAAAATAGGGGAGAAGTTATATATTTTTTTAGATCTTTTAGAGCTATACAAGTTTAAAACTTAACAACTTATCATAACGATTTATCTACTAGTAAATACTGAATGTTATTTGTAAATACATATTTTTTATTTATATTTCGACATTTGGTATTAAACACTACAGTGTAAGCATTGTATACAATATCTAGTCATATTAACTTGGATTCCCAAGCAACATGTGTTTGTTAATACTAGCATGTCGTAGTAAAAATTACTGTAACATTTGGTAAGGTATATCACAGTTATAGTATGGTATACTTTACCCTAGTAACAATTTTTGTCAAGTCTTGAGCAAGTCTGGCTCAAGATTCTTGATCAAGTAACTGCATCCAGATTTTGACAATTCTGGCGCAAGATACTGTCGACAGATTCTTGCTCAAGAATTGTCAAAGAATTGCTACATACACTTCTCGGACAAGCCTTGAGCAAGAATATAGCAAGAAAAATTGACAAGAAATCAAAAAGCGATCTCTATCATGATCAAATCGTACTTATTAGAGTAGGTCAAGATTCTTGTCCAAGAATCTTGTCAAATTGCTTGCTACAGACTTGACGAACAGACTTGACAAAGTATTACTAAACCCTCTGCTTCCAGAATCTTGCTAAAGTTTTGCCCAAGTCTGGATACAGAAACTTGATTAATTCTCTTGCTCAAGAATTGTCCAATTCTTTACAAAGGACTTTTTCAAGTAATCTGGTCAACAAACTTGTCCAAGTTCAATGTTACTAGGGTAAGTTAGTTTTATGTTGTGTTATTGATCTAGTCTAAAGTTTGTTACAGTATTCATTAAAATAACAATCAGTAATATTACCAAAATTTTGATTAGATTAGATTAATAAAGAAAAAAGTAAAAAATATTATAAGTATAACTATATCTGCACAGCTAATTAAATGCGGGAATAAATTGTTTATTTTGCGGGAATAAATTGTTTATTTTGTTGATAAATAAATGCGGGAATAAATTGTTTATTTTGTTGATCGTTTCTTAGTTTGACTCCTTGATTTTTGGGGAACAGGCCTTTGGATCTGACTAAAATTGTTATCTAATTTTGCTGTGACGTTTCGACGATGGAGTTTCGTCGTTTTCGAACACAGAATTAAAGCCAAAGATTAGTCATTGTCACTAACAGTGAACACTCACATAAACAAAACATTATTTATTTGTCAATGTCAATATTTTTTTCAACAAAATTTTTCTATAAAGTTTTTAATGGATAAAAGAAAAATAAATAAAAATCATGGGTACAATTGCTTAATAAGTAGGTAGATAATATGGGAAGCATAACGATTTATTCTAATAATCTTTTGCTTTAATTATCTGTTCGAAAACAACGAAAATCCATCGTAGAAACGTCACAGCTCAGATCCAAAGCCCTATTCCCCAAAAATCAAAGAGTTAAATTATACAAATCGGGCAAAAACTTTAAATTTAGTTTCTTAGTTTGGGTAATAATTTCTTTAGTTTTTATCATGTATAACATATTAAGAGTGTTAAGAAGACAGAGTTTATTTGTTGATCATATTTGCTTCTTTTATCATTCGAATGTACCTGCTTAGCTTTTTTTTAATAAATTAGGCAGTGGTGTTCTGAATTCAGAACTCTTCAGGAAGTTTACTAGTCTTTACGATATTCCATCTCTCAAGCATACCCAATTTTATTCTGGATTCATTTACCCCTTTTGTTTACCGATGCGTCCCTGCACTTCGACGACTGAATCAAAGCGGATCAAGCAACTCCACAGTTCCATTGTTACGGTACATTGTTACTCGATCCTGGAATAAATCTATATTGTGGAGGTTTTCTGAATTGACCGAGCAGAGTTCCCCGTTCGCCAGCGGAAGATCCTCTTAGAGCCCCAGGATTTAGCCGTCAGTCGCGCAAAATGTAATCACCACATTGTCATCGTGTTGGCAAACGACAAAACGGCCTAGTGTTGCCAATCTATTGACTTCAACCGCGGAAAATCCCTATAAGCACCGACTTAGATAGTTTCTTTCGTACCTTCACGTTATCACTCTTGCTCATTTACTTAGCAACTTATTGTTATTTAAATTTCCTTGAATATCTAAACAATGAGAAATTGAATAATATTAAAATCATTTAAGTTAGATTGATGCTATTCTCAAATGCAAACGTAGTTTTAAGAATATAAATCTTGTACATTTTATTATTTTACGGGTGTTTAACCGTTATTAAAATCGACCCCAAAAAATTTATTTGTGGGTGTCTGAACGTAAACCTTATAACTTTTGAACGGAACGTCCGATTTGAAAAATTCTTTTATCAAAGGATTCAGGACCATTTCTATTTGCGTCACATCAAATATGGTTAACATTAGCCTAGGGCAAGGGGGTCAAAATAGACAAAAACTAAAATTTTTAGCGATATCTCACTTCTTATTATAATAGGATAAATTAAAATAATGTTTAATTTCCTACAAAAACATATATGATCATTTTTATCGTAGGACTATTAGTTTCCGAGATAGGCCTTTTAATAAATTTTAATATATTTTTTACATTTTTAGTTAGATTTCAAATTTTGACAGTATGGTCTGTTTTTTCAAGCAATATAGTAAATTAAAAATCTCACAGTAAATGTTTTTACAACAGTAAAACATAGTAAAATTTACCTGTAAAACAATGATTTTGATGTTTTTGAATTAATTTGTATCTGATAATTGCCTCGTCCTATAAAGCTAGAAAGAAAAAAGTAAAAGGAAATGGTCAAAAAATACAGAAAAAGTAACGAATCCATGAAAACGAGAAAATTGTTGATAGACTTTTTAAAATGTTACCATTAGTTTAAATACATACGAAGATTTCCACCCGTCTAGAAAAGGTACCCATTTTACATATACTTTTTTTTTAACAAACCAAAACCGTATATTGGTAATAATATAATATATTATTACCAGTATATATTATACAAAAAAACTGCTTTTTAAAAATATACTTTATACATATTTGCTGGTGACGACACGGATCTGGTACCGTAGAACGTGAAAAACCTAAAATTAATAATTATGGAAAATTTTAATCAATGAATCAGTTTTCGCTCCACATATCCTTCAATATCACGTCAGTTTATGGCAAAAGCATCATGTTTTTTAAAAATACCCCTTGTTTCGGGGTTTTGCACAGCACCTCACTACTATAAGGATCAAAAATCATCCAGTATGCCCAATATGTGTAAGAAAAAGGAGGAAACTTCATACCTCTTCATAAAGCGGTGTGGGGCTCTAAGTAGGCTTACTCACAAAACTTTCGGATCAGCAACTCTCTGAAGAGAAGTGTCATTTCCTTCCCTGGAAAGATGACCCAACTTTTCACAAGGAAATTAAACAAATTCGGCAGGGAGAAGAGTAGTCCATACCTGGTGATTCGGGGTAAATAAAAAGAGTCATTGAGACCTAGTTGTCAGGCCATAGCCTATCTTCCAAATACTACTATAAAACTACTACAGTATAGCCTTAAAGTTTATCAGAGAATGTGTTAACTACTAAGAAGAAATTTTTTATTTAAGAACATCACTACAAAAAATGTCACAAAAATTTTGAACAAATATTTTCGAGATACTCTAGTTTACTGTGCAACATTTTACCCTATACTTAAATTAATACAAGAGTACTAATAATAAATTCAATTTGCAACGACTAACGCTCTAATAAAAAAGATTATGCAAAAAATCTTCAGACATGACACGCGATACATCTATAGTACCTACTATGAAGCATCCTTTCAAAAATATTACCATATTCTCAACACACTTTTGCCCGTAAAATTCCCTGTAGGCTTCATTCGTTCTAAAACATGGGACTTAATAAGCCGTAGAGGCATATATTGCTTCGCATTTTGAAAGTTTTTTTCTTTGATTTACTCTTTTTTTAAGGAATTCCACTTAAAATTGCAATAAAAAGGCCTCTATTAATAATTTAGTCCCAGTTGGAAATTAAAATTTTAAAAATGTTTGAGTGAAAATGTAGTCATATCAAGGATATTTCATCCAAGGCTATGTTTGTTTGTTTTTGCTATTTTACACAAAAACAAACATCTAGACAAAATGTACATTGAACCAGGTTTAATGTACATCTTGTCTAGATATTATTTTTATTTAATATTTTATTATTATTTATTAAAGATTAAGTCATTGAGTGCCACCATAGGTTTGAAACTAAAAAAAAAAACGTAAAGTCGTTTGGACGCATTAAAAAGAATAATGGGCCTAGAATGTAGCCTTATGGTACACAATGTTTATTCGTTTTTCTGCCTGTGAACGTAAGAGACCAACACAAACATAGAAGTTTGGTAGGGAACCATAGTAATATTTCCTGAGAAATACAGTCGAAGGCTTTGCTCAAATCGAAAAAAACGTTTAACTTTATGTACGTTTTTAATGACTATGTGAATTGAATTAAAATCTTTTTACGAAGCAAAATATTTCCGTGTTTAGATCCTGCATCGCTGCGAAGAGTATAATGATGAACCTGTCTCACTTATGTTCATGACCCTTCTTTGGATTCAATTGCCCTTCCCCGTCATAATCTAAAAAGTGAAGCACGTAATTCGAGATGTGCCGGAAGGGTTAACTCCCCCGTCGCATCGGATCATTATCGGTTATCTATGTGGCTGCCTCGGCGGAGGATCGGGTAGCACCTCCTAGTGCTAAGTGCGCGACACCCACATAGTTCAAAATATAATTTATTGAATTTTTGCTGCTCTATAACTGAAGTTAGCCATATAATGATATAAATTAAAAAACTTTTTCGTGGAAATGAATGTTTACAACGGAATAGTTCAAGGTTTTTGCGCCATGTATACACACCAGGGTTTTGAGTTTTATCTAGTGTAACGATATAAATCGTCACTTTGTAATATAGCAAGGGTTAATTAAACTATTCGTTTACTTACGTTATAATTTATGTTTATTTTGTATATAAATAGTTACGTACGTACAGAACTATTTTGTATCTGGGACTATTTTGTAGCAGGAACTGAATTCTAACCATATGAGTCTCTATTCCATAGTTCTACCTGAAAATAACATAAAGAAAACATAATTAGAATATGATTTTTAATAATAAAGAATCATATGACTTATTTCTCTATAGTGCATTTGTCTATGGACTTACCTGGTTTTTATATGTTTCAGAGTCTATTGAGGGTTGGATTTCACTGGCTTTCATCTGTAGCTTGTTTCTCCTGGAAAGTTTCGTATGATTATTCCTTCGGGATAATCTAGAATTTGTTGAAAATAGTTTGCTGGAACTGCTCACTTAGATTCAGTATTTTGTTTATACTTAGTTCACAGGACACTTAGTATTCTGTTCGTATTTTTATTAGTTTTGCTGATAAACAATAAGTATTGTTTATATTTGTTTCTTAGAGTAATATTTTGAGGTTAGATATCACTAATACGGATTGATTAGGAAATATTCTTTTGTTATTATTTTTGATGTAGTTTTCGTTACCTTTATTAGGAATCCTATACGGTAAAACTGTAGTTGATAATGACTTGCATAGATGTCGCTAATAGTTCAGAAATAGGATTTTATTTACCTGAAGGGTTCATACCGGTTGATAAGGTCGATTTTCCTCCTTCTTGAAGCAACTCGAATACAATGGTGGTGTCATTTTGACGAGTGTTTATTTTCTGTAATCATTGAAGTAATCCTTCATGTATTTTTATTTAAAGTTAGTGAAAATGAATATTTAAACAATGCGGAAGATATTGTAACGGTTATTTTCTACAATTACGCATTTATAACGTTTCGATGGACATCGAAGACTTAGTATGACATGTAAGTTACGTTTTTCTGTTTCTTAGAATATTTCTGAGATATAATTATTGTTTTAGCACCATTAATTAATCACCATTAAGCACCATTATTACTACATTACTAGACCATTAATTAATTACCATTAATTACTCACCATTTCTATACCATTAATATGGAATTACATTAATTTAAGTTGAAGTTTATTTTGGTATATTTGATATACAAGTTCTCCGCATGGAGTGATGTTTTGTTGGAACATGGTTCTGTAATTTTTGGCATAGATAAATTCTATGTAACCGTCTAGCAGACAATTTTATATTGGACATAATTTTCAAAAGTATATTTTATCCCGGACAACATTTTCAATCGTACATTTTATCCTGGAAGATGATTTTTCCAAAGTAGATGGGACAGCCTATATTTTTTTTTCTTTCATTTGAGAAATGAATTCATCAGCATAGGGGAGACTTGCACAGATGAAGACGATGGAATTCATACCTCATGGATTTTGCAGAAACCAGCTAAGTACTCTTTCTGAAAACTTTTGAAAGCAATATTTCATATTTTTAAATTCTTTTATTTCAATATTCTTATAACTGTAAACTTTATCAGATCTGATATAGTATTGTTTAATACTATATGCCCTTCTGGCTTTTGTTCATTTTTAGGTACTTATTTTTTTTAAAACATTTAATCTCATTTATTAATTATTAAATATCATACTTTTGATTAAATGATTTCTAATTTAATCATGACTTTTAAACACTGCAAGAAATGATTGCTGTTTACATACATTTCTTGGTGCTTGCTGAACTTCATGTTTTCTTTATACATTTAAGTCGAATGATTTCTGAATTTAGTAATTTTTATTAAGATTTCTTTAATTATATCTTAATATAATTACACATATTTTTTATATATATTAATACATTACTTGATGTGCTTTCATTAAGTTTATTTATAATAAATTTCTCAAATGAATTATCTTATTTTATTTAGGGGTTATATTTTCTCAAACTGAAAAGCTTAAGTATTTACACTAGGTTGTTACTTACCTAAAGGAGTAAAAGCTAAAGTAACTGGCGCCCCTAACAACATTAATCAATTCTTTCTATTTTTCCCTTGCCCATACCCATTGCTCCGCTGTCAAAACTAGCCGTTGGCAGTGAACGTATTAATTACGGTACACTAGTTATAATATACTGTGAGTAAGAAGCTTTATCTGTACTATGGGAAAGTAAAGCATGCGTCTACCCTCACTAACTTTGGCCTGTCAGAGCATAGAGATTTTACAGCTTTGAAGAGTTTACATCAAATAATTTTAATGATATATAACTGAATTTTTAAATTTTATTTTTTAATTACAATGTTTTTAAGTATGTTCGTTTAAGTCTATGTTCTTAACTTATTTTTATATTTATTTTTATGTATTTTTACTGACGTGTGCACGGAAAAAAAAAATTATAGCTAGGTGCGCTATAACACACATACCAAGCAAATTATAATCGCTTATTATATAAATACAAGGCTTTCTCTTACAATTATGGCAGTCAGTGTAAAAATTTATATGAAATACTTTAATTGTTTAGTGAATAATAAAATATAACAAATAGTATGGCATTTATAGCTTAAATAGATTTAATTATTGTCCGTGCTAATAATTTTTATAATATAATAAAATTTCTGTAAATTTATAATAGTGCCTGTAATAAATATAATCGTGTCTGTAATATATATAATCGTTTCCAATTTATTTTTAACATTATTAGTTATTGTGTCCCTTATAATCTATAGCTTAAATCACTATAATTTGCCACTGTTACCAAATATCTTATAATGTATAGCGCAGAGCCCACTAATTTCTTTCCGTGTGTAATCCATTTTTAACAAAAATATATACTATTGACTATTGAATCGCAGTGTAGCTGTGTACTAAAAAAGTTTGTTCGAGTTTCCCTAGAATCAGTTCTGAAAAGAGAAACATTATATTTTATAACATCAACACCGACTGTTTTCTAGCAAAAGCCGACATTCATCCACAATACCTTATGCTCCGACAGGTCTGTAACTGTACCAACACTTCAGTTAATTGCTTTGGAATGTTATATTGTATCTCAGCAACGAAATAGTATATTCTATAACTAGTGTGGAATAGACAATATTCCGCGCGAGCGCGGAATGACTATCCCATACGTGTTGTAGACCATACTTTTTCTTTGACTGCAAATATGAAACACTGTGTGACTTAAACTGCGGACAAGGTTAAAAACAATGCTTTTTGTGACTCGAAATTGTAAATGCAACAAAACACATATTTTTAAATAAAGCAATTAATGTTATTTAATAATTTTATCAAATCAGTACTTAAAAAAGATTTTTATTTAATTTTAGCATATATTTACAAATTATAATGCAAAAATTGAAGGTTATGTCAGATTGTTGTGACAGATATCAGGTTTAAATATTTAACAATAGATGGAGTATTTTAAATTTTTTGAACTAAATTGATAAAAAACTGGTCAAATATTAAGAAAAACTAATAAACTTTATGTAATTTTAACGCAAAACTTTAAGTTGCATTAAATTATTTAATGTTTCATGGTAAAATATATATATATATATATATATATATATATATATATATATTTTTGCTAATTTTGCTACATTTTCTTTACTTTCATAAACAAGAGATGGCACTATATGTGCTCATCCTAACACTTGATACGGAATATTCATACCGTATCTAGAGCTAGAATGGATTCATTTTGTGTTTGAAAAGTGTGTGTATTTGCTTACATTCTAAAGCACTCGTAGAAAAATACTTTATATGTTTAAGTAAATTCTATCTATCTGTCACAAATATTAAACTCTAGTTTTATACAGGTCTGATTTGTTATGTATACTATATACAATGAAAATGTTAACTTTCCTGGCATTAACAAAAAAAAATATATTTAATTTTTATTTACCTACCTAAAAAGCATAAAATGCAAATAAAACAGTTTTTAAATAAATGCACGCTTTCCTAGCTTTATTAAGATATATCTGTAGGGGAGAATACCAGCTTTTACCACGTGACTCGATTTTGATTAAAAAATATCAACATTCACCTTTAATGAAAAAGACAGTCAGGATCAGAATTTATATGTTTCTTAATGCATCCCAAAGGTGCAATATCAACCCTTTCATAAAAATATTCATAACTGTCAGATGAAAATTTACAGCATTTCTTTATAATCTATACCCCTTTTTACACCATTTGATATGCAAAAAATAATGTTTCTAAATAATATTTAGACATATTATGTCCTTAGTTTTAGGACATAATAAATTAAAATATTAATTTTAGTCCGTGTTATATTTATATTTTATATTTATTATCAACTCGTATTTCAACTGTTTAATTTTACCCACCCTTTATTTTTAATGCTCTTATCTAAAAAATATGCAAATCCAATGGTGATTTATTATGCATATATTTTTATATTAAAAGTTAAACAAATATAATTTTTCTATTTTATTTAAATATTTATTGGCTTATTACATGAAATATTTTTATTTTAGTTACTATTGCTATAAAAAACAGGTAGTTATTATAATTTACTACACTTTTAAGGTTGGTTTTCCTAAAAATTAAGAATTTGACCAATAATTTGTCACATTTGATTGCATTAATAATAATAATAATAATAATAATAATAATAATTTATTGGTCTTCTAATAATTTACATGACATAAGATATGTCATAATTACTTACAAATACAAAAATGTTTATAAATAATTATATAAAGTGTTTACATATTAAGTTAAAATATTGTGATTAATTCGGTAAAAATTCATTGATGTCGTAGAAAGTTTTTTCATGAAGAAACTGTTTGAGTCGGCTCTCAAATTTTCCATTGGGTTTCAGTGTGGTTATTTCGTTTGGCAGAAAATTGCCAAGTTTGGTTTTGAAAATTTTGAGGCAATTGGTGATCTTTCGTACATGACTGAACGATGGCGTGGAATTCTTAATTCTTCTTTGCTTCGCGTATCGTGGGTATGATTTTGGTTATTGGCGTCGAAAAGGCGTAGGTTTTTTTAAGCATACTTGGCGCACTTAAGTATGTAGATGCTACTCAGAGTTAGAATTTTTTGCTCTTAAAGATTGGTCTACACGAGTCGTGTGGTTTTAGTCCAAATAGTAGTCGTATTATTCTCTTTTGAGCAATAAAAACCCTGTCAAAATCTGTGGATTTACCCCATAGGAGTGTGTGAATATGCTAAAGCGTAATAAACATTAAGTAACTCATGATTAACGGTTTGTTTGAGCTTGAGAAGTATGCGCTATTAAGTTTTTTGCAGACGTGTTCTATTTGAATGTTCCATCTTAGTTTTTCATCCACGTATGATCCAAGAAACTTTGTTGAGTTTGAACTAATTTGAACATTGGTTTAATTCTTAGTTTAGTGTTAATTATTTAGCAAGGTAACCTTTACTAAAGAACTAATTAGATTTTAACTTCCAATCAAAATTGAAAAATTGATTAAAATTTATATTCACATTCGTAGTATTAAAATTCAAGAAAATTCTTTCTTATCGCGAGTCTTAGCTGATTTATTAACTGTTTTAGTAATTATAGTAATATATATTTCATGTTAATATACAATACGTATTTACATTCGTCACAAAAATAGATAATACAATAATGCTTAAAGTAGATAGGTATAAAATAGTATTTTAACAATAATTTAAGACATTTTACATACAATACAAAAAATAAATACATTTTTAAATAAAATTGTGTTCTAGAAATTTATCAAAAGAATAAAAGGCATTTTGAATTAACAAAGATTTTACTTCTTTTTTAAAGCGAGAGAAATTTAAAATTTGGATACTAGATGGTAGTTTGTTAAAAAATAAAGGTGCATAATAACTCAAAGAGTCCCTAGATGTGTTAATTCTGTGAAAATTTATTCTTATATTGGACCTATTGCGTATACTATACTGATGAATACTTTCCTGTAAAATATATTCCGATTCATTCCTTTTTACATAACAAACACATTCTAATATATACAAGCAAGGTGATTATATTTAGTGCTGGAAATGTGTTTGAGACGTCGTCTCTATAGCCTTTTTTAGCCACTATACGTATACATTTTCTTTGTAGAGAAAAAAGCATGTCTAAATGAGTAGTGTAACCCCAAACAAGGATTGAGTATCTACAGTGCGATTCAAAAAGTGCATAGTAGGCTATCAACAATACTTCCTTAGAGACAATATCTACAAGATTTCGAATGACAAAAAGACTACTAGATAATTTATTACTTAAATTTGTGACATGCTCCAACCAGTTTAATTTGGATTCTAATGTTACCCCCAACAGTTTTACGCTAGATGTATTCGAATTTTCCCTAAGAGTGAAATTTATTTTTTGCGTTTTCTCATTATTTAATGATAGCTTGTTCGCCAAAAACCACTCCTGAGCCCTATCAAGTGTTTGGTTCATTTTTCTGTGTACAACTGCTGAATTATTACCCTTAAAGATCATAGTAAAATCGTCCGCAAACAATACACTATCTGTAAAATCATCATCATCTTCAGGGATATAATCCGGCAAATCGTTTATATAAATGTCAAACAATGGAGGGCCCATATGTGATCCCTGAGGTAAACCATCATCTATTTGAACAGTCTTAGAAACATCCTGGTTTACTACTACAATTTGTTGTTTTTCTGTAAGGTAGGAATATAATAAACCAACACTTTTCTCATCAACCCCGTACTTTAAAAGCTTATTACATAAAATTTCAGGAGGCACGCAATTAAAAGCTTTGGTAAGATCGCACAAAGTTAGATTAAAACAAATGCAAGTTATTTATGTTAACTTATGTTAATTGGATTACAAAGGTTTAAATCCAACTGTAAAAAATTAAGAAATTATTGCAAATAAAAAGGGGTAAGCAAAAAGTAAACAGGTTCATATCACTAACATGGCATGGTTAATAATACCACCCCTTGTATAATCTCATTATGCTTAATGTATCAACAAAAAGGGGACAAAGTATATCCTATAGCTATACAGTATCAGTGCCATCTGCAGATGTTTACAATGTTACACTTTTAATTGTTAAATTTTCAATTCAAATATACTAGGGGATAGGGGGGCGGATGTGTAAGAAAAAACGAAGTTAAGTGTTGTAGCTCTTGCATCTAAAATGCCATAGAAAGTATGATAACAGATTTAGATTCCTTGAAAAAAAGTACTTTAACGATGTTTCAGTTAAAAACGTCTAGCTTTGTCCGTTTTCGGTGAAAAAATAAAAACGAAACACAGGATTTTTATTTCTTTTGCAATAATTAAAAAACATAATATGATAGGTCAAGATTTCTTTCAGATAATTGATCAGCATAAAAATGCGCAACTTTTTCCTAATTTAACCTATTTTGTATAATAACAGAGATACCCGTGCTTGAGCTCGAAAAACGGGCACCCTGTATATATTTGCTATTAATTAGCTTTTATATTATTTTTCTATTTTGCGACTCTTATAAGCTCATAATCACACGCATTTTGCGTGTTCTTATAGGCCCATAAGAGGTCTCTACTTTTTTTCTGTTGGGTTGGCAACATACAAAAGCCTATCTCTTGACGTTTTGCGTGCAAATGTCAATGTCGATTTAAAGTTTAATTTTTTACAAAATTTTGTGTTTGGGTTATTTTTTACGGTGTTAAAATTGTTGACTGGTTAATTGCAGTGAAAAAAGAAGAGATGACTGTAAAATATATCAAAATATCATTTGTTCTTAGAATTTTAAACATAGTGTAAACTGTAATGCCAACCCAAAACAAAAATCCCTAAATCAGCCATCAATTTAAATGTAACTTTGTTTTAATTTTAGAGCAAAATAAAAAAAATTGTATAAATCACTCGTTTCATAACACGTTTTTAGAGCACTAAACTTGTACTCGTGCGCTAAAAACGTATGTTATGAAACTAGTACTTTAATATACTATTAGAGAACGTTTCATTTTGTAGCATTTTATCATTTCAATTTTGGTCAAAACAAAAAAAATACCACTGCCAACAAAATAATACTTTCCCCTAAAAAAATTCAAAATTTTCAATTTTTTCGAAAAAAAAAATTAATTAAAAAATAAAACGAAAAATAAATTTAGAAATTTTTTTTTGAAAAAAATGGTTTTTTCCCATTTTACCTTTGCCCCAACCCTATTTTTACCAAAAAGAATCTGATGGGATTGTATAGGCTGCGGCCTAGAACTTTGGATAATCAACCTATGATCTAAATTTGGAGTCTTTAGCCCGAAGGGTTCTTGAGTTATCGTGGTCACAAATGTCTCGGACACACAGACTGACAGACCGACAGACAGAATTTTTTTACGAAAATCATATTTATTATAAAAAACTTTCACTTTCGGGTTTAGACCGTGTTAATGGATTTTCACTTTCGAAAGTGAAAGTTCTTTATATCTTAATGGCCGTGAAAGCTTAAAATCTAAAATCATATTTATTGGATGCGAAACGTCCAGAAACGTAAAGAAAAGCAATAAAATAAATTCTGTTTTTTTACTAACGCAAGACTGCAAGACTTTCCTTGCGGAAAGTAATAAAAAATTAAAATTTTGTTATTACGTAAGACTTGAATATACTTTGATCCATGAGAATTTTCCCTTCTATGTAAAAATTAACTTAATGATTAAAGTTTCCAATAAAATACCCTAAAATCGAATTATAAAGCCCCTAACAAACTTTATCCGTAAATAGGGTCCAGAACACGCTTTAGACACTTAATTTTATTTTATTACAGTTTAAATTAATAAAGTTGGTATAGTTACTATAGGTCTTTTGCGCGTGACGTAAGCTTGGAGACAATCGCTTTTTTTTAAACCCTTCTATTCACTTCACTTATACATAGATATAAATATATTCGTCCTCAAATCTGCCAGTCTTTTTCACCCACTTAGAATATACTTAGAAAGCTAAAATTTGGTATACATGCTTAACTCGTTGACAAAACAATTTTATATAAAATTTACTCCTGCTAAAGCAGTCGTTGCATTTTTGTCATTGGGATTAGTATTCCCAAAATTTATGTAAAAAATCACCGATACCTAAGCTAGTATCACTTATGATATTACCCCTGATAATAAAATATTGCAATAAATTTTACGCCCCCCCTCGTCTCCCCATCACCACCCATACGCGTATAAGGCTAAGTTAACCCTCTCTCTGTTTTAACCACTTAGAATACACTTAGAAAGCTAAAATTTGGTACACATGCTTACCTCGGTTGACAATACAATTTTATAATAAATTTAATAAGTTGTTAAAACAAACCACGGTAGAAAAGACTGTTATAGCCTCGCAATCTTAAATCCCTCGATACTAGGTATCTCAGGATCTAATACGGTTATAAAAAATGTCTTCTATACCTTGGTATATAATTGCTATTTTTTTGCTCTGGCAACCTTGGTGCAACAGATATGTATGTCCCAATAAAGCGGAAAATAAGCAAGCAGATGGGGTAAAGAAGATTATTTTTTGTATACTTCTTGATTTCAGTTTTTTAAGCAAAGTTGAAACAGTAACTTAAAGTTCAGGTTTGAAATAAACTAGCGTTTATATTTTTTGCTATTAAAAAGGGTTCCATAATACTAAATCCCTTTCAGGCAAATAAAATCCTAATAATAGTATTGAATTATGAAGCGTGAAATACCTTTTTGACTGACGTCTAACGTGCTGTAAAATTACAATAAAAACTAGATGAAACGTTGCAAGCACCCTGTCAAAACATCGGCACTATTGTAGACTAAAGCCATCTAGTTTGCAAATTTCAAACTAGGTGTTTGTTTGATTTTAAATTCTGTATCTTTAAAACATTATATTCTAGCAAAAAACTGTATATAACATTTTTTAAACGGCTTAAAAAGAGCTTTTATTTAAAATATAATTTTTTGGAATCGGGTTATAAATTGAGATATGCTAAAAAAACCTTTTACTGTTTTAAACGCCAATATCTCGAAAACAATGCGTTTTAGGAAAACGTTGTTTATAACATTTTTTGACCAATTTAAAATTATCTTTTATACAAGTACTAAATTAACCAAATACAATAATAATTGCCTTAATTATAAACAAAAAACGCTAAAAATTGGGGTTTTACCCTATTTTTAACCCCTTTGGGGGCTTTTTACGCCCAAAATCTAATCAGCTCTTCGAAATACGACAAGAAACAATATGCAAAAAACCGCAAGTCGATATCTCATGTAGAAATGGAGTTAGAGAGTTTACACCCAGACAGACAGACAGACAGACAGACGGACGCAAAATTTTTTTTTACTGATTTAGACTCAGAATGGTCTAAAACGTCGAGAAATGTGAAAAAAAAAACGTGGTCAACGATTTTGACTTTTCGGCGAAGATTTCAATACATCGGCACTCTTAGTAGCACTAAGTGCCGATGTAATTTAGGAAAGATCAAGGGATGTAGTATTTGCAAGGTCAAAGTACAGTATTATTGAAAATATTAATCCAAATCAAGGGAATGTAGGAAAAAATAATAAAATCCAAATAAATACAAAAATTTAAATAAACAATCCGTGAAGATATGTAATGCCACGCACGCCATTATCTACTATTCACAGTAAATGGTATATTGCATTTTGCTAAATATAAAAACATTTTTTTTAAAAGATCTTTTTTCGAAAAACGAAAAATTAAAAAAAATATATATAATTTTGTTTCAATTTTTTTTTATTTTCATTTTGCGAAAAAACGAAAAATTAAAAAAAAGAAAATAAAAAAAAAGAAAATTAAAAAAAAGTAAATAAATAAAATAAAAAAATACATTTAGGATATTATTAGTTCATACAGAAGATAAAAAACGATAGAGGCAACTATTTGCAGCAATTTCGCTTTCGAGGGTTTTGGCCATGAATTTAGAAAATTCCGCCTGTGTGTGCTGGAGGATTACAACAAGATTCTTTTCTGAGTTTTGATCCATACAATAATGGGCACGTGTATTATAAAATTTATCAGATTTCAAACCCTATTTCGTGCTATCTGACAGGTCGGACCTGTGTAATTTATTACACTGAGTTTAAAAAATATAAATATTTTTTGTGTTGTGATTTGATCGATCCACAAGAATTCCATTACAGCGAATCTAAGAAAGGCCGACTTTTGCTAAACTGTCAGTATCACAAACAAAGCATTGCTTTTATTCTAACAAAACTATAAAACAAAAATTCTACGATTTTTCCAAGCTTTACAGGATTCAATTCACGCTAAAAGAAAAAGGTGGAAAATGAAGTTTATTTAGGAGATGCAATTTACTCTTTTTACTTTCGTAGGTTTTCAGGGTTAGTTTCAGCTTGGTTGCTCTCTAATTTAATAATAACAATATAACTTTTGTGTTTTATGGATTTTTTTTCCTATATAATTACACAAAAGGCTGAGAATTATGCTGGAAAAAATCAATGTTTTCATTAAAATTTGCTGTCTGGAAATAATTACGACCGGGACGACCCACACAGGTCCAGGATCGTTTCAAAAGTGGCAAAAAATAGTTTTCGTTAATTTCTGGTGATGTTTTTTATGAGGATCTCTTATTTAGACATAATATAATGTATTTTAAGTATATTAGTGATATTAACCTGTCAACTGCCATGTGAGACAAGGAACAAATTGTCAAATATGTTAGGTACTGTTTTGAGAGTTTATCGGAACCGATATTTGCGTCTATTTATAAATATATAATGTGAAACAGAAGGTACCTAAAAAATAAAAATAAATAATAATTTTTACTTACTCAAAGATGTTTTGGAGAGTGAGTAGGAAGTAAGAAGAAAGGTCTTTAGATGTCTGAAATGAAATTTTGTATACAAACAATAAAGGGAGATGGTGATGATGAAGATGATGATGATGATGATGATATTATTCTAATATATGATTGTAATTTTTTTTTACATTATTTTGTTTAATCACTTTAACTTCCGGATTGGTATTCTGTAATCGGATCTAAAAGCTCCAACATTTCTGGGTAAATTTTGCAGTATTTTTTTTGTGGTAAAGGTCTTAAGCTAGTTATAAAAGGATCTGAACTAACTAGCAATCTATTAACCAAATCGATGTTTGTTTCTTTCATTTAATCTTGGACCAAATTTTGAAAACATCAAATACTTTCAACTGATTTGATTCTAAAAACAATATTTTACTTCTCTCTAATACCCAATAGACCCAAAATACTTACCATTGTATTTTTTATGCATTATTATAAATAGTTATTTATAATTTATTCTTATAATAATATTTAATACGTATTTTAAATAGATCACAACATAAAATGACAGATTGTCAAATATAAGTCTAAGTAGTAAGTTTTTGACTTTTATGTTAGTATTTGACATGATTTTTTAAAATAAAATCTTAAACGCTGTTCGATTCCGCGGGGCTCCGCAGCTAGATTTAATTAAAACAATAAGTAAATACCTTTACCTAATTTTAAATAATACATAAAAAACTCGGGCTGACTAGCGAAACTTTATATCTCTTTTTTAAAATTATACATTTTTTTAAAATTGACAACTTGCATTTCTTTGAATATATCAGATTATTATCTTTATTGTGACCATTATTACAGTTTCTATTGTAGTTATGAAAAGTAAAAGGTATAACTGCTTTAACTTATAAGTATTGATTTCCTATATAATCTAATATGTGAGATATTAATTTTTAAAAACACACATGACTTTTTTTTTAAATCCATACCTCAGATACTTATTAAAACATACTGAACTTAGGTCCATTTTATTAAGATTAAAACAGTTTTACGCAGTTTATCTGTTTATATCATACATCATTAACTATTTTTCTATCATTTAATATAAATTTTGGTTTAATTTGATAAAACATATTTGCCACTTTTGAAACGATCCTGGACCTGTGTGCGACCCTGGAGTAATTATTTCCTTTGACAGAAAATAACTTACTCTATTTACACTATAATTTTGGCATTAGTTGACAGATAGTAGCAACTGTTTACAAAAATGGACCAATGTCGTGAAGTGGTCTTTTTACTAATAAATATTTTTTTACTAATGTTTTAAATTGTAAAATTTGGCTATAGCCAAGCAGAGATTATCTTTTATTATAACTTACTCAGTTAGGTTGGTCATTGAATCTTCTTTCTTTAAGGTATACCCGAACGGAGAATATACTTAACCACGTAGCACTTTATTCGGGAGCGGGTATCTTAACTTTTAAGAATAATATATTAAATAAATGTAAATAAATTCTTCAAGAACATGAAAGATCAACTCCTACTTCTAAGTCCTACTTCTATGCAAAGCCCCTAAATTCTAATTTCCATTATATATTAGTTTTCCATTGAATACTTCTAAATTAAAACATTCTATATTTGAAATCCCAACTATTCACAATCATTTTCAAAGCCCAATTTATTGTCCACATTTTTCTTAGTGTAAATATTAAAACTGGTTGGTATAAGTCATTTAAATAAGTTTACAGAATTTTTTTCAAAGTTCATTAATATTCGTCAAAATTACTATCAGTGTTCATACTAACAATATTTATAATGTCCAATATTATTTTTAAGTCTGATATTATGTCTCAAAATTTTAAAATCTATTTTTAATTCAAGAATAATTCTCAAAATTATTTCTCACAGAAACTAGATTTTCACTTTTGAAATTGACATGGAGACACTCTAAGTAATACTGAATAATATCTGAATTTTTCATAAGTTTATATATATGATAAGTAGGTCAATAGTTAAATTTATTTGACAAGGCCTTTAGCGCAAAATATTTCTAAAGACACCGACTATATTTAATTACCCCGACAGAAGAGTTCGAGTCTAATCAATTTGCAAGCTTATTACTATTCCTGACATCTGAAACAATCATTTTAACCATAAATTATATTTGTTTATACAATTAAAATTATGAGTCAATTTTTAAGTTATACCTACAAGGGTCCGATCTAATGTAGAACAAGCCGGACTTTGAAGAAGCAAATCTCGTGAAGGCAGAATGTATTTGCGCTATGATTAAAGCAATATTATTTTAAAAATATTAACGCCATATAAAATATGCGGATCATGACACCAGTACCCGGTTTTGTAAGACTCTCTCCTAGTTCTCGACATTCTCGACTCTCCAAAATCCATAGTTTAGGTACTACAGCACTTTATAAATCTATTTCGCTGAAATTTGGACATATTATAGTTCTCGACCTTCTTATTGAAAGTGTTTTTAGGCACAGCTCAAAATTCAATAGTTTGGTGATAAAGAATTTTGAAGTTTGAGCTAGCTCGTTCGTTATTCTTTATTGCAGTTTTTTGAAAAAGAATGTGGGGATAGCGAGCGTTCCAAGAATACGTAAGAAAAATGTAGTCTGGTTTGGACTAATTGGAGATTTTTTGTGGGCCCGTGTAATTCTTATCTGGTTAACTTTTTCTGTGTATTTAATTAAGTAGAAGTTACTGAATAAAATTTTTAATAGTATAATAGTGTAAAATCATAACTTTGCTTAATAAATGCTTGTTCTTGGAGTTAACCCATTTATTTTAAATGTAAAAAACTGCAGCCAATATATTAGTTTGAAACAAGGCTGAAGAAACAGTAAAACTAACGAGGAAAACTTAAGAAGACTGGGTGAAAAGTTTCCTCGAGTCAAAAAACAATTCTACCTATCTAGTTTAAGTTTGACAAAACAATGGTTTCTACAGAATCTGTTGAGAAAACTTACCCAACGGTAAAGCCTTATAGTCTAGTTGGCAGATTTCACTCACATTTCGGATTCTACTTAGCTGGCCGTAGAATTCTAGAAACAAAATCAGATTTTCCCGGATTTCCCTAATTCTATTTGGCACGTCGACACATGGACCCTAATTAATTTATAGCGTTTCATTTTGTGAGCCGTTTCAGCACAAAGAATCATGCTGAACATGGATGTGCCAAGCTAAAAGAGGTTAAAATAAACTGAAAATGGTATACTCTAAATTTGTCCGTCAATCTTTCAGTAGTATTAACTGTAATAATTAAAGTAAATTCACCATGTCAGAACGTGAATTTACAATATTTATTAAAATTAACCTCAATATTACTCGGTTTAGTAAAATCTCAGCTCTTTTCCTGTCGCACTCTAAATTTTTCCGTCAATCTTTCAATAGTATTAACTGTAATAATTAAAGCAAATTCACCATTGTAACACGAAAAATGCACTCAAACAATTGCCAAGCAAAATATTTTTTTAATACAGTAAAAAAATTATCGATAATTCAACATGCACTTATGATATTACTACTGAAAATATACTGGTGATTACTGCAATCTCATAATGTCAGTTGAAACCTTGTTGTTCTGATCCGACGAAAAGTGACGTTTCTGTATTTTATATTCTTTAAGTAGTTACCTACTACTAGTAGGTAACTACTTAAATAGTATATTAAAGTACTAGTTTCATAACATACGTTTTTAGCGCACGATCCGCTTGCGGCGAGTTTTCTAAAGTACTAGTGCTCTAAAAACGTGTTATGAAACGAGTGCTTATACAATTTTTTCTATTTTGCTCTAAAATTTAAAAAATTTACATTTAAATTGATTGATTTAAGTATTTTTGTTTTGGGTTGGCATTACAGTTTACACTATGTTCAAAATTCTAAGAACAAATGATATTTTGATATATTTTACAGTCATCTCTTCTTTTTTCACTGCAATTAACCACAATTTTAACACGCAAAAAAAAACCCAAACACAAAATTTTGTAAAAAATTTAACTTTAAATCGACATTGACATTTGCACGCAAAACGTCAAGAGATAGGCTTTTGTATGTTGCCAACCCAACAGAAAAAAAAGTAGAGACCTCTTATGGGCCTATAAGAACACGCAAAATGCGTGTGATTATGAGCTTATAAGTGTCGCAAAATAGAAAAATAATATAAAATACAGTATAGGCTACTAGCCCTGTATGTTATTTCCAGACTTAAATGCCAATATTTTAAAACTAAAATGTCTTCAAAACCGCTTTAAATTCGGTTTTAAATGATCTTAAATTCTATAGCTTTAATCGAATTGATTTTGCTAATTCAATACGGAACTGTTCACCGTTTCCAGATTAAATATAATCAGTGTATTTCCTGAGATATTTTCCACGATGGAAAAACACCAACGGCTGTCTATTATCCCATTAACCCGATTCGTCAGTGCAATTTTCATAACTGAATGAAAATTCCTGATGCTACTCCAGAATGCAAATTATAGAATACTTTACAACAGGGCGATTATATCGATTTTTTGCTTTTAGAATTAATTTTTTTTATGAAAACTTTTACTGATTAACACGGATCGGATCGATGAGCACTTTCCATCTTAAAGGCTTTAAATCACTGATATTCATAAATTTTAATTTATTTAATTGAATCTTTGTATTAAAAACAGGCCACTCAAAACTAATTTAAACACTTACTTATTAAAAATATATTTACAGAAAAGAAGTAAATAATTTACTTCTTTTAAATGACGGATATCAAAACATCAAATGACTGCGCTGGTACCAGTACAGCGTTGCCAAATTTTATTATAACTCGATAGCAAATTGTTTTTTTACGGGTGGAAACAACAATTTTCATAAGTGAATGAAGATTCCTGATGCTACTCCAGAATACAAATTATAGAATACAGCAGGGCGATTATATCGATTTTTTGCTTTTAGAATTAATTTTTTTTTATGAAATCTTTTACTGATTAAGACGGGTCGGATCAAAGTAGCCATTACCGGGGCATGCAAAAATTAGAATTTAAAAAACCTCTTTTTTCAAGTAAATAGACACTCTAAACTATTGTTCACCAAGCGGAATATCATGTCGACGCTGTTAATACTCAGTGTCATGGTCTATGACTCATGACATATTTAATACTTTACTTGTGATACTAAATACTGCAATGTGTGTATTGTATACAAAATATTGTCATACTACCATAGATACCGTGCTGGTACATTTGGATCCACATGCAACATGTGCTTATTAATACTAGCATGTTATAGTAAAAATTACTGTAATATTTGGTAAAGCATATCACACTTATAGTATAGTATACTGTGAGTTGTTGTTAAGTTGTATTACTAATCTAGTTTACTGTATGTTACAGTATTCAGAAAAATTAACAATCGGTAAATAATACCAAAATTTTGATTAGTAATAATATAAAGCTTGCAACCACACACAATTACACACTGATAAAAAAACAATTAAAATTTTGATATTATTTACCAATTGTTATTTTACTTTACTTTAAACTATATCAATAACACAACAACTACAACTTAAAGTATACCAAACTATAACTGTGATATAATTAACCAAATGTTACAGTATTAATAAACACATGTTGCGTGGGAATCGAAATGTACCAGCATGTCTCTATGTTAGTATGACAACATTTTGTATACAATACACACATTGCAGTATTTAATATCACAAGTAAACTATTAAATATCAATGGTGGCGATATAAATAAAAAATATGTATTAACAAATAACATTCAGTATTAAAAATATGTACACTAGAGCCATCTAGTTTGCAAATTTCAAACTAGGTGTTTTGTTTGATTTTAAATTCTGTATTTTTAAAATATTATATTCTAGCAAAAAACTGTATATAACATTTTTTATAGGGCTTAAAAAGAGCTTTTATTTAAAATATAATTTTTTGAAATCGGGTTATAAATATGTGAGATATGCTAAAAAAACCTTTTACTGCTTTAAACGCCAATATCTCGAAAACAATATGATTTAGGAAAACGTTGTTTATAACATTTTTTGACCAATTTAAAATTATCTTTTATATAAGTGCTAAATTAACCAAATACAATAATAATTGCCTTAATTATAAACAAAAAACGCTAAAAATAGGAGTTTTGCCCTATTTACCCCCTTACCCCCAATCGTTTACCCCCAAAATCTAATCAGCTCTTCGGAATACGATAAGAAACAATATCCAAAAAACCGCAAGTCGATATCTCATGTAGAAATGGAGTTAGAGAGTTTATACCCAGAGAGACAGACAGACAGACAGACAGACAGACGGACGCAAAATTTTTTTTACTGATTTCGACTCAGAATGATCTAAAACGTCGAGAAATGTGAAAAAAACGTGGTCAAAGATTTTGACTTTTCAGCAAAGATTTCAATACATTGGCACTCTTAGTAGCACTAAGTGTCGATGTAATACGAATATGACTAAAAATTTCTTTCCGTCCATAGCTGCTATTCGTATAAATGAATAAATTTACAAAATAGTGTTTTTAGTGATAAGTATAATCCTCTTATTTAGGACGCTCCAAGTGTGTATTCACGATTATTTATTATATTTCCATAAAATATATATGACGGAGAATTACGGAGATAGTGCTGCTTTCACCAAATTGAAATATATTTCCATATTGCCATGTCAAAAGGATAAAGAATGTATCGCCTTTCTATCAACGAATGCTAGAGGATAACACTTCATATATTCAGGATAAATGTAATATTCTCAAGGAAATGCGAAAATCTTTCCAAACATTAAATCGTATATTTCATATTTATTTAGTAAGAAGATTTTTTTTGTGATTTACATCGGCACTTAGTGCTACTAAGAATGCCGATGTATTGAAATCTACGCCGAAAAGTCAATATCTTTGACCACGTTTTTTTCACATTTCTCGACGTTTTAGACCATTCTGAGTCGAAATCAGTAAAAAAAAGTTTGCGTCCGTCTGTCTGTCTGTCTGTCTGGATGTAAACTCTCTAACTCCATTTCTACATGAGATATCGACTTGCGGTTTTTTGCATATTGTTTCTTATCGTATTCCGAAGAGCTGATTAGATTTTGGGGGTAAGGGGGTAAAAATAGGGTAAAACTCCTATTTTTAGCGTTTTTTGTTTATAATTAAGGCAATTATTTTTGTATTTGGTTAATTTAGCACTTGCATAAATCGATACCCCCAAGCAACAAAGCCGTAACTCATATATTGTCATTTTTCACGACAGCTAAATTTCTAAAATATTTTTTTTTTGTTATTTAAGGATGGGTAAATGATTGAAGTGGAAAAGGAAGTCATGTGATTCATTATTTGAAAGCTTATAAAATTCTCTATTTAACTGTTTAAGTATTTATTGTTTATTTACTGTTTGTTTCTGATAATATTCAAGTTTAGAATTTCTTACTTTAGTGATTTTAAGTAAACTTTTGCTTAAAGTGGACTGTGGAGAAACCTGAGTAGTACCACCATGTGTGTCTTTTTTCAAGGCGTTTACCTACGAGTATAACTCAAAATGGGTCTAACTTGAGTTACATCCTTGTTGCTTGGGAGTGTCGAAATGATAATTTGTAATTGGTCAAAAAATGTTATAAACAACGTTTTCCTAAAACGCATTGTTTTCGAGATATTGGCGTTTAAAGCAGTAAAAGGTTTTTTTAGCATATCTCACATATTTATAACCCGATTTCAAAAAAATATATTTTAAATAAAAGCTCTTTTTAAGCTCTATAAAAAATGTTATATACAGCTTTTTGCTAGAATATAATGTTTTAAAGATACATAATTTAAAATCAAACAAAACACCTAGTTTGAAATTTGCAAACTAGATGGCTCTAGTGTACAATAGTGCCGATGTTTTTACAGGGTGCTTGCAACGTTTCATCTATTTTATAATGAATTTATCAGGCCCTACCAATTTTTAATATTAATAAATGCCTACACATAGAGAAAAATGATTCTAATATGATGTATTTTAGATAATTGTTGCAAGTAAAAAAATACTTGATATAAATATATTTAACTCATTTTAAAAAAATGAATAATTTGTTTCAGGTTTAAGTAGTTATTCCAATAAATAAGTACCTCTTAGTCCTACTTTATATTATTTTTAGTGTTTTTAATACTCAGTATAAATATTTAGTTTCCATTTTTCATTTCTTTAAAAGTCAATAAAAGGAAAAGCAAGAACTTTTATATGCGATTCTAATTTTAAAATAATCATATCAATGTCAAGGATATCAAATGTCCTTGCCAAGTCAAAGAAGAGCCCTGAAACTACACTAAAAAAAAATAAGTTCTTGGCTCAAAGTAGTCAACACTCTTGGCAGTTATTCTTTTAGCTTAAAAGATGTGTATCTTCAAACAAAAGTATTTAGCTCGTCCCAAGAAAAGTGTCGCTTTTGAAATATTTTTAAAATTCTCTTGGACCTGGCGTCTTTGAGGCAAAAACCATTTATCTTGTTTTAAGATTGTTAAAAATTAAATAATTTTAAACATTTTGGCTCAAGAACATTTCTTTTGAGACAAGACTTGCATTTCACACAAGATCCAAGAATTTTAAGTTAAAGAATCAGAAAGATCTTGGCAAGTGAACTATATTTTCATGTTAAGAGAGGGCGCTTTTGGACGTATTCAAGGGTGCGAAGCATTTGGCCTAATTTCATATGCCATTACCGCAAAGGATCCTTTTTTTCAGTGTATACTTTCTCCATTATCTACATTTTCTATGACATAATCCAAAATTTAAAATAAGGCATAGCTGATACTTAAAGCAGATCGAAAGCCATAATGAGAGGATTAAAGTAAATTGTACTTATCAAAGAAGTTAACTAACCGATTACACATGACTTTGTCAATAATTTTTGCAAAGACAGATAGGTTAGATCTTTGTTCATAATTATTTACATCAGTTTTTCCTCTTTTTTGTGAATAACTACTTCTTTTGCTTTTTTAAGATTATGAGAATTGTCTTTAAACATGTTCTTTCTGTAAGCATGTCCCCTTGGAATCAAGTTATATTATTTCTTTTTCAAGAATAACAGAAAACTCTTTTATGTTACCAGAATAGTCTCCAGTCAACAGCAATCGATAGAGCATATTGCAATAAATCGTTTTCAGTACGTAATCGGCAATCAAATGAAAAAACTATATCTTAAAAGTGTTTACTTTATTTGAAGTCTTTGGAGTTTTCTGAAGTGAAAAATTCCACCGAAATCTATGTAATATCCACAGTTTATCGAACGATATCAAATTTTACTGTGTCTCTAAAATAAATGAAAGGAACAATACACACTGTGAATATTAAGTGAAAATAAAACTAAAGTTTTCAAAGCTTTGCTTTTGAGCTTTGAAGTGAGTCATTATAATAGCTTTAAAATGTAGACTAAAAATAAAAGATACTGAATTGTTTAAATACAGCGTTGAAGGCTTCTAACTTCTGCAAAATGAAATATTTAATTCTGAGATTTTAGACATTGATAATTATCATAAATTATAGTAGTTTCATTAAAAATATTTCAGATTTTAAACTGCTGGTAAACAACAAATTATCTAAATTCTATATTTTCTTTGTCCCTCTTGGACACATTTTATTTTATAAACATACTTTTTTTTCTAATCTAGAAGTAAAAGTTAACATTTTAATATTGATAATAATAATAATAATAATAAGGCGTAAAGATATGTAATGCTACGCATTCCATTATATAATGTATATAAGTTATATAATGTATATAATGTATATAATGTATATAATGTATAAAAGTCCTGGACTTAGGGGATGCTTAATTAAGTAGAATAGTACGAGGTTAAACAAAATGTAATGTAATATATAATGTATATAATGTATATATAATGTATATAATGTATATATAATGTATATAATGTATATAATGTATATAATGTATATAATGTATATAATGTATATAATGTATATAATGTATATAATGTATATAATGTATATAATGTATATAATGTATATAATGTATTTAATGTATATTATTCACAGTAGATGGTTGCATTTTCCAAAATTTGGGAAGTATTTAATACTTAAAAAAAATATTTAAAAAGAAAATAACAAAAAAATATTACTTTTTTTTTTTCAAAAAAATATCTTTTTTATTAAATTTTCTTTTTGTGGAAAATGAAAAATAATAAAAAAAAATCAAAAAAAAAAAATTCAAAATTTTTTATTTTTTTATTTTCTTTTGGTAGAATTGATCCTTGATAATAAAAGCAATTTTTCTGAAAAATCTGCTTTAATCGAAATTTTCTTCCAGCTTTTTTCGATTTTTTTTTAAAAGTTTAACACCCAAAACGTTTTTATGTTTTTGGGGAATTACTTTTAAAAACAATAGGGATCTTCCCCTAGTAGAACTTGATTTTTCCTGAAAATTTCAAGTCGATCAGATTATTCGTTCTTGACTTATCGTGTTCACATGGAGTAAAACGGATTTTGCAAGAAAAAATATTTAAGTTTCACTTTTAACTGTTTTTTATTTATATTTTTACATTCTTTAGGTAACTTGTTAAAAGCTTTTATGCCTATATACCTACTACTTTTTTCAAACTTCGCCGAGCAATGTCCAGGAATGCTTAACAAGTAGGAGTTTCTAGTTGCTATAGAGTTTAAATCATCATTTGAAATGAACTTAGATTTGTTTTGAGCAACAAAAATTATTAAATTGTAAAAGTAAAGTGAAAATATAGTCATTATTTTATTTTTAATAAATAGAGGGTTACAGTGGCATCTCCGTTTTACTCCACACAGTGTTTTAATAATTTTTTTCTGTATAGTTAAAAGTCTGTGTACATGTATCGAGCCCCCCAAATGATAAGGCCATATTCCATGTGAGACTTTATGCTCGCATTATAATAAGTTAACAAAATATTTCTTGAGACGTTGCTTCTTAAATTAAGTAAAGCATAATTACAACTATTTAATTTTCTAGCTACATAACTAGTATGCATGTCCCATGAAATATTTTCATCTAAAAACAGTCCCAGTAGCTTAAATTCTGACTCCTCCGGAATAGATTTTTTTGAACAGTAAACTAATAAACTTCTATCATTTTGAATTTTGTTAAATTTAAGGACCGCAGACTTCTGTGGGTTAAGTATTAATGAGTTTTCTTTACTCCATTGATGCATCAGGCTGGCAAGAAAACTAAGAAATTCTAGAAAGCTATTCAGATCGGACTTGACCAACATGGATGAGTCGTCTGCGTATCGGAGGAGTTTAAAAAAAAATCTAAATTTTTCCGGTCTGTCTAGAATAAATAATATAATAATAATTATATCCAGATCGAATAGGATACTATCACTATTATTACTATTAGTAAATCGATAATCTGTTAAAATAGAATCATTGAATAAATCCTTATTATATTCCCCCAATTCAACTGCTCAACTTTCCATTATTAAAAAGTAAAAAATATTCTCTTTAATGGTTTCCATCCATTAGTAACCCAGGGCATTTTCTTCATCATATTACCATCATTATTTATAGATTTTGACGTATAACGAGCAAAATTCAACAACCAATCACTGATAATCTTTAATCCCCATTGAGATTATTAAAAACCCGATTTTGTTAAGTTCACGTAAAATATAAACGAGTGGAATTTAATACATTAATAGAGTGCACAAAAGCATAAAACCAAACCTTGCGGACCCACAGTACTTCTACAGGGCATACATTAAATCTGGAATCACCCGATTAACTTTCCAGTTATAAAGTCAAAATTTATTTACAGGGACTTTCGTTGAAAAAAAAAATAAAAAAAAAGTAATATAATACAGCAATACCTACTAATTTGTGTTTGTGCATGTATCTACTTGGGAGATTTAGCTCAGTGGTCAATGGCATCGATATAGCCTGACACTGATCTAATGATCGTGAGTTCAAACCTCACTGGCGCCGATTGCCTTTTTCAGTTAATTAATAATTGAAATTTGGCGAAGGCGTACTCCCTAGATATATTGGTTCGAAAGTCAATTAAAGCCGGTGGTTCCCTCTACTACTAGCCCACACAAGTCCTGGACTTAGGGGATGCTTAATTAAGTAGAATAGTACGAGGTTAAAAACAAACATAAACTTACCAATTTTATAAATGTCCGCGCTAAATAAAAGCATGTAAAATTTGCATGCAAATTTGCATATGCAAATTTCAAATTTGTGACCGGCGTTACTGTGACCGGCGTTACATTAAGTAATGTTTTTAAATTTTCCTGCTCTACCTAAACACATTTAATATTTTTTAAGGTTTAAAATGCTCAAGATTCTCTGCCGGCACTATGGCATGAAGTTTTTAGGTTAATTATTCTACTAATTAAGTAACCGGTGTTACAAGACAAAAACATACGCTAGGAAGGTTTTCGCAATGTTTTACTTAATTTTAACACAAATAAGTTAAAAACTTACCTTGGCCATAAAAAACACCAAAACAACCATTGGCACAGTTCGATGTATGAGCGAAACTGATAAAACCGCCCCTAACCGTAATTTTTAAAGCGAATTTAGACCGTGACCGGTGTTACCTGTAGATTTAGGGACAGATCATAACGTGTTATAAAAAGTTATGAAGAGCAAATAGCATTCGATAAAAGCTATTTAAATAATTAAAAATATATTCCGAAACATATTATTTTTACAAAACATCACTTCCGATTGGGAATATTAAAATATAACAGTGCGAACATGAAAATTGTTAGCTGGGGACACGTGACCGGCGTTACATGTGCTTACGGAAACATAAAAAAAATATTTATTATATGGTTACAGCTACAAAACATTTTTTTAGTTAGACACAAATGTACACTTACATAAAATGTTTTTGCGAGCCGTAAACTCAAAAGTGCCTGTAAATATATTTTGACTCATAAGTATTTTATTAAAACGCTCGGACAGGTCGATTTTTATTTTTTATAATGCAAATTTTGGTGTAAAAAAAGTTATCAAAATTTTCACCCTCTTGCACCCTCCCATCAAAACTTTTTTTTTCCAGATAGCAACCTACCCCTTGTGATACATCGTTAAAAAGGTTATTTAATAAAATTTTTAACGGTGTATGACACAGCCTTATTTGATAAAGGGATTATAAAAAAATGAGTGGCTATTTGAAAAAACAACTGGAATTGGTGGGTGCAAGAGGGTGAAAATTGTGACAAAATTTGGTCCAAACCAAAATTTTCAAAATAAAAATAAAAATCGACCTGTCTGAGCATTTTTTCTCTTTAATTGTTTAAATACAGCGTTGAAGGCTTCTAACTTCTGCAAAATGAAATATTTAATTCTGAGATTTTAGACATTGATAATTATCATAAATTATAGTAGTTTCATTAAAAATATTTCAGATTTTAAACTGCTGGTAAACAACAAATTATCTAAATTCTATATTTTCTTTGTCCCTCTTGGACACATTTTATTTTATAAACATACTTTTTTTTCGAAAATTGTGACAAAATTTGGTCCAAACCAAAATTTTCAAAATAAAAATAAAAATCGACCTGTCTGAGCATTTTTTCTCTTTAAGTTGGAACGGGGAAGTTAAAAAAAATGCTCAGATAGGTAGATTTTTATTTTTAATTATGCAAATTTTGGTTTACACCAAATTTTTTTAACACAATTGCACCCTTGCACCCAAACCCAAAATTATTTTTTTTTTAAATAGCCACCCATTTTTTTATAAGCTTTCTCAAATAAGGCTTTATCATACACCGTTAGAAAGCTTATTAAATAATCTTTTCCACGATGTGTCACAAGGGGTAGGTTGCTATTTGAAGAAAAAAGTTGTGATGGGAGGGTTCAAGGGGGTGAAAATATTGGTAACTTTTTTTACACCAAAATTAGCAAAATTAAAAAACCGACCTGTCCGATACTTTTTTTAAAAGACTAAAAAGTTAATCGGGTGATTCCAGACTTAGTGTACGCCCTGTATATTTTTTTCCATCCTGTCGCCCCTTACTTTTTTGTACAAAGGTTATACTGTAAGTTAATTTTTTTTATTGCCAATATACAGGGTGATCAAGAACTGCCATATCAAAATTTAAGAGGTGATTCTGCATTCAAAAATATAAAAAAAGTCCGCTTTAAAATTGTAATAAAAATAAGGTTTTTAATTAATTACTCTGGTACCCTTTAAGCTAGAGCGACGAGCTTTTGCATGTGTACTAGTATTAGTAAGGGCAATAAGTTTATGTTAATTTATTTTTTTGAATTTATCCAGAGGCGTCCCTAGACGGAAAAATGTATTAGGATTAACACATTTTTGCCCAAAATTTTTTTATGTGTGCTTTTTTTAGATTTTTTGTAAAAAATATGGATTTAATGAGTAAAAATACATAAAAAATGTCATACAATTTAACACTTTAGGATCAACCGTTTTTAAAAAAAATGCCATTAAGAGGAAGTAACATTTTGTGCCACTAAAAACGTTACTTTTTAAAAGGCTATTACTCCTTTAATATTAAATTTAGGTGTTTTGGTGAAGAATACTTTTTTGCTCTGTTTTAAATGAAGCATTAAAATTTTATTGATGCTTTTTTTTTGTTCCCCATTCAATATGTCAACTTCGAAGGGCCGTAGCTCCCTTATTTCCGGACTAACCTTTATAGAAAGTTTTTGTCATATTTTTGCATGTAGAACCACCTCTTAAATTTTGGCATAGCAGTTACTGATCACCCTGTATTAAAATGAGGTTTACGTTTTCAAAAAAGCTAGGGCGATGTAGGGGTGAATAGTCTCTAATGTAGATGGTTTTGTAGTAATTTGAGAAACCAAGTTGCAGACTTTGACGGAAGGGTAAATATAGGTAGCTTTGTTTTGGTTTTGACATGCAGAAAATTAAAATGTAATTGCATTATCGCCCTTATGTAAAATCAATGTTGATTGAAAAGAACGTTACTGTATAACAACAAGAATTGAAAACATGCGGCATATTTTCATAAAAAAAATTAATTATTTTTTCAATGCGAAATTTTACGTAGAAGAAATTACTATGTCAGATATGAGTGACGCGACGCGTCGCGACGCGTCGTTGCCTTTTGTCTTATTAACATTTAGGTAGATCAAAAAATATATACCTATATCTCTATTATAAGAAGTTTATTGGTGACCTTAGATATGTTAAATAACTTTTTAAATATAGGTCTTTGTTCTTCAGAAAAACACGTTCTATAACTTGCTGACTTGCCGTTTAGTTGTGGTTTTATGAAATAGTTTAATTTGAGTGGGGTTACGGTGCGCATCAGGTCCACAAAAATGAACTATATTTTTGCACTGATTTCTGGTTTTATTACTAAAAGTTACTGTTTTGAATATAATTAGGTGCGGAAAATCCAGTTTTTTTGTTTTGAATATATAGCAAAAGATTGTTAAAATACTCACGAATTTCTGTTTGATTTTTTTAATGGGGCCGTTGGTTTACGTTAAAAATTGTTTGGTTTGGTAGTTTGCTGGTTTGGTGTTTTTTTTAATGGGAGGCGTTGGTTTACGTTAATAATGATTGTTTGGTAGTTTGCTGGTTTGGTGTTTTTTTTTTAATGTGATGCATTTTTCAAATACGATATTTCAGAATTTAGAAGGCGATATATTTTAAGAATCAAATAGGATTATATTTAGGCTAAATAATTTAGCTTTAGCTATTTAAATGAATATTCCGCAATTTTTTTACGAAAATACTATTAAAAGCGAGTACTTTTAGCCAATTAAAAAAAAATTGTTAGTTCGCAAAGAAAAAAGTAGATATTTTTGTAAAATTTTGCAAAAGAATGTTACATAGCCTTAAAATAATTTTTGGCATACGTCAAAACAAAAATAAGAAAATCAGTGCGCATGCGCTGGATTCTTCTTATTACTGCGGTGAGTGAATCGTGTTTTACCATATCAAGGCTTGTTTTGTGTATTATGAGTGATGTGAGTTACCCTATATCTGAGCATCACTAATTAACTTTAGCTAAACTAGCCGTGAAGATACTCTAAGGTATAATCTCTTATAATTTAAAAATTGTTTTGAAAATGGGAAACCAGTTAACTTTTATTATAAACTCTTTATAAGGTTTGGACTTTTTATAAAATTTTGCTTTTTAACTGTATTATGTTACATAATTTATGTATGATACATCTGAATATTACGTTTGATATTTAGTGTCATCATGAACGTCATACATACTTTTCATTTTAATTGTAAAGCATTCTACTTTTTACGATAGCGAGGTCTTTCCAAAATACAAATACCATTTTTGTTCGACCAAGACTTAAACTTAATTTTAAGCTTTCATTTTCTGGACTAAATTTGCCGTTTTTTTCCAAGGGAAAAAATCACGTCAACCTTGATTATACATACATACTATGTGCTTTACTGGTACAAACATTAGGTTTGGTGTTGTTTTGTATAAACCAAGCGATTCAAACGAATTTATTTGATTTTAGCAATTGTTTAACCTTTTCGCTCCGGGGATTTTTCCTTTAAAATTGACCTCGCATTTTAGCTGAATTTCATGACTTAAATGAATGAACTTCTTATGACAAGTCGCCACTCGGAGTGCTGGTCCATATATGGACCACTCCCGGAGAGAAAGTTAAGGCTAATGTAAAAAATTATAAGTGAAGGTTTAAGAGGGCTTTTCAATGTTTTTTGATGTGCTGATTATAATAAAAATAGTGAAAAAAATGTCAGATTCATATTCAACCTTGAACTTTGAAGGTCAAATAATGAAAATACGTATTTAAGCTTGAAAATTGGTATACCTATGTTTTATGAACAGCTAAATACGATAAAAATAGTAAAAAAAGTTCTTGTCACCTCTTTGACCTTGAACTTTCAAGTTCAAAGCATGAAATTGGGTATTAGCGCTTCAAAGTCGGTGAGATACTTATTTACTAATATTCTTATATACTATAGCAGATACAATCTAGGTACACCAATTTTCAAGTTTTTAAGCGCAAATACGCATTTTCATACTTAGACCTTCAAAGTTCAAGGTCAACGAAGTCACTAGAATTTTTTTACTAATTTTATCGTATTCAGCGTCTCATAAAACGTAGGTATACCAATTTTCAATCAGAAATACGCATTTTCATTGTTTGACCTTCAAAGTTAATTTTGAAGGTCAAAGAAGTAACCAGGATTTTTTTCAATACTTTTCCTAAATTTAGTGCATTAAGTTGACCTTATGAACATCTATTACGTTCGCTTTTCTTGTTGGTCCATACATGGACCAGTCCCGGAGCGAAAAGGTCAAAGAAAACCTTTAATAATAACATTGTTTAAATTACTTAAAATGCATCGTCTTTGTCCATTTCCGTCCATTGTCCATTAACGTTTCTGTCAACCATATTAAAAAAACAATTGAAATCGCAATAGCCGTGAAACTGACTTTTCGAAATTCACAGGCATCTTGAAATATGAAAATAAAACACACCCTTTTTATACGCATGGTTTTTAATTTAAATTTTATCTACCTACCTAAATTATGTTTGGTCGTGCAAAAAACAGTGTATATACCTCAGGACTAAACGTGGCTGTTTTAGTCCCTTACATTTCTGTTTCCCTCGTTCGCTGCGCTCGCTCAGGGACTAAAACTAAAACAGCCAGTTTAGTCCCTTGGTATATAAATAACTATTTTTAAGCAAAAAAATGCTTGTGTGGAGCTCCAGCTCAAAAACAAAAAAGAGTAGAGAACTTTTGTTTGAGGTCAATTAAAGATAATTAGGTCTATATTAACTGGTAAAAATTTCATTTTGATATCTTTATTAACATTATTCGGCGTAAACTCAGTTATGACTCATTAAAGTTGAAAATAAACAGAAACAGGCTTACGGAATAATTTTGCCGAATTATGAGGGAAATTTTTATAAATCGAAACATTTAACGACTAATTTGTTACACACAATAATATTAACTATACATACTAACTATGCATACGTATATATATATCGGTGTTTTTCAAAGAAAAAAACGAAATTCGATTTTTAACTTTTAAGAATACGAAAGTTTTTAATTTTTATTTGTCGATAACTTTTTTTCTCACCTTACTCGTTTAAATGGAATCATTAAAAAAAAATCAAGATTAGAAGAAATTAAAATGTAAATATTTAAATCCTCGCCTCAACGCTAGAGTCGACGCGGCGCCTATGCGAGTACTGGAAATTCGCCGACTACTGTTTATTAATAACGCCACAAATCGTCTGATCTCTCTACCGTGAAACACCCAGTATAAGCACTGCGTGCTATGAAGGGTATAATAAACTACTATAATAATTTTGTTAACTACACACAAAAGCCGTTTTAAAAAGAAAATTAATTTAACAGGCAAAACGCACGTAGTTGTTTAAAATTAAACAAAAGAACATATTTTCCCAACTTCAGCATTGTAGTTTGACTACTGTAGTTAATATATTAGTTTTCAGGATAATTTCAATGGCGTTCTGCAACTGTTGAGCTTCAACAAGTGCAACGTATAAAAAATAAATGTACTTTTTCTTCATTATAATTTTACTGCAAGCTTTCATGTTTAATTACACTAAACAAAAAATAGCTTCTTAAATGTAATTGGGTGGGATACTGTCATGTATCTTCGTCTTTCACTAACTTTCCCCTTCAAGGTGTTTCGAAACCATGTTTGTGGTAGTATACCTGCTAATTTTAACTGTGTGTAAAATAACGGTTTTGTTCGAAGTTTATTATCTAATTTGTATTTTGAGGTTATATCTCTGGACAGTAACATTTGTAACTGTCAACAGATATAACCTCAAAATTCAAATTTAGGTTCATCTGTTGTCAATTCTTCACCTATATGAACTAATGTACGCATGTATACCAACTTCAAAACAATAAATGTGAAATTTTCACCTGCACTCTAAATTTGTCCGTCAATCTTTCAGTGGTAACTGTAATAACACTAGGTAACACGGTTTCTTGCCCTGATTTGAGTCATAGGTTTTTTAACTAATTTTGGGTCGCTGAAACTGAATCTGGCTTATTTCTATTACCTAAGGTTTCTGTAAAAAATGAGATAAAAGTGGTAAAAAAATCATCATTTTAGCTCTCTCTTGTTCTAAAATCATGGGAGATAAAAATATTCTGAGGACAAATTTAGATTTGGCGACTCAATCTTAGTTAAAAAATATCCAAGTTAGAATATGGAAACTTTAAATTTACGGGTAGAATAAACAGGGATATTATATAAAAAAATATTTAAAAAAAAATGGATCCTGCACTTTTATACACAGTCCCAAAAATTACTATAATTATAGCTTACAAAAGATAGCAGTAAAATTACCAAAATAAAAATTCACATTTTTACAGACAACAGTAAATTTACAGTACTGATTTGAATTTACCACTTTCTTTTCTGATAACATATGACCAGTAGTCGGCGATTTTCCAGTACTCGCATAGGCGCCGCGTAAAGTGGGAAAAAAGTTATCGACAAATAAAAATTAAAAACTTTCGTATTCTTAAAAGATATAAATCGTTATCGGTTTTTTCTTTGAAATCACCGATATATATATATATATATATATATATACGTATGTATAGTTAATATGTATAGTTAATATTGTTAACAAATTAGTCGTCAAATATTTCGATTTATAAAAATTTCCCTCATAATTCGGCAAAATTATTCCGTAAGCCTATGTTTCTGTGTTTATTTTCAACGTTGATGAGTCATGACTGAGTTTACGCCGACTACTGCATATTACCTACTTTATTTGCTGTAAATTATAGTTCTCCGCATGGAAGAAAGTCTCCGACGAAAGGGAGATAAATCATTCGCGCTCTCTTCTTTCCGTCAAGAGCGTTATAAAGCGTGCGTGCCTACAACGGGCCTCCCACTTGCACACACATTCCAAACATATTTCCCGTAGCCACAGATCCGTGCGTCAAACATTAAAATATTTTCATTTACAGTGTGAGGCGTCTTCTGTCCCATTTAATAATAATAATAATCTTTATTGACCAACAGTATACACCAATGACAGGACAAGTATAAATAAACATCTACATATATGATACAAAATATACACATAAATAAATTTTTGCATTGCAAAAATACAAAATATATCTATCTATATTTGCATTACACCAAGAATTAATCTTATCTAATTCTTGTTGAAGATTAAAACAATCTATAATATTTGAAATAACACAAAATATTTTTAGGTCATCAGCAAACATAAGCTTGAAACAAACCAAAAACAGCAGATTATTTATAAATATTAAACACAACAAAGGGCCCAAGTTAGACCCTTGTGGAATACCAGATGTAGGTGAAATTAAAATTGAATTAATGCCGTTATACTGTACAAATTGTAACCTATTAAGCAAGTAAGACTCAAATAGAAGAAGTAACATTGGGCTAAACCCTATGCATTTTAGAGTATGTAACAGTACATAATGTAACAGTACATAATTTAGGATATAAGACACTATGTATTCTATTTTATTTAAACTGAGTACATCCAAAGAAATTTTGTCTTAGAAAATCCATCTGAAATAATTTTAATTTAAATATTAATTTTTTGAATTTTAATTACGAAAAATAATAATTAAAAAAAATAAATAAATCTAACCTTTTTCCACTTTTAAGTAAATGGTAAATTAATTTTTCCTTTTATCGTAATAGGTTTTTTTTATATTGTTTTAACAAAAAAGACACCTATATCAATGAATTAAAAAAATCTTTTTAACATTACAAAGCATCCATTTATTTTGACAGCAAAAACCTTATCGAGTATATTTTCTTTTAAAACATATGACTTTTTGTTTATTTTATAACATTTTTTCTTTGAGTGAAGTATGGAATAATACGCGCATTCTTTATGTTAATAATATTAAACTTTTAAAAAATATCATAAAGAAGTTTCTAACTCAAAAGGCTTGAAAGAATGTTCTCTTACACGGTAGATATTTTTATCACATCAAATTAAAACGTTAATAAATTTTTCATGGTTTTATCTGAAAAGTATACAACATACTTTTAGATAAAAGTATACAGTGCGATTATAAAGTGCCGAACACTTTTTAATGCAAAACTGGCCTTAGCGATGAGTAAAATGCAAAAAAGCTGTGGGCGTTTTACTGGCCACCGAGCTGTAGCAATCACATGGGCTTGTCGCGCACAACTCTAACAGAGGCGTGGCTTCAAACGAAGAGTATTTTCTTTTCAAACTGCACAACACATGCATAAAAATGGTGAAAAGTTACAAAAAAATTAAAAAGCAGAATACATTTAATAAAATATTCCATCTGTTTTTAACTTATAAAGCCTGTCTATATAGTAGCATATTTTTTAATTTTGTTATTAGAAAATGGATTTGTTGGCTAAACTAAATTTTATGTTATAAATCGTATATAATTTACGATACTATCGCGATAGTATCGATTGCATGCGAGGACTGGATACTAGATGCCCGGTCAGAAAAAGGAACAAATAGGCCCTTAAAAACCATGAAAAATAAGAAAATTGAGGACCCGGAATAACCAAAATAAAAAAAAACACCGTGACGGCCCGTTTAACAGTGGGGCCCGGTCGGGCTTTTTCCGACCTTGCCTGATGATAAATTCTCAACGTAGATTTAAAATGTTTATAAAATATAAAGATAAATGTTTTTCTATGTGAAATTTTTACAAAATAAAACTTGTGAAGATGTACCTTGTATAAGTACCTAATTATCATTTTCTCTTTGAGGTGACTATTTATATAAGTTGAAGAAGATGATAAAATAACTGAAATAAACGAATTTTCAAGGATATTAAGTTGTTTTTAGACACCTTTAAACAAGGATCAAGTATTTGATTCTGAGGATCTAAAGATAGGTAATTAGATGGAATTTATTATTCAAATCGAAAAAAAAACTCCTGCTACCGACTCCTTAGTTTGTACGTTTTTCTCGCATAAATAATGCATTGCTATGAAATTGTCGTATGGCAGAATTTCATTTAAAACTTAGCATACCGTTAATATAAATTATCGCCAACATCTCGGTTTGTTTGTAAACAAATAGTAGGTATATTCAGGCCTGAACAATAACAATAACCAGTAACTTTTATTGTTGTCTCTGTTAGAACAAAGCTGTGCGAGAAAGACAGATGAATGTATATGTTGGCTACGTTTTTGTCAGTTTTTACGAATGAAATGCCTATCTAGAGAGAAGAGTTATTAGTTCGTTGATTATTACATAATATTATAGATAGTTTGTAAACTATGGTTTTAACCAATACAAAAATATATAAATTTTTTTGATTTTAAATACAATTTATAAAAATACTGACCTACTGGGAAAAAATGGAAGCGATTTTTGCAATTACATACCGGTATGGTATACCAAAAACTGTAAGAATTAGTTCTTAAATGAAAGTAACTGTTATAGCAGGTCTGTGTTATAAGCATCATTGGAATTGTGTCTACGTCTTTTCTTTCAGCAAGCAAGGAGCTTATTATTGTGAAAAAACTCCTCGGATCGGATCCGACGGATCCGGACTCCGGATACAAAAATATGGATATGGTATTTTGTATACAACCAGGTGGTTGGATGTTTCCACTTGAAGCATATTTTTGTCTAAATTAAGTTTTATAATCGACTATGGTATAAAAACCCTCAGTATTATACTGCCCTCCTAAAGAGAAACGCACCAGACAGATACGGTTTTAGAGGTTAGCATTATAATAAATTTATTCACTTTTTCTTCTTAAATATAAGAGAATTTATTCTTTTAAAAAAAAAAATTTAATTTAATATATTACATTAATTACATTACATTAATTAATTACATATTAATTACATTAATTAATTAATTACATATAGCAGACTGACAGGTACAATATTTTTATCCATAAAAAGCCTAAGCGAGGCTTGTGTGCTTATTTACAGACAAAACAGTTTATATATAAATTTTATAGTGCTAACCATTAACTTAAACTAAACTAAATCTAAACTAAAACTATATAAAGTGTATTACAAAACTATATAAGGTGTATTAATAACATTAAAATCGGTAGAAGAAGAAAAAGAGAAATCAAGAAAAATGTGAGACGAATAAGGATGATTAAAAAGGAAATTCAAAAGTGATTGTTTCATTTAAAATTATATTTTTGACTTCAAATTATTATTTTACTACGGAGAATAACGGAGAATAACGGTATGTATCAATCCTAAGGAAATCTGCGGTAAGTGCATCGAAGATGTTACTGGTCGCGTTCTTTCTATGTAAAATTTTGTTTTGAAAAGAGAAACAGGATAAAGCAAATATAAAAGAAAGCAAAATTATGGATATTTAAGGGCAGTTAGACAAAACAAATAAATAGATATATACATTTATTGTTTCTATTTACATTTCTTATGAGAAGACAAAATTAATATTATTATAAAATATTGATCAATCAATAAATAAAAAAATAGTAAACAAAAAAATATATTGTTTAATAGTATACTACTACTATCTACTAGTAGATATATCTATTTAAATATAATTAAATAATAATATAATAAGAATTATACGTTCGATTAAATTTTATTTTAAATATAGATACTAACCAGAAATTAACAGATTTTTTAAATATCAAAAAGCATAAATATAGTTAGTTTAGATATTATTTCGTTTATTAAAAAATTAAAATCCATGCCATACATAGAAAAGTAACTTCTTCGGTGTATTTACCGCAGATTTCCTTAGGATTGGTACTTACCGTTATTCTCCGTAGTAAAGGCCTATCCAGAAGCTTGCATAAGAACATAAAACATACTAATGCGATGCCGTGATTGGCTTACAAGATACATGGCGGGTCATCAAGCCAATCACGGTAACGCTTTCTTATGTACTATGTTGTTATGCGAGCCTGTAGATATGCCCTAAAATAATGCTAACCTCGAAAACCGTATGTGTCAGGTGTACATGCCGCGTTCGTCTTTGGGAGGGCACTAAAGGTCCCAGAAAGACTATAAATAAATAAATATGTAGATATATCGTCGTATCAGAACAACAAGGTTTCAACTAACAATTTTTCAGGTTTTCACTCTTTTGCATTTTTGAATAGAGCTTTTTACTACATTTTTGCCTGGACTTAAAAAATAAAAATATTATGCACATAGCCCATTTTATTTACAATACAACCATGTTCTATCTGCATTTTTTGAGATTTTTTTAGCGCAACAAGGTTCTAACTAATAATAAAGTTTAATTTGAATTTCTTACTTAAAAATCAGGTACTCCGTAAATGGAAATTAACTTAAGTCACATCGATGTCACTAATGCATAAATAGTTTGGCCTGTCATTTTTACCAAAATAATGGAGGTTAATGAGGAATACTTGTGCGAAACAACTATTAATTATCAATTTTAATAATGATTAATAATAATTTATGGAAAATATTGCATTTATATACAAATTATTAAAACAAACAGCTAAGAAAACATATGAATTTATTGCAAAACGGTTCTAACTCAGTAAAAACACTGTTGTACTACTACTTTTCATAAATTATTGGGTTATCAAAGTTCCAACTGATTATTTATTTTAGCTAATATTTAAAATATCAATAAAATGTCTATTATAGGTATCCCAGTATGAAATTTAAGGTAAGTTTCACGATTTTAAAGTTTTGATTGATCATAACTAAAATCTATAATTTATACAGTTAAAACCTTGTTGTTCTCATACGACGATATGACAAAACTACTTAGCTTGATATATCAGTACAATGACTCTAAATTATTGTTGCTTTAACAAAATATACTGTTAAAGAAGATTAAATAAAATATGAGTTTCATAAAGTTTTATAATTCCCTATAATTTTTGTAAAAGTTACTTTATTCACTTGAAAACGTTGAACACTTAAAAAGTATCTAAATAAATAGTGAATGCATGCTTGTTGAAATACAATTTGGCATTTTTGTAACGTCTAGACTTTCAAGAAAGTTCTTAAACTTTTTAAAATTAGAAATGGTAAATATTTTACAAATAGCTATGAATTTTGAATCTTGTTTAAGTTATACACCTGCAAAACTAAAACAAAACTAATTTTACTTTTTACTAGTTAATTAAGAAGTTTCGGAAACAAATTACACTGAAAGAAATTACATTGAAAAGGTGTAAAAAAATACACTCTATAAATGTGTAAATTTTACACCTTTATATAAATGTACATCAACATTGATGTGACACTACACACGTGAGGTGATTTTGACCTTGAGTGTGTATTTTTACATCCATATCTTCTGCAACAATACACTCGGAGCTCAAGAAAGTGTATTTTTATAAACATACCTTTAGCAACAATACACCCGAAGTGTAAAAATCACACTTCTGATGTACAAGCCAGCCAATCGCGGGCGTTAAGCTAGTCACGTAACTCCCTGCTTCATCGAGTCTGGTGGCTGTCGGCCATTATAATTGTTTACGTTTGTAAGAGCGTACGTATAATTTTGTGTGTGCTAGATTTTTCAAAGAAATAATTGGTAAGTGTAGTTAAAAGTAAATATTTAAAAAGTGTGATTAATACAATATTCTTAAAACATACATTTTATAATATTTTACTTATTTAGGCGGTAACACTAGCCTGCAAATTTTGAGTTAAGGCTTGTGTATGTTTTCTGTTTCTATTTTATATTGGTACTTTTTGTAGCGCTGATTACGAATATACGTTTTATTTTTCTGTTGCGTAGTTTTTCCATAAAACACTATTCATAAAAAACCATTCATAATATTGGTGTAAACTTTACACACTGGATGTAAAAATTTAATACACACCGCATTTATATTAACGCTTCGAGTGTAAATTCACATCAGCAGCAGCTGCAAGTAAATTACCCATGCACGTGGATGTAAAAATTTATCTCAGTGTATGTAAATATAATCTATTATATAAAATGCTAACTCACTTCAGCAATCAACGCCCAGTCCAAACACCTGGACCTAGAAACTTGAAATTTGGACAGTTTGTTCCTTTTATGATGTAAGGACCCACTAAGAAGCAATTTTTCGAAATTCAACCCTTAAGGTGGTGAAACGGGGGTTGAAAGGTTTTTTAAAGTGTGTGTATCTCAGAGACCTCTTAATCCAGAATCTTTATATTTGGCAAAAAATATTTTTTATCGAAATCGAAAAGATAGGTGTCTCAGGATTTTTCGAAATTTGACCCCTAAGGGGGTGAAACTTGAAAGGATTTTTAAAAAGTGTGCGTATCTCAGAGATCTCTTCATATTTGGCAAAAAAATTCTTCTTTGAAATTGAAAAGATACGTGTTTCAGGAGTTTCTCATATTCAACCCCTAAGGGGGTTTAATATAGAATCTTTATATTTGGCAAATATTTGATTTATCGACATCGAAAAGATACGTGTTTCAAGATTTTCCGATATTCAAGGGTGTAAAAATTATGATATTTTAGTTTTAAGGGGAAATAATTTAAACATTTGACATTTTTAAAAAAAGGCGCGTATCTCAGAAAACTCTTAATCTAAAATCTTCATATTTGGGAAAAATGTGCTTTATCGACCTCGAAAAGATACGTGTTTTAGGAATTTTCTATATTCGACCCCTAAGGGTGTAAAAATTGTGATATTTTAGTTTTAAGGGGAAATAATTTTAAGATTAGAAAGTTTTAAAAAAGGTGCGCATCTCAGAGAACTCTTACTTTACTATCTCTATATTTGGCAGAAATGTTCTTAATTGATATCAAAAATTATAAAGAAAATATTACGTTATTCCCTTGATTGCGGGGAAATTATTAAACAAGATTAGGAAAGAGATAACTAATTTAAGTTTTTAACTAACCCGTTCGAAGAACGGGCTTCACGGCTAGTTATGTATATAATAAACCAAAAGATGTGATTTGTTAAAACTTTCTTAAGCCTGAAAGCTGACTGTGGGTTATCCGACGAACTAATAACTCTTCTTTCTAGAATACGCATAACGTTAAAATAAAGTATCGCCAACATCTCGGTTGTTTGTAAATAAATAGTAGGTATATTTAGGCCTGAACAATAACAATTACCAGTAACTGGTATTGTTGTCTCTGTTGGAACAAAGATGTGCGAGTAAGACAGACGAATGTTTATGTTGGCGACGTTTTTGTCAGTTTTAACGAATGAAATGCCTATTCTAGAGAGAAGAGTTATTAGTTCGTTGGGGTTATCCAAAACCCCACTACCGTTTTTATTACAGTGGGCATGTGTTGGTTTGATCTTGACAAATAACTCAAAAATAAGAAACGAATAACTAGACCTTAAAATAAATTAAAGAAATGGAGCTCTCTACAACTAGAATTATGAAACAAAAGACGTCTACCCTATCTCTATCTCATTTGCGCTACACTTTCCAGAATACCAAATAAATACTGTATTTGTTTTTTATACAAAAAATACAGTATTTATTTGAGCGGCACGAACGAACATAGCTAATGTGAATCTGTAGAATAAGATAATTCTACTAAAATTTAGATGGCGCCAGTAATTTCTGTAATAAAAATAATATAGTTACACTTTTCGCCCGGCCAAGTAAATATTGTATTTGTTCAACAAAGAACAAATACAGAATTTGTTTGGTTGGGTGAAAGTGGGAGTGTATGTATGTCTTCTATCCTTTTTGGGTAGAACTTTTGTCCCTGTCTAATCTAACGGAAGAAATCGCCATTAATTGTTTTTGCCGGAAATTAATTTAACCATTGGACTTTGCAAATTGCTTTTAACTAATAACACATTTTACAGTCCAAACACAATTAAAATGCTAACTAGCTGTTATTAACACCTTTTGGTTTATCCTAACATAGTAAATTATTATTCATCAGAGGAGATAGGTGATGCTATAATTGTAGAGCGGTGATTTAAAAAAACACTGCTTCAAGATTTTTATAAAGTACACAGGCCCACAAAAAAAATAAAGTCAATTACTCTTGATCAGACTATATTATTTTACGTATTTTTATGTGCTGAAAACGAATGTGATAGTGGTAAAGCTCGCTGACCCCAAAACATTTTCAAAAATCTGCAAAAAAGAATCCTGGACGAGTTAGCTCGAGATTTTTAAAGTTGCCTAGCACTTAACCTTTCGGCACTAAGGTGTGGTGTAATAAACCCCAGAGAGTTATCAATGAGAAAATAAAAAAATTCTACATTTTAGTTTTTTCTATATAAATACAATAAATAACACTATTTTCTAAAAAAAAAAATGCTTAATTTACATTAAATATGACTATAAAATGTAATAAAATTATAAAAAGGATAAAGTAACCATCTAAAAAATATTTATCCAGGATGTCCAGTAAATGATGCCATTAATTTTAAGGGGTGATTCTACATAGGAAAATATGAAAAAAAATCCTATAAACGTATGTATGGGAGCTAAGCCCCTTTGCTACGCAGCTCGGGATTTAATATGCTCGGCTCTAAAAATAGTTATTTATATACCAAAGGACTAAACGGCTGTTTTAGTCCTGCTGCATTAGTGTTTCCTGAGCGAGCGTAGCGAGCGAGGGAAACAGAAATGCAAGGGACTAAAACAGCCAAGTTTAGTCCTGAGGTATATACACTATTTTTTGCAGGAACAAACATAATTTAGGTGGGTAGATAAAATTAAAATTAAAAACCACGCGTCTAAAATTGGTTGTTTTATTTTCGTAATTTAATCAAGATGCCTGTAAATTGCGAAAAGTCAGTTTCATGGCTATCGCGATTTCAATTGTTTTTTAATATTGTTGACACAAACGTAAAAAAAATGGAAAAATTTTAAGTTATGTATAAATTGTCCAATGTCCAAAGTCCAATGTGGTTTTTAAAGGTTTTCTTTGTTAAATTGTTATTATCAAGGTTGCCGTGATTTTTATTCCTTAGGGAGAAAAAGTTTAGTTACGAAAATAAAAGCGTAAAATAAGGTTTTAGTCTTGGTCGTGCAAAAAGTATATTATGGACCTAGTATGCGAACTAAGTCTTTAGTGTTCGAGACTGAATTTTTTTTTGCTGAGACGGAGTCGAGGCAAAAATCAGTCGAGAACAAAAAATCAGTTCGCATACGTGGTGCATATACTAAATTTTCATATGACATTTCTAATAATGTGTACTCAAGTTAATTTGTTTATAAATTTAAAAACTTGAAAATGACTTTATGTTAAAAAAGTCGAAACAATTGTCGCTGTAATGTTTGTTTAATAGACAATAAATTTATATTTTGGAGAGATTTTTTCTATGGTTTATTTAAATCAACTCCAATATGAGTAAGGATCAAGAATTTCTTAATTTTATAAAAAATGTCTTCTCTACCTTGGTATATAATTACTATTAATGTGATATTGATAGCTTAGCAGCTTGGTGTAATGAGAATGGAATGATATTAAATACTAAGAAATGTTATGCCATTACTTTTCACCGAATAATTAAACGGTTTGAAAGTCAATATCACATTGATGGTATCTTATTAAAAAGTGTCGATGAAATAAAGGATCTAGGTGTTACTTTTGATAAGCAGCTAAACTTCAACACACATATAGGTAATATTGTAAATAAAGGTCTACAGTTACTAGGTTACGTAACAAGATTAAGTAGTGAATTCTCAGCTCAGACCTATAAACAATTATATAGTGAATTCTCAGCTCAGACCTATAAACAATTATATTGTTCAATTGTGCGATCATCTCTGGAATATGCATCCGTGATATGGTCGCCATTTTATCAAAACAGTACTAATCTACTTGAAGGAGTTCAGCGCAGATTTCTGAGGACGGCTGGATATAAATTAGGCATACAAAGAGTGGTTTTGTTTACGACTATGCTACAATCTCTAATGGATTAAACATTGACCTTTTGCAGTCAAGGCGCAATAAGGCAGATTTATGCATACTCCATAGTATTTTGTCAGGTATCTTCCAATGTCCAGCTCTACTGGAAAAAATAAATATAAATATAAATTTTTTAACAAGAAACAGTGTTCTTTTTCAAATGAATTTTCAAAACTCAAATTATGCGTTCAATGGTCCATTGGCTAGATTGATAAGACTGGCAAATTTAAATCCAAATGTCCATATTATTGGTGGATCTCTCAATCAGCTAAAATGTTTCTTAAAGCACAATGAAGTCATTTCATCCTAACTTAAAAAAAACACTGTTTTATAGTTTTATATTTTGATTTTGTATACATATCCTTATGTTAAAATGTTGTAGTATTATGATTAAGTATTTTAGTGGTTCTGAAATTTTCTACATATTTTATATTATTATTGTTATTTTAAATTGTAATATTTTATTGTAAATTTTAATTATTTTCTTTTCTTTTAATCGTATTATTTTTTCTTTTTCATGAATATTGTTTATTATATAATTTAATTATTATAATTTTCTGGTTTGTAAAAAAAAACTCGGATTTTTTGGCAGGTTTTAATGCGTCACTTTATTATATGGCTAACGTTTCTCCCCTCTTTGGGGGCTTTATCAAAGCTGAAAGATAACAACTATTGTTAATAACAATAATAATGATAATATATAACAAAAATATTTTTTGCCTGTATTGAATCCCATTTTCAGGTAAAATATGTAAATTTTCTTACCTAAAAATTATGTGAGCGTAGTTATATATATATTATAAACTTGAACATTATGAAAAAGAACCTTTTACAACATAAAAATAAATAAATATTACATTACAATATAAAAATTGGTTTTGACACCATGTCGAAAAATTTGTAGGTTAAAAGCGTCGTTCGCAGTAAAAAACATGTAACATTTTTGTGGGTCGAACCCAGCATTAGTCAATTCTCGATGTTACCACAGAGAATTGACTAATGCTGGGTTCGACCCACAAAAATGTTACATGTTTTTTACTGCGAACGACGCTTTTAACCTACAAATTTTTCGACATGGTGTCAAAACCAATTTTTATATTGTAATGTAATATTTATTTATTTTTATGTTGTAAAAGGTTCTTTTTCATAATGTTCAAGTTTATAATATATATAACTACGCTCACATAATTTTTAGGTAAGAAAATTTACATATTTTACCTGAAAATGGGATTCAATACAGGCAAAAAATATTTTTGTTATATATTATCATTATTATTGTTATTAACAATAGTTGTTATCTTTCAGCTTTGATAAAGCCCCCAAAGAGGGGAGAAACGTTAGCCATATAATAAAGTGACGCATTAAAACCTGCCAAAAAATCCGAGTTTTTTTTACAAACCAGAAAATTACATTCAAAGTTTGGCAACCTATATGGTATTTACCTACAATTTAATTATTATTATATTTAATTTTAAGTTTAGTATTGAAATATTGTATATTTGTAATATTTTTTAAAAAAGGGGGTTATCCCGTAAATAAATAAATAAATAAATAAATAAATAATAATGCCGGGTAGATGCAACGTTGAATTGCATTGTTTTATGCAAATAAACGCAAGAATGTAAATAAAAACATGCAACAATTAGAACAACGTGCTCTATTTAAACAAATGAGTTAATTAAAGCACTGTTTTTGAACGTCGACGGATTTAATTTTATATTATGATTGTTATGCATTGGAATATTTAATGTTTTCCAAGCTGGTTTAATTAGTTTTTGAAATGTGAAATTATTTTAATAATTAAAAATTAATTTCTTGTGTTTGAAGTGCAAAATAGTTTTTATCACAAAAATAAATGACACTACATTAAATTACATTACATTTTTGTTTAACCTCGTACTATTCTACTTAATTAGGCATCCCCTAAGTCCAGGACTTGTGTGGGCTAGTAGTAGAGGGAACCACCGGCTTTAATTGACTTTCGAATCAATTTATAGAGAGTGTACGCTTCACTTACGCCTTTGCCAAATTTCAATTATTATTTAAGTGAAAAAGGCAAATCGGCGCCGGTGAGAATCGAACTCACGCTATTTGGGTAGTAAACTCGTCAAGTACGACGCGGAAGTCCACTATACCAATCCTCCCATAAAATACACGGTGCGTGTAAAAAACAGCTTAAGATATCATCAACTTGAACTTTGAAATACGTAAATAACATAGTCCACATTAATTTTTGCTATATATTAGATATTTTTAGGTGATACAATGGACGCTGAAGGCATTTTAAAGCTTATTAAATTCTCTATTCGACCATATTAGTAAATTAAAGTACTAGTTTCATAACATACGTTTGTAGCGCACGAGTACAAGTTTAGAAAACGAGCCGCTTGCGGTGAGTTTTCTAAAGTACTAGTGCGCTAAAAACAATTTTTTCTATTTTGCTCTAAAATTTTAAAAAACTTACATTTAAATTGATAACTGATTTAGGGATTTTTGTTTCGAATTGGCATTACAGTTTTCGCCATGTTTAAAATTCTAAGAACGAATATTATTTTGATATATTTTATAGTCATTTCTTCTCTTTTCCACTGCAAGTAACCAAGCCATAATTTCAACACGGTAAAACATAACCTAAACACAAACAATATATAGGCCAATCAAAACCTTGCATTTTTAGTTTCTTGACCAATGAGATCAAAATAAATCTGATAATTTTTGCACATATGCAATTATTACTTGGTTACTATGGAAACAAGAAACTGACAGTTACTGACATCTTGATAAATGTTATATTTTTGCAAAATGTGTTTTTAATTTGTGAAGCTTACCTTTAGTTGATTTATTTTTATTGATAAGCAATATAAGTAATTCCAGATAATATATTATATTTTAAAATCACCCGTTATTTTATTTCTTTTCAGTTGAAAACTAAACTTTTTAAACAAAAACAGCAATGATCTTTATTTAAATGCTAATATATGTGATAACAAATATTTTATTGGAATAATCTCAAGCATAAAATATCCCTCGAGCAAAGTTTAGACTTGGCAACATTCGCGAACAAGTGAACATCGTGGATTTAAAAAGCGCGGAAAATTTGAGATTTAAATTTTTAATTATAGTTGTAAAGTAATATTGTTTAGTTCTTAAATTTTTAATTTAAATATGAAACAACATAAAATATTGTAAAATTATATACTTCCTTATTTTTTTTGTGAAATAGTCTAAATATAATATAAAAATACCATTCGTGCATGTTGAATTATACATAATTTTTTTACTGTATATCAAAAAATATTTTGCTTAAGGAAATTGTTTTCGTGCATTTTTTGTCAAAATTCCTCGACCTGCGGTCTCGGAATTTTGTTACACGAAAAAGCAACTCAAACAATTGCCAAGCAAAATATTTTTTTAATACAGTAAAAAAATTATCGATAATTCAACATGCACTTATGATATTACTACTGAAAATTAAACTTTAAACCGACGTTCACAATTGCACGGCATACGTCAAGAGATAGACTTTTGTCTGTTGCCAACCCAAAGGAAAAAAAAGTAGAGACCTTTTATGGGCCTATAAGAACACGCATTTTGCGTGTAATTATGAGCTTATAAGAGACGCAAAATAGAAAAAAAAATTTAATGAGGGGGTTAAAAAAGTATCAAAATTGGGAATTTTCGTTTGGACTTTTTCATTTCATAATAAAAAAAATATGATTTTAATAATTAAAAATTAATTTCTTTTGTTTGAAGTGCAAATTAGTTCTTATCACAAAAATAAATATACCTTGTGTGTAAAAACTACCCTCTTTTTAAACAGCTTAAGATATCATCAACAAAAAACAAGAAAGGCTTAGGGCCGCAGGCGAAAATTTTAACAATTTTGAAGGGTAATTTTAATTTTAAAACATTGTTTCAAATTGCAAGAAACTTTAGCGCTGCAGGCAATCTATCTTACGAATTTTACAAGGTCGAATAAAAAAAAGTAAAAAAGCCCTATCGCCGCAGGCGAAAATTTTTACAAATTGATAGTTCATTTTAATTTTAAAACACTGTTAGAATTTTAAAATTCATAAACATGCAAGAGGACTCTAGCGCCGCAGGCAATTTTTTTATAAATTTAATAGTTTATTATAATTTTAAAACACTGTTATAATTTAAAGTTTCACAAATATGCAAGAAGGCTTAATCGCCGCCGGCTAAAATTTTTACAATTTATACGTTTAAGTTTAAAAATCTAAAAATAGAATAGCCTAGCGCCGCAAGCACAATTTTTTACGAATTTTAACTTAACTTAAAATTTTTAAGGTCTATGGCTCACCTCAAGAAGGCTCTGTATATTTGCTTGTTTTGGCGCCCTTATTGTTCTGGAGGGAGTATAAATAAATAAACCGTTTATTGTAAACTGCCGGGTCCCCCTCGAGCCCGGGCCCCGGGGAATCTCCCTCCCTCTGAATCCGGCCCTGGTCGTAATGAAAGTATCAACTCTGCTAATAACGAAAACTAAAGAAAAATCACTTCACACTTCAATTACATAAACTACTGTCCCATAAACAACTGGTTTTATATACTATACAAGGATTTATAGCATTTAATTAGTCAAAATATTGTATAGTAGCCATCGAGCATACTAATTTAATTATACATTATACACAAGGACTCTCGATTCAATTTCCAACCTATTAAACAAATTACATATATGTGTAAAGCTCTTACGATTTAGTGACCAAGGATACTGGTGAAACATACCTTTATTCACGGTTAGGTTACAAATTTGGGGTGGCTGGATACTTAATACAACAATGGAAAGGATTCAAGGATGAACGAGGGGATGTACATATGATCTAAAGGACTTTTTCACTAGCCTGTTTGTGTACACTCTGAACTTTATATGTATGTATATTATTATATTATTCACAGCGCCTGCGCTAGAATAATATACGGTAGTTTTAGTTTTCAAAAAATTTCAAAAATCGTCGTAGATAAAAAATTCTTGGATATAAATAAATTTGTTTCATGAAACCTTTTTTGAAATGTCCGCCTGTCCGTCCGTCCGTCTGTCCGTCCGATTTCACGATTTTTGTGAACGATAACGATAACTCAAGAACGAAAAATGCGATCGATTTGAAATTTTCAGTTCTACGAGGGGAAGATCCCTATTGTTTTTAAAAGTAATCCCCTTAAAAAAAAAAGGTTATGAGGGCTTAAAATTTCGAAAGAAGCTGAAAGAAATTTCCGATTTACGTAACCTTTTTAGGAAAATTTATTTTTTATGTGAAAAACTAACAGGAGTGTTCTGTTACCATCCACTACTAACCTTTAAAATATCAGCCCGTGTACATTTATTGCAATTTAACATAGAAATTTGTTATTTGACTGGACTATATTCAATATATTTTCTCAGTGCTTTTCAATTCTTTACCTGAAAAAAATTAACTGCGTGTACATAATCTAACTCATATTTTACGAAATTCTCCCCTTTAACATTGCTTAGGTACCCTAAAACCCTTAAAAGTAAAACTAGACAACAAAATTATGCTTTAAAATTTTTGGTTTATATATATTATATATCAAAAGGATAACTTTCTGAAAATAGGGAAGTATGTTAGGAAGTTGCTTTAAAATAATATCGATATAAAGCATCGAAAACCAAACACTCTAAAAAATACAGGAATCCTAAAAATCCTAATATTTGATTTCCTATTTTTTTTTTTTTTAAATTACATTATATTTTTTTTTAGTATGCATATACAGTGCGCGTGAAAAGTATGGAACACTTTGGATGTTAGTTAAGTTGAGTACCCAAAAATTAAGTAAGCAAAAGATTTGAAGGGATAGGGGAATCTCAGCGCCAGTGCCCCTCATTGGCCATGTTTAAATTAGATGCGCAATGGTTTGGTTTGCAGACTGCATACGCAACGATCACCGAAACAACTCCTATCCCTACTACTGCACTGGTGTTGAGATTCCCCTATCCCCTTCAAATATTTTTCTTCGTACATTCTTGGTCACTCAACTTACCTATCATTCAACGTGTTTCGTACTTTTTACGCGGGCTGTAAGTTTAGTTTAGTTTATAAGTTTATACTCGTTTCCGGACCTTTAATAAAGGTAGTTTATAAATACTCAGAGTGTAATAATAACAATAAATTTAGATTATATCATCCAAATTGTAAACAAAAATTTTATGTGATTAAATAAACCATAGAAAAATTGTTATCTGTCCAAAATATAAATTTATTGTCTATAAACAAACATTACAGCAACAATTGTTTCGACTTTTTTAACATAAAGTCATTTTCAAGCTACAAATAATGACTTTATGTTAAAAAAGTCGAAACAGTTGTCGCTGTAATGTTTGTTTAATAGACAATAAATTTAAATTTTGGAGAGATAACAATTTTTTTATGGTTTATTTAAATCAACTCCAATATGAGTAAGGATCAAGAATTTCTTAATTTGATGTGATTAATATTACTTATTTTTGTTTCAGGAGAGTGCCGAACAGCCCTTGGGATGGAAGAAGGAAGAATACCAGACCATGCCATAAGTGCTAGTTCGTCATACGAAGCTAAGTCTGTGGGACCACAAAATGCAAGGTAAAATATATGATTTTTTATACTGTTAACTTACATTTAAACCTCTATTACGGAAAAGTGTGACTAGGTACATATATGTTTTAGAAATTCCACTGAGGTGTGATTTTGTGTGATATAAATTTTATTGGACAGTTTGTAATTACACATTTATACCACACGAAAGCACTAAAATTTATTTTAAGAAGGTAATTTAAAACAAGTAGACATCTTTACTCCATGGGTCACACTTCGACGGGTTTACCTTACACAGTGTAAGCCATAGACAAAATAAACAAATAGATTGATTTTTGACCGTCTGCGCATACTTCTGCGTCCCGACTAAATGCGTCCTCCATTTTGATTCCAATTGTCCAACATAAAGTAAAAAAATATCTATTTTATGTTGGTAACACTGTGTTGCGTTAGGTAGGAATATTTTCTTTATTAGAGATGTGTCTTTTCATTTCACTTCAGTAGTCAGTAAAAGTTTCTTTTTGTCGTTGTTTTGTTGCAACAGTTTGTTATATATGTAAAAACTAAATCAATATGTTATACTACACAGATATTTATTTATTTTTACCAGTAATTTAAATATAAAAATATAATTTTCGCACACACCTCTAACATATTCGTGCAACAGGTTAACATAACCTAATTTATGTATGTTTTGAGTTTGTTTTCGAGGTTTTTCTGTTATTTTTTCTACGCGTTTGGTGTTTTGTGCTAGAAGGGTGAACCTTTTTTTTATTATAGACTATATAATAGCGTTTTTGAACTTTTAAAGTCTTTCTGTGTTTTTTGTATATTTTATAGTGATTTTTCAAAGAACTAGTAAAGTCTTTGCAATGACGTGTTTTATAAAAAGTTGTAGAAGCATAAAACGACGACAGTATCATATTTTTTAGGTAAGTTTGATTTTTTTTAATATAACATAAGAAAACATTAAAAAGTAAGGTTATGTCGTTTATTTATTTACATTTTACCCACTTATTTAAATTTCCCAGCTGATTTCTGACGTAACTTCCTATCAAAATGGAGGACTCGTAAATTTGTATATAACCTTGAGATGACAGCTCATCTATGTTCTTTGTCTATGGTCTAAGCCTTCTAGGATAAATTACAAATTCATCTAATACCTAGTTTAGACAACGCTAATGAAAAGCATCCTTATAACTGCACGTATGAATAAACAAGTGATATTCGGTCTCTAGTATACTACATCTCTAAAGTATGGCGATTTAGTGTGAAATAACCACAGCACGCTAGTTCATATAAAATATTTATAGTGCAGATAAATCATTCGGTTTGATATTTATTCTGGGTCCGCCTTTGCTCTATATATATCCTATTAACACTCTCTGTTTTATCGACCCAGGCTACCTTCTACACGGAAAAAATAAATTATAGCTAGGAGCGCTATAACACACATACCAAGCAAATTATAATCGCTTATTATATAAATACAAGGCTTTCTCTTACAATTATGGCAGTCAGTGTAAAAATTCATATGAAATACTTTAATTGTTTAGTGAATAATAAAATATAACAAATAGTATGGCATTTATAGCTTAAATAGATTTAATTATTGTCCGTGCTAATAATTTTTATAATATAATAAAATTTCTGTAAATTTATAATAGTGCCTGTAATAAATATAATCGTGTCTGTAATATATATAATCGTTTCCAATTTATTTTTAACATTATTAGTTATTGTGTCCCTTATAATCTATAGCTTAAATCACTATAATTTGCCACTGTTACCAAATATCTTATAATGTATAGCGCAGAGCCCACTAATTTCTTTCCGTGTACCCATATAGTAACGAACCAACAGACTAAAGCTACTTTCCATACAACTGAGAACTAAGCCAGCTTACTATGTTTGACGTTCTTTTTGAGATACTACAGCCCAATGACTTTAGATTAAAGGAGGGTATCGCATTTTGGGCTAAATCGCCTGCAACGATAAGACTTTACATGCTTATAGATACATAAAAAATAAATACTTAGCCAAAATTTTAGCCCTTTTTACATCCCGGAACATACTTTAATTAGTTATTTTAATTAAGAATTTGATATCTGTCAATGTACGATTTGGCAACATTGCACGAAACTTCAAGTGTCAAATGTCATCTCGTCAAAATAAAAATAACTGCACACTAACTACTACAGTGGGACCAAAGTGGGTCTGTGTTGTGTTCACTGCTCTTGACTATAATATTAAAATATTTGGTTGTGTTTTATTAGTTTTCACGGATTTAATATACTACAATTCAATGTGTAATTAGGCTGGACTTATGTGACTAGTTTCTTAAGTTTCAGTACGATTATGGCGTTATTTTTACTATAATAACATTGTAAGCAAACCATTAGCTTCAACGATAACCCAAAGCATCTAGTTCCTTGGGACATTGTTACCCAAGACAAGTAATTTAATCTGGCTTTCAACATGTTAAATTAGTTTATTTCCATGATATGATTTAAAACTAGATTATGAAAAAGTTACAAATAGACTTTTAACTTATAATATTAATTAAATATATTTATTTAAAAATAAATATATTTAATTAATATTGAACAGTGTTTTTATTATACATTCTATCTAAACGTATTTATGTTGGTTTTGTAAATAAATAAAAAATATTGCTTTTTTTCAGTATGATAGTCACATTTAGCACAAGAATAATGCGATGTTGTCGGGTTTACGATATCAAATAATTCCTTAGTTTTTATTTTTTTTTTCATTTTGTTCTTTATTACCAAATAACAAGTTTTTTATCATTTCTTTTTAACATTTTGTACTTTTTTCAAAAAAAACGAATTTTTCTTATTTAGCCCAAAACTCCTATTTAAAACGATACCCTTCTTTGATATAAGAAAGAACAAGAATTACAAGTTAGAACTTTTTTTGCATGTACACAACGAACTTTTTTACCATTTTAAAATTAGTGCCGCAACGCAGACGCAATCGTTCAAAATAAATCAAGTTAGTAGGAACTGCATGTAGTCGCGACCACATGCTCCAGGGGGTTCCAGGGTAAAAGGGAGTGGTAAGCTGCTTAGTTGTGTTGAAGTTAGTAGCGCAATCATTTTAGGTTTTTTCCTAAAAAAAATTACAAGTTAAAACTTTTGACGCAGTTAAGTATCCCCCGCGGAGTAGATAAAGAAATTACATTCTCCAGTTTGAAAATTCATTCATGGTTCTGAACGTCTGAACTTCTTATAGTGAAGTGGTTTATTATAAAATAATTAAAAAAGGCTTGTAATCGACTTCACGTTAATTTTATTATTGAAAACAATTAGTGTGACCGCGGTTTCGCTATAATAGATATAGCATCTACGGACTTAAATAAATATAATGGGACATCTTTAACATTCTGGTCGTAAATAACACTAAGGACATTACACAATTAATAAATTAGGTTACAGATTAAAAATATGCATTTTCAGTGGCATGAATTAGGTTATGTTTACCGATTGGGCAAGGTGCGTAATTACATTCTTGCCCATAAATTTGATATGGGAACTGTCCGCCATCTTGGAGTAAAAGGGTGAGTGGGGTTATCTCGCTAAATATGCACGTTACGATAAAAATTCATATAACCAATTTTGTTAAGGAGCAAATTTCCAACAATTTTTATTTGGATAATTTTTTTATTATATTAATAACAACTGAGTTATTTTCTAAAAAGCTATGTTGGGGGTAAAATTGTTTTTTTTTGGAATTTTTCTGTCAAATTATTCGTCTTGGGATTAAACATATTTTATATAAAATATATTTTTAACATTTTATTAAAAAAAAATTTCTTTCCATAATATGTACTAAAAATGGTTTATTAGAAAAATTTTGAAATACTAAAATATATTTTTTCACATCTTTATTACTGTTCTTTTCATTGGTAGAAATATTATTTCTCTACCTATGACGTTAGAGGTTCTAAAAATAATGAAATTGCACCATGGTTAATAATGAATTTTTATTCAGCTGTTTTGGCGTCTGACGTTTCACATAATTATTAAATCACATTGCTATTTACAAGTGTCTTTAGGCACCAAATTTATTTATTGCATGATAAATTAAAAATTTTTAACTAAATTAGTACCTTTAAAACATGTTTTACAAAAAAACACTTCGAAAAGTGAAAATCATTGGTCCATCATATTCAATCATAGATTATACAACCCATAGATTACCGTAAAGATCATAGATTACTAGAGGTACAAGCCCCAGATATTAGATATTCAACTCGTAAATCGACAATGTTTTATAGGTTGCATATGCCTTGCTCCAAGCCTTGCGCAATTTGCACAGCACAAATAATCTGGTCTTTTGTTGATATAACCTTTAAAATAAAATTGTTTATTTTTTAAAATGACAAATTTATTAACAAAATTTAACAAAAATAATTAGTAATTTTGTAAACTACTTATAAAAATTATAGTTAATTGTACAATTTCGGCAAGACATATTTATATGAGCAGGTGATTGTTATTGGTATATTTATTTCTCTTTTTTATTGTTAAATTATTATGTGTTAAAGTTTTGTGTGTTCTGTATGAGGTGAATTTGTATCAAAGATGTGGGGTACTATGGGGTTTTCGGGTTCATTAAAATCAGTAGGCAGAGTTGTATTGAAAAGGGGAGAACTTAAAGAAAATTAACTAAAGAAAGTAGCTTTTTCATTAAATTTTAGTAAAATAAATAAGTAGCTAATTAATTGTACTGGTAGTGAAAAAAATACTATATTTTCCACGTGAGTGAAGATTTAACATTTCAGACCGCGTCTTGCGGGCTTTGCGCTAGCGCGCTTATCCCGCAATTTGACGCAGGTCAAAAATGTTAAACTTCTCTCACTTGGTAAATAATATACTATTTTTCACCACCAGCCTAAAATCACATCTTTATTACTGTTCTTTTCATTGGTAGAAATATTATTTCTCTACCTATGACGTCAGAGGTTCTAAAAATAATGAAATTGCACCATGGTTAATAATGAATTTTTATTCAGCTATTTTGGCATCTAACGTTTCACTTAATTATTAATTCACATTGCTATTTACAAGTGTCTTGAGGCACCAAATTTATTTATTGCATGATAAATTAAAAAATATTAACTAAATTAGTACCTATAAAACATGTTTTACAAAAAACACTTCGAAAGGTGAAAATCATTGGTCCATCATATTCAACCATAGATTATACAACCCATATATTACCGTACGGATCATAGATTACTAGAGGTACAACCCCCATATATTGATTTTTGAGGCAATAGATTCTCCCTCACAGTTTTCGCCTGTCCCCTTATTTTTGGGGGAGTACCAGAATCATCACTTTGCATTTCACTTTTCATTTTTATATATTTTATTACACTTAACACGGAAACACTTTCTAACTTAATAATTTTAGCAGATCACCAGAAAATTTCTGCCAGAAATGTCAAGTTATTCATTTGTTTTTTTAATGGCCGCGAACGGCCAGCGTGATATTTTAAATTTATAAGCTTTTTCATTAAATTTTAGTAAAATAAATAAATAAATAGCTAATTAATTGTACTGGTAGTGAAAAAAATACTATATTTCCCACGTGAGTGAAGATTTAACATTTTAGACCGCGTCTTGCGGGCTTCGCGCTGGCGCGCTCATCCCGCAATTTGACACAGGTCAAAAATGTTAAACTTCTCTCACTTGGTAAATAATATACTATTATAGGCTTACATAACATGAAGGATTTTTTGTTTAAATCTCATATATGAAATTTTACACAGCTTTATAACATCGAAATTTCATGCTACAAACGAACGCTAAAAATGAAATAGATAAATCAAAAAAGAGATCTAATCTACAGAGAAAGAGTCGGCGAAAAGAAATGCTTTTAAAGACATAATAGATTTATATTTAAGAAAATTGAATTTCCTTTTACTGCAAACATGCTAGGGGCATCATCCTTTAGTGTTCGTAAGTTTATTTTAAATTATATATAGTAAAAATATTAACAGAATCAACCCTCATGGAGAACGTTCTTGTTGCACTTGAGTGCGTATGAGGTATTTTTGCGAATCGGCACCATTCCAATTAATTTCACTTAACTAAGGTAACGGTCCCATATATTGGACACTTTACAGCAATTTCGGACTTTGATGGTGTGTTAAAATTACATATGAACCTTATTAACTATATAATGTATATTTCTAGTTTTCAAATTTATTCACTTATTAAAAAAAAGTAATTAGTTTTTGATAGTTTTTTAATATTAAGTAAAATACGAAAAAAAGCACGAATGTCCCAAATATCGGACACAGTGTCCTAAATATCGGACTAGTTGTGTTCCAATTATCGGACTATGTTTAATAAATAAACTACAAAAAATAAATTATTAATATAATGCAAATGTATATATTTCTCATTATTTTTTTTAAACTTACTTGCTGTAGGTTTTATGACAAAATATTATAAAATTTTATATTATTATTATAGAATACCCCTTAATAAGAATTAACATTAATTTTGGATAGAGGTGAAATTGTTATAAAAACTAGTTTTGGACCCACCGTGCGCCGTGTTTGGTATTACATAAAGAGTACTTTTCTTATGTGTTTTAAAGTAAGGAAACATATTTAATTGGAAAAATTTCAAAAAAAGCAATAACAAAAGTTTGGGGCAAAAGCGTTCCCTATTTTGCACGCCTCTGGTTAAAATTATAAAATCAAAATTACATAGGATGATTGCCTTTATTATATAAGGGTATGTACAAAATTTCGTTGGTGTAGTTTATAGGGTTTCAGAGATAATTAATAAAAACCCTACGGACGGACGGACACTTCGGAGGGCCGTAACTCCCTAGGACACATCTACAGACAAATCTTTATAGGAACTTTTTTTACATTTTTCGGTGTAGAATCTCCTCTTAATTTAGTATTTCTGTTTTTAAAACAACCTGTTAAGTTTTGCAATATAACTATTTTTTTATGAAAACTTATTAAAAGGTCTAGAGTAGGCAACCCGCGTTGCTCTTTGTTATTATGTTATATATCAAAAGAAAGCTCATTTTAATAGCTTTCCAGTAGTATGACATACAAGGGGTTTTAATTAATTTTCAGTACTTCAAAAGGCAAGAGAATAATTTAACAGCTGTAAAGTATCCAAAAACAGACGTTTATCGATATTACTCAAAATTTCTTCCTACGATTTTTTTAATTTTTGGTTTATTCTACTCGTATTTGATCCTTTAACAAGAATTGACATCAGTTTTGGATGGAGGTGAAATTTTTAATAAAACCGGTTTTGGACCCGCCGTGCTACGGGTATATACCACCCATAGGCTTTTACTTGAGTAATATGTGTCTTTAAAATTAATGAGAGAATTGAAATAACGATTCTATGAACAGAAATGCTTAATTGCATGATTATAATTAACTATAGCTGAGATCTACAAAAAACATTTGCGATATACTCATCCAGATAATATTGCAAGTTCATGGACTTTGCATTAATTTATAGCGTCCGATATTTAGGTCTTACAAAATTATAGGGTAGACCCAAATATCGGACAGTTACTAAAAATGCCTAATAAACGACTTATTTGAATGAAAGTGCTAGTCCGATAAATGGTTGGAAAAAGCTTTATACTCTTTGGAACCATTGTATATAACATTTGTTTTAAAAAAATATTTCCTTTATTTTATTTTGGAAGTTAAAATTACATCTACATTGTACTATATCGGACGGCCGTCCGATATATGGAACTGTCTATATTTTATTGACCTGTTTATCGGACACCGTATTAATATTTTATGGAAATAAAGAATTATTATTATTATTATTATTATTATTATTATTATTATTATTAATATTATTAATATAAAAATATCTTAAAAATAAGATCAAAAATGGTTTTAATGGGTATAAAACTACAATATTATGAATAAGAAAGAGTTTGATGCACATTTTAACAATAACTAATATTAAAAAAATAATTTTTCAGTTAAACGTTGGCTTACTTACTTTACTTAGAAAAAGGCTATATATTTCGTGGCTGCTGGCACATGGCTGTTTATTAGTTATTAGGGCTTAAAAAATACGATATAAGTGGCAAATGATACGCTGTAGTTCAAATATGTTCATAATTTCGAATAAAAAATATTTGTTTAATTTTATTACTTAAATATCTTGTTTTTTGTAAAAATGTGAAAAAGTGTCCGATAATTGGGTCGTGCCCGATATTTGGGACTTTTATCTTATATTAATTCAAAATAAACTGAAAAGCGTATTCGCCTTGGTTTAACTGAGCCCAAACTCAGTGCAAACGTATTGCATTATTTGACTGAAATTTGACCAGTTTTAATCTAATGGAACTTATTAGCAATGCTCATATGAGCTCATATTGTCCCTAGAGATTTTTGACTAAACATGATTAAATGCGAGGCGTTTTTTACATCGCGACGCGTCCGTGTTTGTTTTCTTTTGACAAATTGATTTATTCATGTATATGTTTTTTAATTATATTTCATATTATTTATGTCTGTTTTTTTCAATAATTCAACACCTGCGTCTCCAACAAAAAATGAAAACGCGTCGTGATGCAACGAGGAGGGTAGAAAAATGACGCCAGCGTTGGAGCTTTTATTGTCGTTGGGGGGAACCACCAAGCAATATAAAACACCATTATAGCACCGCTTAAGTTCATACGTGCCCCTTTTATTTAATAAAGATTGAAGGTTAAAGTTTTCTAAACTGGATCATGTTGGCGTAAAAGCTTTTTTTAATAAACAATCGATATTTTTGTAAAATATATAAATATATAATAATAGTAGATTACATTTCTACTCGGAAAATGGTACTTTTCCTCGACCTATAAATGGTTTCGGCACTTCGTGCCTATCCATTAATAAGGTCTCGGAAAAGTACTATTTTATACGCAACTGATTTTATTTAAAAATAAAGTACCTTACTAATTTTTTTGAAACTTAGATGTTTCAATTCAAATGAAGAAAATAATACTATAATACTTTGTTTTTAGTAATATCAACCACAAATGATTTTTCTTGCATTTTAAAAGAAAAGCACAATCATATAAAACTAGAGTTTCGCATACGCGTAACCCAAAAAAACATTTGTTGATAGCTCACAAGGCACTGTTTATAACATTTATTATCCTTCTCACTCCCAAAAGTAAAAAACATTGATTAACACTGTAAATTTTAAGTCTTTTAAACAAAATGTATTAGATTATATTCGTGTTTATCATGACAACCGCAGTTCAGCCATCTTGCTTTACGATATTTTAATCGGTGGCTCCATCTAGCTGAAATTATTGATTTATGATACAGACCAGTAATATTTAGTTTACAGACCAGTAATCACGTACTTCCCAAGCTTTATTAATACATGTAATGTATGTATTACCTACATATACAGTTGTGAAAAAAATATATTATGGTGACACCACCCGTTATTAAAATCGACTGATTTGGCGCCCCTACAAAAGCAAATTAGCGCTCAAAATAAAATACCTTCATGAAACAAAGCTTTATCCCTGTGTCCCTGACGGTTTAAACTGAACTTGGCGCGCCTACAAAAAAAAATTGGCGCGCCGCCCCAAAAAACTACTTTCATGAAAAAAAGCTTTGTCCCTAATGGTTTCTACCAACCTTGACGTCCCAACAAAAATTACCTTCAAGAAAAAAAGTTTTCTCCCTGATGGTTTCTACCAAAATTTGGCGCCCCTTCAAAAAACAAAAAAAATTGGCGCCCCAAAAATTACCTTTAAGAAAACAAGTTTTGTCCCTGACGGTTTCTATCAAACTTGGCGCTCCTGCAAAAAAAATGGCACCCAAAGGTAGGTGACTTAAAATACCAGGGAAGCTCAGGGAAAACGACAGGGGGGCTTAGCAACCCTGACCCTCCACCCCCCTAGTTAGTTACGGCCCTGGATTTACATATTCCAAAATTTAAAGTTTATATCTCATTTCGTTTAAAAGTTACGTGGGGTGTACCATTTAAAAGAATAACCATGTGTTTAATCGCCAAATTACATTATAAATTAGGAATAAATTTCAATTATGAACTGCAATTACACAAATTTCATTATGTCGATAAATTAATTCTGTGAATGAAACCCTGTTACAATTGGCAAGTTTCCTGATTTTATTTAAGGCATTTTATGGCAGTATTATTAGTAGGTATATTAAAGTACTAGTTTTATAACATACGTTTTTAGCGCACTAGTACAAGTTTAGAAAACGAGCCGCTTGCGGGGCAGGGGGCCAAGTTTGATAGAAACCGCCAGGGACAAAACTTGTTTTCTTGAAAGTAATTTTTGGGGCGCCAATTTTTTTTTTTTTTTGAAGGGGCGCCAAGTTTTGGTAGAAACCGTCAGGGACAGACAAAGCTTTTTTTCTTGAAGGTAATTTTTGTTGGGACGTCAAGGTTGGTAGAAACCAAAAACGATTAGATTTATCTTGATTATCCGGCTTACCCGGCATTATCCGAGCGTCAAATTAAAACGGGACAACCTCAGAAATGTTCTCTTTAAGTAGCAAAAGGTTTCATCAAATTCCGTTCATCCGTTCCAAAGTTATGCGGGAACAAACATAAAAAAAAAACAAAGTCACACGTCGATTTGATAACCTCCTCCTTTTTGGGAAGTCGGTAAAAAAAAAGACAAAAAGTTTCAGTTGCAATTACTTGCAAATTGCAACATAATTTTATTTCCCTCTCAGTTAAAAAGAATGTCAAATTAACTGTAGGTTATACCTTTGTATAAAATAATCGCAGTTTAAAATATTTAAACATTTTAATTTAAAAAAAAATAAATTATTCTCACACTGCGCTGTTCGAATAACACTTTAAGAGTTACATTTTATCCATAGCACAAGATGTTTTCAGTTTTTGGTACTTTTTATTGCTCTAAAACGATTTAAGTTTAGTTTGAAACTGGAAACTTGGTTACAAATTATAATAAGTATTTGTTCCAACGTTTTGTAAGTAATAGTTTTAACAATTTTTACGAGCATGTGGCAATTTTATATGTTTTACTTTTTTAATAAATAATATAATTTTTTATTATTTTCTTTTTACTTAATAACATTCTATGCTTTCTTTGTCAACTGAATTATTTTAAAATTAATAGCAAGTTTCTGTTGCAAACAGATAGGTCCAAAAGTCACCCCCCCCTCTAATACAACTTAAACTATTTTTCTAAATATATTTAAAATTTCCAGTTTTCAAAATGTGGGCGGGGGGAATGGGGGCATTTTTTTAATCCAATAGAAAGTCTTGTGATACATTATTTTACACATATTAAACACATATTTTTTTAATTTTTGGAGACATTTTTGGGTGTATAACACGTTCGCAGCCGACAACCACGTGGGTCAACCAATGACTTATATTCAATGCCAAGAATGGGAATGGGAATTTTCGTCAAAATTTCTTAAAAAAATTTAACTAGATATATCTTATTTATCTAATCGATATCTCAACTTGTTCAAAAGTTAAGAGGGGGTGACTTTTGTCACCGCACTGCATAAATAAAAGTTTAATTTAATTTTCCTACGAGCGGAAAGATCACTCTTTTCGCACGCATATGGGTGTGGAAAGAACGCCTTTTCCGCACGCATAAATATTGTTTAATTTCTTAATTGCGTAGTGTTATTCTTGTTTATTCATAATATTATAAAAATGTTTAAATTTTTTACCTGTTAATTGATTTTCTTATTTAAAAATTATAAGATTTATTTCGATTTATTTGATAAATTATAAAATTATATTTTATTTTAACCCTGCTCGTAGGAAAAGTATTGTTCCTAACTAATCAGCGGTGATTCTGCAACATATATTAAATAGTTAATTAATAATATGTGCGGAAAGAGGCCCTTTTCCGCACTCGATTGCTTGCCTGAACTCCGCTACGCGTCGATCAGGTAAATGCAATCCTGTGCGGAAAAGGGCCTCTTTCCGCATTTGTTATCAATTAACTATTTAATATATGTTGCAGAATCAGCGCTGATTAGTTAGTTAGGCATTAATTTTTATGATCTTCATTATGTACATTGTATCCGTTGAGAGGAATCCTTTTAATTGTCAATTACATGTATGCTTTATTGATTAAAAACGTTTAAAAACTTTTATTCGTTAATTTAAATGCCACATTATGGTTGGGACACAATTTTATGAGTACTGTCTCTGCGCTGTAGAATTTTTATTACGAATTTAATTACTAATTTATGTTTTATCTCTGCGATTAAGTCAGAAAACTCATGCAATTGTTGTAAATTTATTATTTAATATAAATATAAACATTTTAAAGAAAGGTAATTTTAAATATTAAGTTATAATAATTTTAAATATTAAGTTATAATAATTTTAATATTAAGTTATTATGTAACAGAGTGGTCACCCTGTATATATTGAGTATTTTTATTTTATTATTATTCTAAGGGAGAAACTTATTGTTCTAAACACGAAGTTTGCTTTTACAGATGTTTATCTTACATTTGGTACTCTTAGATTTTACGTAATTGAGGCGTTTACATAAAAAGGGTGTACATTTTTATTAGACTAATTAATTGGTTAATTCGGTTTTCTTAATTAATAAATATGGGAATATCTTTATTGATGTTGTTTTAGATACTGGCAATAGTTAGGGATTGTTTGTAAAAATGGTTTTTTCTACTTCGAAGCAATGTCATGAAAATCAATATCAATCAATAAGTAGAAGTAGTTTTTTTAATCATTTCTCTTAATTAAATTTAAATTCATTTTCAGAAATTTAAAGTAATTCAGTTTACTTTGAAAGAAAGCTCTTCAAATATTTACGTTAATAGTTTTATGACTGGTATATCGGCATCTCTGGGAAGGGACGTTTGGTCTGTTTTTAGTTATGGTCAAAAAGGGGATTCGGAAATATGTAGTCGTCTAGTTAAGTTGGGTCTTAAGGGAATTTTAGAATTAACGTAATATGTGAAAATTTAAAGTCGCGAGTATAGAAATATCTGAAGGGTAAAGATACTATGTTAAGCTTAACTTAACTTTCAAATTAAAATATTTTGTGTTGTTTTTTTATTTGTTTTTAACTTTTCAATTTTCTTTCATTAAATTCTTTTAATTGTTGTTTAATCCTTTTGTTTTATTGGCAAGATATATTTTAATTAATTTAAAATATATTTGAAGTTTTTTACCTTTCGCATTTCTTTATAAAGTTAGTGATATTGGAAGACATCGAAGAAACATCTAAGAAAGTCAGATAAGTATTAAGTAGTAATTAGATTCTTATATTAACATTTGTAATCATATGATATATGATAATGTGGTAATATTATGTAATATTATTACTGGTGGCACGCTACCCAAATAGCAACTATACAGCTATTTGTATTTGATACGCCTCCAAATAATAGTGTGTGGTTCTAAATTAATGTCTTAGATAATTTATATTTTTGGCTTTAATTGGGACCAGCACCCTATTACAATTATACATGAAAATTAAAGATAAAATACTAATTAATTTAAATTCAAACATGATATACGAATTTAGTTGTATTACTGCCGTATTATTTATATTGGGCAAACGGGGTATTGGATTAAAACAAGAGTATCTCAACATAAATCTAGTTTTAAATATATTATTTACAACTATACAGCGTTAAGCAACCATCACTTTGATTTAGGGCATAACTTTGATTTTGATAACGTTAAAATTTTAGATATAGAAAATAATAAATTAAAGAGAAATATAGAATATAGAAATAAGAAATGGTTCATATTAAGATTAACGATAGTTATCGTTATTATTATAATACAATAAATTTTAGAGCTAATATTAATTATTATTATTATTATTATTATTATAATCGTAAACAATCTGTCACTGTCAGTCGGTCAGTTATATATATATATATATATGCGACGAGATGTTGGTCCGCCATTTTTTTAATATAAAATTTTTATTTATTTTGAATCAAATCTTAATTTCGTGTGCTAAATATTTGTGTGCTATATAATTGTTGTTACGAAAGAGTTATGGAGAGTTACTGTGATTAGGATTTTACTTTTACACCAACAGATTTGCAGAAAATTGTGCTTAAGTGCTGTGACCTTGTAAGAAATTTATTTATTTATTTTAGATCGTAGAAAAAATGTTTATTGTATAACGAGCGCGATTGCTGATCTCGGCTGGACGCCTAGATCAGCATAGTTCACGCTCAAGCAGAAGTCAGTCATTTTGCATTCTTAATACAAAAATAACTATTTTTACAAAATTTATTTTTAATAATACAAAATAATTACTTTACAATAAATTATTACTTCAAGATACCTCGAGTTGATATAAGGGAGATACATATTATATAAATGATAGTTTAAATGTTGTATGATTGCTGCACAAAAAAACGGCATCATATGCCGTTATATTATAATCTCGGAACCCTATACAGCCTGTTCCAGAACTCGCGTACCGAAATTTAAGAAGTGATTCTACATTCAAAAATATGAAAAAAAGTTTCTATAAAGGTTGGTCCGGAAATGAGCCCTAAGGGAGCTACGGCCCTTCGAAGATGACGTATTGAATGGGGAACAAAAAAAAGCACCAATAAAATTTTAATGCTGCAGGGTGATTCTTCATTTAAAACTGAGCAAAAAAGTATTATACACCAAAACACCTAAATTTAATATTAAAGGAGTAATAGCCTTTTAAAAAGTAACGTTTTTGGTGGCACAAAATGTTACTTCCTCTTAATTGCATTTTTTTTTGATAACGGTTGCTCCTACAGTGTTACACTATATGATATTTTATATGTATTTTTACTCTAGAAATCTATATTTTTTACAACAAATCCAAAAAACATACACATAGAAAAGTTTGGGGCAAAAATGTTTTAAGCCTCATATATTTTGTCCGTCTGGGCACGCCTCTGGATAAATTAAAAAAATAAATTAACATAAACTTATTGCCCTTATTAATACTAGTATACATGCAAAAGCTCGCCGATCTAGCTTAAACGGTACCCGAGTTATTAATTAAAAACCTTATTTTTATTACAATTTTAAAGGGCCCTAGATCCCTTAGGGCTCATTTCCGGACCAACCTTTATAGGAACTTTTTTTATATTTTTGGATCTAGAATCACCTCTTAAATTTTGGCATGCCAGTTATGGATCACCCTGTATGTTTATTTATCTCTGAAAAAATGTTTCCAGCATATTTATTGCCATAAATTGAATATTATTGGTTTACAGGAATAAAATTGGGTGCTTTGTTTGGTTATTATTCTAGAAATATATTTATCAGGAGTAAATTAATAATATCCCATTATTTTTACGTTTACAAAAAATCAAGTTTATAATGAATTTTTTAATGGATTTTTAGATTTTTAATATCTATTTTATTTATTTTAACCAGACGTAGTTAAGTCTAAAATCTAATAATTTCCTATATTAACTATTAGTAATGTGTAGTAATTATAAAATATAATAATTGAATATGAAAAGTAATAGCCTAATTAAAAGGCAGGATTTTGTTATGTTTAAGTACAGTGTGGTATTAAATTTTATATAACCACAGTAAAGTAGTTTTACTTAACTCATATTACCTATTATAAATTAATTAAACTAATTAGTTAGCTTTCATCATCAAAATTTGTATTATTCTTGCATGTAAAGAAGTTTTCTAAATGACAAAGTCCAAGCCAAATCTCCTACTTTTATAACCAAAATTTAATTTTTAATTTTTCGAGTTATTAAGTGTTTATTATTTATAAGTTTGGACTTTTTATAATATTTTATATTATATTATATTTATACACGGTGTATTTGAAATAGGGTCGGAAATTTTAACAGATGATTCTACATCATAAAATATGACAAAAAGTTCCTATAAACATATGTCTAAAAATGCGTCATAAGGGAGCTACGCCTCTTTGAAAGTGACTAAAAAAAATCGGTTTTTATTTAATAACTCAGGAACCCTTTGAGATATATCAACGAGGTTTTGCACGTCTACTAATCCTACCAAGGCCCATTTTATGTGTTATTTTCATGTACTTATTTCAACCAGGGGTGTGCGAAACGGGGGGGCCTTATCAGTTTTTTGTCCCAAACTTTTTTCTGTGTAACTTTTTTGCAATTTTATTTTTGAAATATGATTCCCCAGGTCAAAATACATATAAAAGGTACTCTTGTTGTAATACTGTAGGATTAACCGTTTTCGAGAAAAATTCATTTGAAGGTGAAATTTCACGGTTCGAGGACGAAAAATTAAATACTAAAATGTCGAAAACCAAAATTTTAATGATGCTATGTTATTCTACATCAAAAACTAAGAAAAAAAGTTTCCATATATGTAGGTCGAAAAAACGCTTTTAAAGCTACCATAGCCCTTTAAAAATGGTGCATATTTAGGAGACCATAGCTCCATTAGGATTAATTTTTGGAAGTACCTGTATATGAGGTTTTTTTCTTAGTTTTTAATGTACATTCGCCCCACATCATTAAAATTTTGGTTTTCAACATTTTAGTATTTAATTTTTCGTCCTCAAACCGTGGAATTTCAACTTCAAATGAATTTTTCTCGAAAACGGTTAATCCTACAGTATTACAACAAGAGTACCTTTTTTATGTATTTTGACCTGGGGAATTATATTTCAAAAATAAAATTGCAAAAAAGTTACACAAAAAAAAGTTTGGGACAAAAAACTGATAAGGCCCCCCCATTTCGCACACCCCTGGTTTAAATAAGTACGTGAAAATGACATACAAAGATGGGCCTTATTAGGATTAATTCACGTGCAAAACCTCGTTAATATATCTCAAAGGGTTCCTGAGTTATTCAATAAAAACCGATTTTTTTAGCCAATTTCAAAGGGGCGTAGCTCCCTTATGACGCATTTTTAGACATATGTTTATAGGAACTTTTTGCCATATTTTATCATGTAGAATCACCTGTTAAAATTTCCGACCCTATTTCAAATACACCCTGTATATAATAAATTGAAAGTTTTTGCCCGATTTGTATAATTTAACTTTTTAGTTTTTTGGGAATAGGGCTTTGGATCTGACTAAAATTGTTAACTAGTTTTGCTGTGACGTTTCGACGATAGATTTTCGTTGTTTTCGAACAGCCAACGATTTTTGCTGTGACGTTTCGACGATAGATTTTCGTTGTTTTCGAACAGACAACGATTAGTCATTGTCGCTAACAGTAAACACTCACATAAACAAAACATTATTTAAACAAATAAATAAGAGTTAAAAAATAAAATTAAGATAGTGTACTTTATGAGACGAGTGCTTTATACAAATTTTTTATTGTACTCTAAAATTTACGTTTCAATTGATAACTAATTTAAGGATATTTGTTTTGGGTTGGCATTATAGCTTACACTATGTTTAAAATTCTAAGAACAAATGGTATTTGATATATTTTGTAGTCTCTTCTCTTTTTTACTGCAAGTAACCACGCCACAATTTTAACAGGGTAAAAATAACCTAAACACAAAATTTTGTAGAAATTAAGCTTTAAAGCGACGTTGACATTTGCACGGAAAACGTCAAGCGGTATTATTGTATTCTCTTGCTAACCCAAAAGAAAAAAAGTACTAACCTCTTATGGACCCATAACAAAATGAGCTTATAAGAGTCGTAAAATAAAAAAATTAAATTTTATTGAATTTATAAAAATATTCTTAAAGCAACTGAAAAAAAACGTACAAAACAAAGATACAGTTTTTTCTAATTGACCTTCGATAAGAAGCATTTTACGAAGTTATGGTCCGCGAACTAATTATTTATGCATATAATGATTCGCGAAGTTTTAGCTCGCGAATTAATATCAATGAAAAGTTTTGGTCTTGCAAAATTAAAATTTTCTATTTTTCGGTCGCGATGACATATTCCGCAAACAAAAGACCGCTATTTAAAGAATGGGATTACTGCATGCAGGGTTATTCCGTCGTTACATATGTTACTTTCGTACCGTATGTTACCTGAATGTGGTCACCAGATTTCAAACATAATTTGGAAAAATACTATACGTTAAATTACTCTTCTATAGGGCAATATATCAAAAACAAATGCAGTTAATCGTGTTTCATTTAGGGGTCGTTTAGGGGTCCTAAACTTTAAATTTTGGTTATTTTACAAGTTTCTTTGGACTTAATATTTCACCACAAAAGTTTTGGAAATGCTGGATAAGCTATAACCTTAGCCAATATTTAAATAAATATATAACTAATAATTTTTTTTTGAAAACGGGTTCAGATTAGATCCCGAAACGTTATAAGTTAACTTTTATTCAGTTTTTCGTTCTTTTTTAATTATTTTAACGATTTATCAAGAATTTTATTAAAAATTCTTTATTTAGGCAAAAATTTTAAACTTTGGTAAGGTAACAATATTTTTTAGGTAAAGAAGATATAGCAGATAGGTATTATTTTAAACGCAATACCTTACCAGCGCATCTAGAAATAGGTGCACCTGATAAGAACATTTTAGTTTTATTTTGTGTTTTAGATTTTTTATCGATATAAATAATCATTGAGGCGAAATGGCTCAAATTAATAATACTGTAAATATATATACGCCTCAAATAAATTATAGATTCTATTTTTAATAATATTTAACTTTTAATGCTGTGTTTGCAGTTTCCGCGGAATGACCCTGCAGTGCCCTGCATCATAATGACTAAAATATACCTGAAAAGCAATACATCTTCAAAACTTTCGCGGTGTAAGAAATTATTGCTAATATACGTATATTAATGTCTTGGTGGTAATTAAAATCAATATCTTAACCTGCATCATACCGACCAGCATTTTCACTAACAAAACTAAAACTATTTGCCAAAACTAAATTAAAGAGCAAAGCTTTCATAAGAGGTCAAATATTTGGGTTGCTATATATTTCAAGCTACTGGACGTCGTCCAATACCTATCAAAAAATTAAAATACATTAATTTTAATGGAGATTATACAGGGTTTTTCCTAAGTACGGTACGTACGGTTAATTCTACGGTACCAAAAGTACCATTTTTATGGTATAGTAATACTATTCTGATAATAAATCCACAAAAAAGTTAAAGAGAAAAAAATTGGGGCAACAAAGTGACTACATGCTAATATCATCTAATAGGCCTTATTATAGATAGATCACGTGCAATATCTCGTTGCTATAACTTAAATGGTTCCTGAGTTATTAAACAAAAATCGAATATTTTGAACCCCTTTTGAAGAGGCGTATTACGAGTCGTTTTAGGACATATGTTTATTGGAACTTTTTTTCTTATTTTTGAGTTAGGAATTATACCCTAAAGTAAGGTACCGTACTCTGTATTTAAAAAGGCTTTTTGATTCCGAGATAATTTTTATGTAAAAGTTATCGAAAATAGTTATAATTTACGAAATTACGGCGGCCATTTTTAATTTTAAAATTTTATATTTATTGTTATATCCAGTTTTCTTAATTTTAAAAACCCGCCAGTAATAATTATTATAATTATTGTAAACATAACTTTTTAAATTTGGTTTGGATTCGCTGTTCTAAATTTAAATACCCCAAAATTTCATAAAAAACAAACTTTTATAAATGGCGTTTATCCTCTCTTGATAAACAGGTGCCTTTACACCTTTATTATACTTTTTTTCTCAAATTGTGCATATACTATCGAATTTAAAATACTGTTTGTTGGTTCCTCCCGAAAAATCAAGTAACTGGCGTTGAAACCCTTATGAAAGTTGCAGTTTTCATTTGTAACACCACACACAACTTTTGGCTAGAATGGAATATTAACATAAATAATTATTATGTTGCTTTAAGTAAATTTCTTGGACGCTGCTCGTGCTATTTTGGGTAATTTTAGTGATATATTGTTATTGTTTTGACACAGTTTTGTTCAGTATATTATTTCTGAATATAGCGTTAATAAAAATATTTACTATGTGCAATGTATATGAACATTAGGAAGATTTACTTTACGACCTACTCGATAAATATTTAGCATACGAGTACGATTTTAGGAAATTTTATCGAGTATAGCAATATATCGTCGGCTTACAAGTAAAAGGCACTAAGTCACTTTTTTGCAAAAATGGGATTTTAATAGCACTGTAGTTAATTTTTGATTATGTATAGGTAAACCGAATTAACTTCTAGGTGGACTGCCAAGGGAGTTACCCGCTATACAAAACGCACCAATTTGATTTTGATTAAAATTTTATCTGGCAATAGGCACTGAGTCACTTAGTGCACTTAATTCGTTTTACTTGTAGATTATTTCAAATGTTTCTGCACTAAACGACTTTCTAAAAAGAGTTAATTTATAAAACTATGATTGCTTGAATCATTTATATGATATAATATCGCGATATTTATTGTACTGACAAACGCTTTTAAATTTTAACTGATAGATTATTTTAATTTTGCTCTTAATCCTTGGTTACTACATAAACAACAAGAATATAAGAAAAAAACTAAAGTTCGCTGCAAGTTCGGAAAACAGCCCTTAGAATTGCACCGTGAAGTGTTTTATCATTAATAATGATTCATTATACTTATTGACTTTAGGAGATGCTTCTTTGCCGGCACAGCCGATGGCCTCTGAAAACTGTCTTAGTTCTGGCATAGTAAGCAGTTTCATATAATTAATACTAATTAATTTTATTAAAGTCCAAAATGGAAACTTTCTTTAAACAATCAAAAAGTCCAAACCCTTCTTTTAAAAATCTAGTTTTTGAAAACATGTAAATGTATACATCTTGTTTTCTACTTTATAGTTATACGTTTAATTAATAGAAGGGTTTTAATTTTAAATAGTTGTTTTTTATATTATTTTATTGACTTAGTGCTCTTTACTTGTAAGCCGACGTCGTGGGCCTACAAGTAAAAGGCACTAAGTCCATGTCTTTTTTCAAATTTAGTTGAATTAAACTACTTCAATTTTTCTTTATTTAACTGCAAATGGGACATCATTATGTCCAAACATGTCATTGCAATTTGCGGTAGTTTTTCTCCAAAAACAGATATTATAAAAATTAAAAAACAACAATGAAAGTTAAATTTGTCAATATCTCAAAACCATGTTTTTGGACTTAGTGCTCTTTACTCGTAAGCCGACGATATAATATATACCGGGTGTTTTTTTTAACCTGAAACTTTCAAATATCTCCAAAACCATGCATTTTAGAAAGAAAGATGTCAGACAAAAGTTGTTTGACAAAAGTTGTTTATTTTAATGGAGGAAACAAAATAGCGTATTTATTTTTTAGGGTTATTTACGTTTTTAAGGTCATTTCAAGGTTAACTTTTTTTTTTTAAATGGAAGCATATATTTTTTTTACTGTTGTTTAATTCTCCCCAAAAAAAATTTAATCTTTTGTAAAAAGCTTTTTTTGATCGGACTTTTAGTTGCAGAGATAACACAGCCACCAAAATTAAAAAAAGTTGGATCTCCGACGGACTCGACTAATCAATTCATATGTATATGAGCCCCTGAATACAAATCTGAGGTCGGAATTTGAAAGTTATCTCCCGTTTTACATATAACCTCAAAAACATATCATATAATTGCGAAAAGTATGTTTTTTTTAGGTTATGTTGAAAATGGGAGCTAACTTTAGTTAGTTAATAGAATCATTAAAAAAAATCAAGATAAAAAGAAATAAAAATGTAAATGTATAAAACCTCGCGTCAACGCTAGAGCCGACGCGGCGCTTATGCGAGTACTGGAAATTCGCCGACTATTGTTTATTACTATTACTCAATTAAAAGCTATTTCTAAATAAATCATAATCAGCGTAAACTTAGATAAGATAATGCTATTTATCGGTTAACTTGTAATTTGATTGATGTTAAACCCTTTACTATAAACGATAAACCTCTTTATCCAATAATTTAATTTTCCATTATTATCTTCCACCAGACTTCCACCATGAACAACAACAACAATAAACTAACCCAATTTTCCTAATAAATGTAAAGTGAGAGTCCTGCGGTTTCTTACCGATACCGCCTGCCGCGAAACTCTTCTTTCGGCTTCCCTAGTACACGTTTCCAGCCCCTGCAGGGCCGTCTGCAAAAGCAGCAGGAAACAGGGGACTATTGCAGGAAAGTATATTGCTACGAGGGGAAATTCGAAGGAAATATATTCTCCGATACTCTTCGAGGGAGGGAAAGTAACACACCTGATGTTACATTAATCGGAATAAATTCAGTTCTGACTCATCAACGTTGAAAATAAACACAGAAACATAGGCTTACGGAATAATTTTGCCGAATTATGAGGGAAATTTTTATAAAGGTCACTAAATCGAAACATTTGACGACTAATTTGTTACACACAACAATATTGAATATACATATTAACTATAAATATGTAAATATATCGGTGTTTTTCGAAGAAAATAAAAATGTAAATATTTAAAACCTCGCGTCAACGCTAGAATCGACGCGGCGCCTATGCGAGCACTGGAAATTCGCCGATGACTGCTGATGTAAAACAAACCGAGAAATATGTAATGCTACGCATTCCATTAAATACTATTCACAGTAAATGGTACCTATATTGCATTTTCCCAAATTAAAAAGTTTTTTTTATTTAAAAAAAAAGTCCATACCCTCTATAACTTGTTTTTTGGGAGATAACTTTCAAAATTGGTAAAATTAAACCTTATAATAAAATTATATGTGAAATCTTCTTAATAGAACAGTAATTTTTCCTAAAGTTACTTTAATCGGAATTTTCTTTTAGCTTTTTTCGATTTATTTAAAAGTCCAAACCTCCATAACTTTTTTGTTTTTACTTTCAATTACAGTAGAGATCTTCCCCTCATAGAACTTGATTTTTTTTTGCTGAAATTTTTAGGTCGATCGGATTATTCGTTCTTAAGTTATCGTGTCTACAAAAATCGTGACATCCGATGCTTCGGACAGACAGACAGACAGACAGATGGATATTTTTTCATGAAAAAAAATTGTATCCAAGCATTTTTGTCTAGGACGTTTTTTGAAAATTTTGGAACATTAAAAACCACCGTATAATACTATTCTAGCGCTGGTGCTGTGACTAGTATAAAAATGTGAATTGCTGCTGCAGTGGGAGACTAAGGCCCTTTTGATACATTGTTAAAATATTATGTTATAAAGTTGCACTCAGACATAAAAAGGACCTTGTTTGTCAGTCAGTCAAAATTGTACATTTTTTATTTTTCTGCATTAAAATACGGATATTTTGTTCGATTAATTTTGATTAAAACTTCCATTACTAACCCTATTATAAAACCCCAAAAAAGCCTAAAAATATATATGTAGTCAAATAGAAAGTTTTATAAGCTTTAATAGTTTAAAATTGTACAAATTAAATAAAAATAAATAATAAATAAATAGTTATTTATGGTACTAGTGGGTAAAGTAAGATATTGCCCATGAGAAAATTAACCTGCGGGGCGTCAGCCAAGCAGGTTAATTTTCGAGAGGGCAATATCGGTTTACCCATGAGTGCCATGCAAGGTTTTATCCAATAAATAGCTTAGGAATTCATATTTTTATTAAAAATTTTAACGACATTTACAAGAAAGTAATTTGACAAGTGACAGTTGAGTGGATAAAATAAATAATTATCTACTCAATAAAGTAAAAGCCACGCGGGGGTTATTATTGAGTTTATCTATTTAAAATAAAGCTGGTAATTGTCTTATTATCTGTATGTATTGGATAAATTGATTTCTCACACGACCCCCTTTTCTACTTAAAAACGTTGCCTCCCATTTCCCAGTCCACATTTTAAAAGCTGAAAAGTTCAAATATATACAAAAAGAGAGTTTAAGTTTTTTTTTTTAGGTGTTCTTAATTTGAAGTCAAAAGTTTAGAAAGAGTCCAAACTATTGGACCGCACTGTTAATGAAAAACAGGCTATTAAATAACTTAAAATGTATTATTATAAGTATGACCCTCATATCGTAAAATGTGCTAATAAAAATTGATTCAAGTTGAACTCAATATTTCAAAAGTTTGAAAATTTTATATTTTAAGTATGTTTTTATTCGATTGATTCTAAAAGCGACAATTTTTGTTTATGTTTTACTGGCGAAAAGTTGAACTTTGTGGCCCTAGGGCCAAAAAGTTTTTTTCGCCCGCTAACTAAAACTTGTTATTTTTAAGCTTTTTAAAAGAAGGTGCTTTACCTTTACTGTAATATTTATAAAGAAATATGACCTTTTGGTCACTTTTGGTCTTGAACTAACTGTTCTTTTTGACCAGATACAGTTATTATAATCATTTCATACAAATTAAAAAAAAAAATCTATAACATAACCTCAAAATATATGTTAACTGATTAATCTCTATTTATCCACTAAAATAAATTAAAAACACAAAATTTCAATTGTTAAATCAATTTCAATATTTATAATATTCATAGAACAGTTTTGGAAGTATTATTATTTTCATAACAGACACATTTTAACAGAAATTAATCACCAAGCTATAGCTTTTTTAATTTGAAAATGAAACCGAACGCAAAAGAAAAGATTCAATTGTTTTATTAACGATTTAATTGGATAGCAATTTGACATGGATAACTAGATAGACAGGAAAAAGAAATATTTTTTGCAATTTAAAATTAAGTATGTTTTAATAATTTATTATAATTAGTAACAATCTAATAAAAAATATTGTATAATACACGGGCAAAAAGTAAAATTTCGATTTCGTATGTTTATTACCCTCGGGCCAGCCCTATCGGCCGGCCCTCGGCTTCTAAAAACCTACTTAATCGAAAAACTTAACTTTTCGCCCTTGTATTATAAATAACTATTGAATTTGCCGAAGTACTCGAGTACTCCCTTCTAAATAAGGTTTAATTTTGGTGTTAGTACACCACACTAGTTTTGTTATGGCTAAGTGGTTGTAAAATATGTAAGATTGTAAATTTTATAGTAAAGTATTAAGAACTTTGTCTTTACATTGTTGAGTGAATTTTAAAACAAGTATACGTCCTTATCCCATTAAGATTCTTAGATTAGTATATTTGTAAAGAAAAGGATCCACACGGAAAGAAATTAGTGGGCTCTGCGCTATACATTATAAGATATTTGGTAACAGTGGCAAATTATAGTGATTTAAGCTATAGATTATAAGGGACACAATAACTAATAATGTTAAAAATAAATTGGAAACGATTATATATATTACAGACACGATTATATTTATTACAGGCACTATTATAAATTTACAGAAATTTTATTATATTATAAAAATTATTAGCACGGACAATAATTAAATCTATTTAAGCTATAAATGCCATACTATTTGTTATATTTTATTATTCACTAAACAATTAAAGTATTTCATATAAATTTTTACACTGACTGCCATAATTGTAAGAGAAAGCCTTGTATTTATATAATAAGCGATTATAATTTGCTTGGTATGTGTGTTATAGCGCTCCTAGCTATAATTTTTTTTTCCGTGCAGTTTAAAGGAAATCTAGTCTAAAGAAAATCTAGTTATTGATTTAGTTAATTAAGTATACCGGGTGTTTTTTTAAACTGAAACTTTCAAATATCTCAAATACTATGCATTTTAGAAAAAAAATGTCGGATAAAATTTGTTTATTTTAATGGTGGAAACAAAATTCGCATGCGCACTGATTTTCTTATTTTTGTTTTGACGTATGCTAAAAATTATTTTAAGGTTATGTAACATTCTTTTGCAGAATTTTACAAAAATATCTACTTTTTTCTTTGCAATCTAATTGGCTAAAAGTACTTGCTTTTAATAGTATTTTCGTAAAAAATATTGCGGAATATTCATTAATAAACATTTTATTCTTAAAATATATCGCCTTCTAAATTCTGAAATATCGTATCTGAAAAAATACCTCCCATTAAAAAAAAAAACACCAAACCAGCAAACTACCAAACCAACCCATTATTAACGTAAACTAACGCCTCCCATTAAAAAAAAAACACCAAACCAGCAAACTACCAAACCAAACCATTGTTAACGTAAACCAACGCCCCATTAAAAAAATCAAACAGAAACTCGTGAGTATTTTAACAATCTTTTGCTATATATTCCAACAAAAAAACTAGATTTTCCGCACCTAATTATATTCAAGAGTAAGTTTTAGTAATAAAACCAGAAATCAGTGCAAAAATATAGTTCATTTTTGTGGACCTGATGCGCACCGTAACCCCACTCAAATTAAACTGTTTCATAAAACTACAACTGCCTAAAAGGAAGCCACTTTTGACATCCGTCAAAACAAAAATAAGCAAACCAGTGCGCATGTGCTAGATTCTTCTCATTACTGCGGTGAGCGAATCGTATTATTTTAACTATTTACAATTATGGCGAAGGCGCTACAACGAAGGCGCTCTTTAGCCGTGCAAGAATTATTGTCATGTGATAAATAACAAGCAAGTTATCACCAAACATTTTAGTTTTTACAACGATAACTATATTTAACGTGTCTCAAACTATAAAGGTTCTTTATTTGTTAATAAACACTTTTTTAAAATTTTGTTATATGAATAAAGTTATAATTATAGGTAACCACATTTTGATAGGGGAGAATATTCGAATGTTTGGTCGAAAATTGAGATTATTAACCAGGTTGGAAACCAACCCGTTGCACTATAATTTTACTATTACCCGCTCTGAAAAGGTTGATTAACCGTTATCAATGAGGTAATTTTGCGACCAATTAAAGTCAAATGCTCATTATCAACTCTATATTCTCTATGTGTGTTTCATCACTTGAATTTTACATACCATTGCTTATAATTGTACCCTATTATTGTATTATATCCCGAAATAAGTATATTACCGGCAAAAACTCTACGGCTCGGTAACCTTTACTGATATGTGGTGATTCTAATGAAAATAGGCATTGCATAACTTTAAAAAAATATTTCTAGGTATAGATAGCGCACAAATATACATATACCGTGCGATTATAAAGTCCCGAACACTTTTTAATGCAAAACTGGCATTAGCGATGAGTAAAATGCAAGAAAGCTGTTTGCGTTTTACTGGCCACCGAGCTGTTGTACGTAGCAATCACATGGGCTTGTCGCGCACAACTCTAACAGAGGCGTGGCTTCAAACGAAGAGTATTTTCTTTTCAAACTGTTCGTCACTTTATAATCGCACTTTATTTAACATATTGTTTAGTTAGCGTACAGTTAATATATTATGTCCAAAATGATCAAAATTTGCGTTACATAATCTTGAACGGTCCCTTATTGGTAAGTAATGTTAAACTATCTTCTGCACTATCAAAAGTAAAAAAATTGCAGGTTTTGTTAAAAGATTTTTAAAATATTTTCCATTATAATTCCAAATATGTTTAAACTAAAGCTCAGTTTTTTATGAAAAATACTCTTTAACAATAATAAATTATTAAAATACATTAAAGCCTTACTAAGCTTTATTTAATTTTGGCAAAAAATACCTAAATAAAACAGGGTAGATGTAAACAATTGAGAACAATATTCACTTTAACTAAAAAATACTGCTCCCAACAAAATAATACTTTTCCCTATAGCCCTAGGATTATTAAAATTAAAAACAAAAAAAAAATTGAAAGAAAAAATTTTCAAAAAAAAAAAAAAAATTTTCAAAAAAAAATATTTTTTCAAAAAAAGTTTGTTTTTTTCGTAAAACGAAAAATAAATTGAAAAAAATGTATTTTTGAAATAAATTGTTTTTACCCCATTTTACCCCAACCCGATTTTTACGAAAAACAATACCAGCCTAGAACTTTTTTTGGATAATCAATCTCTGGTCCACATTTGAAGTCTTTATCCCGAAGCGTTCTTGAGTTATCTTGGTCAAAAATTTCCCGGACACACAGACCTACAGATAGAATTATTTTTTGGATATAAAACGTCCAGAAACGTAAAAAAAGCAATAAACATTTTTCGAAAGTTTTTTACTATTACAAGACTTTGCTTGGGGAAAGTAATATACAGGTAAGGAAGTAGCAGATAGACCTATTACTAACGAACTAATAAATCTTCTCTTTAGAATAGGCATTTCATTCGATAAAACTGAGAAAAACGTCGGCAACATAAACATTCTTCTGTCTTACTCGCACATCTTTGTTCTAACAGAGACAACAATACCAGTTATTGGTAACTGTTATTATTCAGGCCTGAATATACCTACTATTTGTTTACAAACAAACCGAGATGTTGGCGATACTTTATTTTAACGGTATGCGTATTCTAGAAAGAAGAGTTATTAGTTCGTTGCCTATAACTAACATAGCTTCTCGTACCTTTATATTTTTGGGTGCAGTAGATTCTGTTCTCAAATACCCTTGTTTTCATTTACCCTGTTTGGGTATAAATGCATTTTCTTCCGAAAGCCCACATACAGATGAATGATGGAAGTTATCTGATATTCATACATTGACGTGCATTTTAATCCCTCTGTGCATATGAGATTACAGACGAATTTTATTATTTTTTAATTGCGTCTACCCCAAAAAGTGAACAATACGTCATTATAATCATAAATCAAAATTTCCCTAGGGCTTTTTGTATTTTTAAACCTGCAGCGGAAAATCTGTAAGAATTATTATATAGTTTTTTTTCGTGCTAAAATTAATAATTAGCCAATATACAAAAGTTCAAAAGAGCTACCGTCCCCCATTAAAACTCTACTCCAGGTTTGCCATAGAATGGAACGCCATAGAATGTCACTCCTCAGCAGAGCCACAATAAAGAGGTTGGAAGATTTATACAGCCGATCGCGGAACCCAAAAGCCCGAAATCTACAAATAGCTAGGAAGTCATTAACACGAGCCCTAGCAAACATTTTACTAGCACTAAAAAATCTCGGTATGTTATTTAAGAGTCTAAACGCATTATTATAGCACACGCGCAGCTTATTTCTTTACCCCTTTTAAGCAGTTTTGAACAAAATCTGGCCCGACACAAAAATGGACACAAAAGGGTATCTAGATCCCGAAGATAGACATAGAAGTCGGTTCATTTTTTTTGCGAAAAGTTTTTATTTTTTACTTTTTAGAGACACAGAACTTGTAGATTTGTAATGTCATCTAAGCTAAATTATAGTTGTCCTTCCATCTCGGCAAGCTGCTGACGTCACAACGCACTGTTAGTCATTATCTTAAAGATAAATTTCTAAAAAATAAAAGTAATATTTTTATTTCAGCGCCCAAGAGTCCAACCAACCTTATTTTAAACGAAATACTAAAGAAAATCTTATTAAACTTTAGGCGTTAAGTAATAATCAAACAAAGCCTTTTGGTAAAAACACAAAGTTTATCATTTTCTCTTGGTATTTTAATATTACAGGTCCAGAGAATGAAGTTTAGCGGCATTTAAAAGATTTTCAGTGTGCCGTAATAGTTAAGTGACCCCTTAATCAAGTTATCCGGCTTATCAGAGTTATCCGATATTACTCTAAAAATTTGGCTGGTAGTAGAACCAAATTAAGCAGCTTTTAAGTGAAATTTAAAATGATTAGATTTATCTTAATTATCCGGCTTACCCGGCATTATCCGAACATCAAATTGAAACGGGATCACCTCATGAATGGCCTCTTTAAGTTGCAAAAACTTTCATCAAATTCCGTTCATTCGTTCCAAAGTTATGCGGGAACAAACATAAAAAAAAGTCACACGTCGAGTTGATAACCTCCACCTTTTTGGAAGTCGGTTAAAAATGATATGTTGCACCATCCCAGTCGCAGAATTAAAAAAAAATATAATACCAACTGATTTCATATGCTATTTTGGATTAAAGTAACGTTTTTTTATTATTAAAAATAATGAATAAAATAATACATAAATAAAAATAGGTAGCCACCAACACAATACTTATATTTAAAAAATAGATTTTTTAACAAAAGTCCATTTGTTCATGTGTTATTATTTTATTAAAGCGGCAAAATGGCAAAATATAATATTTTTTCATGCTATTTCAATAATTTAACAAAAACTAAGCGCAATTGCCGTTAAAAAGTTCACTTAAACATGAAATGCACTAGCAAAATACATATATTTTAAAACTGATATGACGTATATAAAATATAAAAGGTTTCAATAATTTAATATGTCAACTTCACGTTTAGCGGATATACAATGCAGCCTTTTGGTTATATTGTGTGGAATTTATAAAATTTATATGTACGAGGTACGTAAAACATGCCAGAAATGTTCATGTATAAACGTAAATCTAACATACTTTGTATGTGTTTGTACTATTTGGTATTCGCATATTATTTTTCCATAACCATTTATTACTGCAAGCTGTATACATAGTTTTATGTTTAAATGTAGGTACACTCAAAAGTTGAGTTAAAGTTTATACGAGTACAATAAAATACATTAAAAAAAATCCTACCTTAACAGCTAATTATAGTTAAAAATGCAGTAAGTGTAAACAAACCAACGAACTAATAACTCTTCTCTCTAGAAGGCATTTCATTTGTAAAAACTGACAAAAACGTAGCCAACATATACATTTGTCTGTCTTACTCGCACAGCTTTGCTCTAACAGAGACTTTTTACTGGTAACTGTTATTGTTAAGGCCTGAATATACCTACTATTTGTTTACAAACAAACCGAGATGTTGGCGATACTTTATATTAAGGGTATGCGTATTCTAGAGAGAAGAGTTATTAGTTCATTGAAACAAACGCACGTGACAACAACGGATTTAGTGACAGGGTAGGACTCAAAACAACATATCTCTATATAACGGTCCATTGCATTGCATTGTACGCTTCATCGCAAGTAAACACGTACTGACCTGTTTAATTTTCTGTATCCCTACTCTCGCAACATTCGAGTGTTTTAACCAATGAAACCACGCGCCAGCTGCCGCGTGCGCGATTCTTTTATTTACCTCTACTGAACCTTGAAGTTGAATATACTATAGCTAAATCTGGGAATCTTTTTAGTAAAAAGTAAAGAACTGTGTGTGTCAGGTAGACAGTCTTAACTTCCAAACATTAAATTTAAGAACGCTTAGACCTTAGCATAGCCATTTTACGCAAAGTTGACTGTGATCGTTTTTGGTAAAATTCGATTTGTGATTCTAAAGTAAAAACAAGTAATGCGTTTCACTTGTAACTAAACATAACATCCAGAAGGCATAACTTAAATTAGCTTATATTACTTACAGATCCTGTGTAAGTTAATTTTACTTTTTTAATTATTTGGTCCTTGTTCACCAAATGGTGGCTGTCAAAGAAGGACGACTATATAATCTCCTTTGATAAAATTAAAAGATAGCAATATCCTGAATGAATATGAGCTAGATCTTGTATTTATTTAATAACACGGGTCAACACAAAGTTTGACTTTGACTCTAATGTACAAAATTTCGATAGTTTAGGTCGTAATTACACGAAAAAAAATTATATGGCGTAAAAAAGTTTGCTTTTGTATTTAGAAGACCGATTGAACGATATTTTTCAAAATCTGTGGTATTATTTTTTATTGGAAGATAGAACCATCAATATAAATTTGTTTATCATTTTTTTAAGTTTTACTATCAAAATAACTTACAAAAAAGTAGAAAATACTTTAAAAGTGCACACTCTTACTCTTTCTTTTATGTTCATAAGTACTTTCTCTCAATAAACCCCAGATATAGTCTCCCATCATGTTTTCATTGGCCAATACTTAATTAAAAATTTCTCACCTTCCAAAAATCTTTTACAATAACTACGAGCATCATTTGGAGCCCATGGCTTGTCTTAATTCCGAACAGGACAGTCAAAATATGCTTCGTAGGCGTCACAGAGAACGTGAGATGTTTTTAGTTCATATTTCATGTCTCGAACTTTAATAAATTGACCACATACGTAGCAAAATGCATCAGTATCATATTTACACTTTCGCGATGCCATTTTAACGTTTTTTCGTCATGTACAAAACACCTGACCGTTGTTTATCACTTGAGTGCCATCTGGAGGCACTGCGTGAACGTAAAAACCCAACTCAGATCTTGCGGTATTTTTTGAATGTATTTAAACTAATTGAAATTTATAAAAATATTCGAAAAGCAAAGTTTAAACCAAAAGAAGGCATTTTCTTTTCGTTTTTGTCCAAAATCATAATATAAACTTTAGGAAAAGAACAAAAAAAATTTTTTTGAGTCGTGTAATCTATTGTTTTTCTGTGACAAGTTTAATTTTAATAAAGTTCTGTTCCAGCTAATTGTATATTTTTAATAAAACTAATAATTCTGATTTTTTTAATAAAAATCTTTCATAGACTTTATGATCTTTAAGTCCAATGTTTAATGGATAAAATTTACGACGAACGTCTTGTCAATACAAGAGCTCATAAAAATTTTATAATAAGAAATGTTATTATTTTTCGTTACAGTATTAAAAAAATCCTTTTAAAGTTTAATCTTTAAAGATCCAGCTTTCTATACTGTCTGGCGAAAAATATTATTATTTTATTACCAAGTTAACTTTTGCGGTATGTTTTATAGAATAGAATAGAATAATGTTTAAATTTTATCGCCAGTGAATTAAAAAGCGATGAATAATAAAATCAGTCAGGTAGTCGCTTCAATATTCTACTACAGTTCCCGGCGTAAAAAATGAGATATGAAAAATGGTAACGTTTGAATTAGGTTTTAAACATTTGTTAATCTAGAAGGTTTATGACAGTTAGTGTCTATATTGTCAGTTAAAAGCAGAAATAAAATAAAATAAATTAAAATTATGCCTAGACAATTAAATGAGACCCAAAGAGCTATAATAGCCGCACATTTGGAAAATGGGAAAACTATTGACCAGGTATCTGATGAATTTGGAATTCACCGAAGCACCATAGGGAGAATAAAAAAGAAGTGGGAAAAAGAACGAACAACTGCAAGACAAAGGGGATCAGGAAGACCACGAAAAACAACAGAGGAGCAGGATGAATCATTCTTGGATATTCTGAGAGATGATCTATTTAAAACTACCCCTTAAGCTATGGTAGAAGTCAATTTTATAGCTTCAGACCGAACAGTCCGGAGAAGAATTGAGAATTCTGAAATGAAATGTAGGACTGCTGCTAAAAAGCCATTGTTATCAGATGATCACATGGGTCTAGGTTGGTATTTGCCCTAAACCACACGGATGCAAATTTTTGGCAAAACGTGGTGTTTTCTGATGAAAAAAAAAACTTTAAATCATCTTCCGATGGTAAAATTAAGGTATATCGGCCACATGGTACGCGTTACAATGAGCGTTATACTCGAAAAGTTCGCGCTTCAAGATTTTCAGTAAATACCTGGGCTTGGATAAACTTGGATAAGCAAAAGTCCCGGTGTACTGGTTATTCTTGAAGAAAACCTTAATGGAGAATCTTACTGCAGAATTCTTGAAGAAGCAATGCTACCATCAGTTAATCAAGTATTTCCCAATAACAACTTTATATTCCAACAAGATAACTGCTCAGTGCACATGTCAAACTCTGTGCAAAGATGCCTCAGACGCCATAATGTCCACGTATTACCATGGCCATCTCATAGCTCAGATTTTAGGCCCCAAAATAGAGCTCAACTAATTGAAGCTATTCGTGAAGCTTGGAATAACTTAACAGTGCAGTATTGCCAAAACCTTGTTAATTCAATGCCAAGAAGAATAAATTTGGTACTAGAAAACAATGGAAATCCAACAAGATATTAATTATTATTATTTACATTGTTTTCTAGTACCAAATTTTTGTAACTTTTTTGGGGGCTCTCCATGCTTTTGTATTATGATTAAGATTTTTATAGCTCAAAATATTATTTTATGCCTATTTTAGTATAAGAATAAATGTTTTTGGGTTTTTGTTTTTAATAAAAAATGTATTTTCAGTTTAGTTATTGTTTTTGAGTATATATTACTTTCAGTCTGGGTTAGTAGTAACAACTATGTCAGTCAACCAATCAATTCTTTCATAAAAACTAATATTTAACCATAACCTATTTTTTTAAATCCAATTTAATCCAGGAATTATTACTATTAAATGTCAGATCGCAATATGTCAATATCTCATTTTTTATTCCGGGAACTGTATCAGACTCCGTACACAAAAATGTGATGTGATGTGATTAATACAGTTGGACAAACAAAAAACGCAAGTTTTAAATATGCCAAAATGTCAATTTTATTAATTATTTTTTCTATTTTGCGACTCTTATAAGCTCATAATCACACGCATTTTGCGTGTTCTTATAGGCCCATAAGAGATCTGTACTTTTTGTTCTTTTGGGTTAGCAACAGACCTGGCCTATCGGTTGACGTTTTCCGTGCAAATGTCAATGTCGCTTTAAAGTTGAATTTTTACCATGTAAAAATTGTGGCTTGGTTAATTGCAGTAAAAAAGAGAAGAGATGACTATAAAATATATCAAAATATCATTTGTTCTTAGAATTTTAAACATGGTGTAAACTGTAATGTCAATCCAAAACAAAAATCCCTAAATCAGTCATCAATTTAAATGTAAGTTTTTTTAAATTTTAGATCAAAATAGAAAAAATCGTATAAAGCACTTGTTTCATAACACGTTATTTAATATATATTAATATATTTAATACTTTCAGCTCTTAAAATGTGGGCAGGGGGCATGGGGGAGCATTTTTTTAAATGGAAGGGGGCGTCGTGTAATACATCATTTTAAAGCTTATAAAATTATCCATTTAACTCGATATTTTTAAATTTAAAAAAAAAAATTGGGTTTAAAATGGGGTTGAAAATGGGTATTAATGTCAAAATTCCTCTAAAAAAAAACAAATAAGTTTTTAAAAATGCCTAAATTCATCATAAAAAAATGTTAATTATACTTTTAAACTAATTTTAGTTGACATAAATAAAAAATTATAAAAAAAACTTAAAAAATCGAATGTTTTAGCACAAAAAATTGAAAAATCAAAACCTTAAAAAACTTTTTTAAAAAAATTAAAAATGTTAATTTAAGTAGAGAATTTTATAAGCTTTAAAATGATGTATAACACGACCCCCCTTTCCATTTAAAAAAATGTCCCCCCATGCCCCCCTGTCCACATTTTAAGAGCTGAAAATATTAAGTATATGCTAAAAGATAGATTAAGTTGTCTTATTTAAGAGTTCTAAATTTGAAGTCGATATCTCAACTCGTTCAAAAGTTAAAAAGGGGGGGGGGTGACTTTTGAACCGCACTGTATATTATTATTAACCCTTTGTTTCGTATAAAATTTATCTCACTTATTTCTTTTTATGGAACCTAAGAAAAATAATGCGTTTTGAAAAAAATTGTCCACATCGGCCCCCTCTTGCCTAAATGGTATATTGCATTTTCCCAAACACTTTTTCAAAAAAAAAATAAAAAAAAAATTGTCTAGGACGTTTTTTTTGGCGATTTTGGGAAATTCAAACTACCGTATAATACTATTCTAGCGCTTGCACTACAGACGGATAGAGGGACGGACGGACGCAAGGACGGGCGGACAGACAGACGGACATTTTAAAAGTTTCTTATTTTTTCATGAAACTCATTTGTATCCAAGAATTTTATATCTGAGACGTTTTTTGGCGATTTTGGGAAATTCGAAACTACCGTATAATACTATTCTAGCGCTACGTGCTCTGAATAGCATAATAAATAAATAAAGAACTTTCCATTATAGAAAGGATATGTCCCTTTTACAATAATCCATTTAAATAATTTTAATATAATACTCATGGGTAGTGATTGTATCTAAATAATAATTTAATGATATAAATCAAATTTAGACTGTTCCGTCTGGAGGAAAGAGGAGGCATAAACCTTTTAAGAACAGGATATTAGAATGTTTCAGACGCATATTATCAAATAAAGTATATATAACATACTAAATTCATATTATGGATGCTCGCTCTAACTTTGCATCTGTGGCTTTGCTTGTCTTGCGTACAGTCAACAAAGAAACTTCTATACTTATAATTATTTAAAATTTAAATATAATTTAAAATGTTTCTATTATAAATAAATAATGATTTAATAATATACACTGAAAAAAAGGATCCTTTGCGGTAATGGCATATGAAATTAGGCCAAATGCTTTGCACTCTTGAATACGTCCAAAAGCGCCTTCTCTTAACATGAAAATATAATTCACTTGCCAAGATCTTTCTGATTCTTTAACTTAAAATTCTTTGATCTTGTGTGAAATGCAAATGGTCTTGTCTCAAAAGAAAAATTCTTGGGCCAAAGTATTTAAAATTATTTAATTTTTAACAATCTTAAAACAAGATTAATGGTTTTTGCATTAAATGCGCCAGGTCCAAGAGAATTTTAAAGATATTTCAATAGCGACAATTTTCTTGGGACAAAATAAATACTTTTGTTTGAAGATACAAATATTTTAAGGTAAAAGAATAACTGCCAAGAGTGTCTACTACTTTGAGCCAATAACGTCATTTTTTTTAATGTAGATTTCTCAATTCTAAACTGATGTATCTCAAAAGAAGATTAGTTTGACAAATGGTGGATTTATTGGTTATTGAATTTTAATTTAGTTAACATTAGTACCTGTACTACAGTACTACTATAGTTTTGAGATTGAATAGAATGGTACACTGATGAAAAAAATTTTACACAGTCAACGGTGTAGACCTGATTTGACACGGATTCGTGTTAAATTGTGTAAAAATGTGTAATTTTAACACCTTTTTCGGTAAAATTCGCACAATTTTACACATTTTAACACGTTTCCGTGTCAATTCAGGTCTACACGGTCGACTGTGTAAATGTTTTTTCATCAGTGTATAGTCAATATATCGTCATATAAGAACAACAAGGTTTGGACTGTACAAATTATAGATTTAATTTACGATCAAAACTTTAAAATCATAAACTTGCCTTATATGTCATAATTAATTGGGATGGGCTTATATTAGGATAAATTAGTAACTATAATACACATTTTATTTATATTTTAAATATTAGCTAAAATAAATAATCAGTTGGAATTTAGATAACCCAAAAATCTATGAAAAGTAGTAGTACAATAGTGTTCTAACTGAGAACCGTTTGGCATTAAATACACATGTTTTTTGACTGTTTGTTTAATAATTTGTACATAAATGCAATATTTTGCATAAATTATTATAAATCATTATTAAAACTGATAATTAATAGTTGTTTCGCACAAGTATTCCTCATCAACCTCCATAATTTTGGTAAAAATGACAGGCCAAACCATTTATGCATCTATGTGATTTAAGTTTATTTTCATTAACGGAGGACCTGTATTTTAAGTAAGAAATTAAAATTAAACTTTTATCAGTTAGAACCTCGTTGCACTAAAAACATCTCAAAAAATGCAGGTAGCACATGGTTGTATTGTGAATAAAATGGTCTCTGTGCATAATATTTTTATTTTTTAAGTACAGGAAAAAAGATAGTAAAAAGCTCTATTCAAAAATGTAAAAAAGTGAAATCCTGAAAAAATGTTAGTTGAAACCTTTTTGTTCTGATACGACGACATGTGTAGTTAATTGAATAACAACTCAGTAAAATAGCAGAAAAATTAGTTATTTTTTAAGTTTGCACTTAAAGTTTTTATTAGAAACAAATTAAATTAAAAACAATATAAAATATTCACCTATTCTGAGAATAGTATCCCCACTCTTTGGGTTCCCTTTTTTAAGTACAGCAAAAAAGGTAGTAAAAAGCTCTGTTAAAAAATACAAAAAAAGTAAAATCCTGAAAAAATGTTAGTTGAAACATTTTTGTTTTGATACGACGATATGTGTAGTTATCTGAATAACAACTCTGTAAAATAGCAGAAAAATTGTTTAATTTTATAAGTTTGCACTTTTTCCAAACGAGAATAGTATTCCCACTCTTTGGGTTCCCTTTTTTAAGTACAGCAAAAAAGGTAGTAAAAAGCTCTATTCAAAAATGCAAGAAAGTGAAAACCTGAAAAAATGTTAGTTGAAACCTTGTTGTACTGATACGATGATATGTGTAGTTAACTGAATAACAACTCTGTAAAGTAGCAGAAAAATTGTTAAATTTTTAAGTTTGCACTTAAAGTTTTTATCGGAAACAAATTAAATTAGAAACAATATAAAATATTCACCTATTCTGAAAATAGTATTCTCACTCTTTGAGTTCCCTTTTCTAATCCCTCATTTTTCTTTATTGACTGTATTTTCTTCTTTACATTTAGAATAGGGATAATATGCTGTAATATATTATAGCCACGCCATAGACTATGCCCACTTAAGAGCTCCTCTATGTTCATATAAATGTCGACCAAGTGCCAAATCGGCATAACCCAGTTTGATTTAAAGAATAATTTATAATAAAGGGTTTATTGTAGGTGTAACCCTCCAGGTCATTTTTGAATATCATAAAAAACAATATTGTTTATTTATTTAGAAGTTACTCATCAATTGCAATAATATCTTTTGTGAGGTACCAATTTAGATTAGTCTAGTCCAAATAATCAAGTGATACTCATGTAGAGATTTTTCGAGACGCGCTTTTTGATTTTAGGGCTTGTCTCAAAGAACTTTTACCTCAAGAAGTTATTTCAGACCAATATTTATGAAGGTGTCATCTTTTTGTTTGTTTGTTTACATAAACGTATGCGATACTGCTTCTGGTGTAAACATAAGTATCGCTAGTTTTGACCTTCTGGTGACCAGAGCGATCTTGCGTAATTTTCACTTTATCATTATGATAAATCTTTATACCTACATTAAAATTTTAAAAAACTACTATACTACGACACTATAATTATGTTTGATAATGTAATATAATTAAATTTATTAAAATTAAACTACTAGTTCATATAAAACTCAAATAAAACTAATATTTCTTAAAATTTACAATAAAATATCTAAAGCAGGTGTTGCAACCGGCAACACTGTATTGCTTGACAAAGTTTACGACATTAGACTGTGAGTTTACACATTCTTTCTCTCTCTTTACGCGTACTAAGTGTAAACAATAGTCACTCCCCACCAGCCCCTCACCGTAGTTGGTTCACGCTTCAAACAAAGCATACGGTAGATTTCATCATGTTATGTCTTGAGGTAAAAGTTCTTTGGCTTGTCTGCTAAAAATTATAAAAGATTTTTTGTTTTTAAATAGTAATTTTAAATCGTAATCGCCGCAGAATAAAGTAAATATATTAATAAAAAGTGTTCTATATAAATTGGATTATTACCCATTTTCGATAAGCTATTGATGTAAACTAACCTTTTACGAGAATACGCTAAATAGAGCTCTGTACAACTAGAATTATGAAACAGAAGACGTCTACCCTATCTCTATTTCATTTGTGCACGGCACGCCACTACCAACTTAAATAAATTAAAAAAATATTGCATTTTTTTCAATTTTTATCAAAAATTACCGTTGATTTTTGTAAATAAAGCTAAAGAAATGAAAATTTTTTGCTAAGAAATAAAACTGATGATTTAATAGTATAATAAAGAATGAAATATAAATCCTATTAATTGTTCTTAGGTTGATTGCTTAATCTGTTTATTTATTTACAAAACATAACCTCAAATACGAAAAGGTAAATATGAATTTATTTATTGTTTATCATATTTATTATTAACTATATATTATTATTATATATTTTAATATTGTTACCAGTTTCTACATTTCAAGAAATTCATTTTATGACGAGCGTTATTTCTGTTACAGCTACCAAAATGCCAAGATGTTTTTACAAGGGTTGCAAAAGTCCAAAAGAATTTCGCCTAGGCTTTAAATTTAAGGTATAAAGAAAGAACTTACCTTTGGTAAACAATATTTAAATATCAAAACTCGTAAAAGTACTATAATAGTCAATAAAACCACAATATTTAGTAAAACGCACAAAAAAATGAAATCAAAACAATATCAAACGCAGGTCACGCAATGACAGTGGCTAAAGAAAATGGCGTTACTGACAGTGCAGCCAACATAAAACCTAGGAGATTTTTTTTTCTTTATGTTGGTGATATTACTTCTATCCTTTTTGGGTAGAACTTTTGTCCCTGTCTAATCTAAATGGAGAAATCTCCATTATTAATTATTAAATATTCTAAATATTCTAAATTTAGTATTTATTCTTTTTTTTTTAATTTTATTGATATATTTTACTTTGTTAATTTATTATTTTATTTATTAAATAATCATTTAATCTAAATTTTATTCTTTTTATTTTTTATTTTAACCTAGTTAGGAAAACGATTATTATTATTTCAGGGCTACGAACCTCCTCCAAAGTCAACTAGATCTTCATCCCTTATCCAAGGTGGTGGCAGCGTTACGCTATCTATTTCTCAATCATCGAGGGTTTCGACCCATAAAGTGGTCGTCTTTGCTTTAGTCTTTTAATAGAAAACTCAGTGAGGTCTTTACGTGGGGTTTTACATAGGCTCGGGTTCTGTATTATTATTTTTAGGTTAAAATAGTTTAAAAATTTACAGAAAACTATTTAATAAAGTTGAACTCACTGACAAAGTCATGTGATGTGTTGTTGAAATTTATTTGCGTTAAATAAAATATTGATAATATCAAAGATATACAGTCACAGTGGGAGTTTTAGCGCAACAAAGTTGATTGATCCCAAGACTGTGTAAAAATTAATAAAAATGTTTCGTTTGGCTTGACTTAAAAGTAGCATCACTTAACGCTGAGATACCACTAGAAAGCTTCTTCAATTATTTGAGGTTATGTGAATTTTAAGATACTCTAATGTCAGATTCTAAATATAATTGATGTTACTAGAAACAGACCCAGATTACATTTTTGTTAACAACAAAGCTTAAGATAGTTTTTTACTGGTTTTATAGATAAAATTCTAATCATAATTAATTAAATTTTTATGCGATTGATTCTAAAAGAGACTCTTTTTGTTCATGTTTTACGGGCGAAAAGTTGAACTTCGTGGCCAAAAATTTTTTTCGGCCGCTAAATAAAACTTTTTATTTTTAAGCTTTTTAAAAGAAGATGCTTTACCTTTACTGTAATATTTATAAAGAAATATGACCTTTGGGTCACTTTTGGTCTTGAACTAACTGTTCTTTTTGACCAGATACAGTTATTATAATCATTTCATACAAAATAAAAATTTCTTCTATAACATAACCTCAAAATATATGTTAACTGATTAATTTGTATTCATCCACTAAAATAAATTAAAAACACAAAATTTAAATTGTAAAATCAATTTCAATATTTATAATATTTATAGAACGGTTCAGAAGTATTAGTATTTTCATAACAGACACATTTTAACAGAAATCACCTAGCTATAGCTTTTTTAACGCAAAAGAAACGATTGTTTTTTTAGCGATTTGATTGGATAGCAATTTGTTATGGAAAACTAGATTAGTAATAAGACACTAAAAATAAATACTTTTTGCAATTTAAAATTAAGCATATTTTAATAATTTATTATAGTTAGTAACAATCGAATAAAAAATATTGTAGAGGAAATGCGCCTAATTTCGGATGGTTTCCAAATTTCGGATAGTAGTGTATTTAAGATAGTGTCTGCAAAGGTAAACAGAAACCTACTTTTATGTGAAGCCAAAAGTCAAACTAAATCCGTCCTGTAATATGATAACGGTAGAGCTTCTCCCCTTTAAATGGCAGCACAAATCGTTTATATTGCAAATGGCAGTTTTGTGCTCAGTTGCATTATTATGCTTGTTTATTTTATAAATAATCGTTATAAAAGTTCGTGATTCTGTCTTGGGTAAGTTATGATGTTAGTTAAGTTGATCCACTATTCATAATTAAGCAATTTGAAAACGTAAACATTCTACAAATTTCTAATCTAAAAAGCAGAAAGTTGCCTAATTTCGGATAGACCATTTTTGTGCATTTGATTCCCAATTTCGGATATCCGCAAGGTAATTATTATTCAGGATAACCAACCATTAATTATTATTTTTATAATGATACAACAAACTAAGATAAACAATTTTGAAAAAACGAAAATTACCTAAGATACTAAGATATTCGAAATTGGGAATCTAAAATTATAGTTCCTATAGTATTTCGTAGAAAATCGCTTAATGATTAAATTACGTCTTAAATGTGAAGGAATAACAAGAAACATAAGCAATGGGATCCAGATCTAGTCTTGAAAAATTTTTATCGGATATGTCCGAAATTAGGAGCCCTTTTTTTTAACCGTGTTTTTTGGAAATAATAAACTGTAATAAAATTGCTTTTATAATAAATCATGGTTCGCTATAATAAGTTGTACCTGGTTATATAAAAAGAATATCAAAAAGTAATACCGAGTATTAAATATTGAATACATTGTAAATGGTATCCGAAATTAGGCGACTTTCCTCTATAATATACGGGCAAAAAGTTAAATTTCGATTTCGTAGGTTTATTACCCTCGGGCCGGTCCGATCGGCCGGCCCTCGGCTTCTAAAAGTAAATCTAACCTATAGTTATACATTTTGCAAAATATAGTAGTAGTAAGCACTATGTACTCGTGCAATAGAAAAATATCGTAACGAGAATATATAGTGAACACGCATTTTTCTTTATTTCGTGTACACTAGGTCGTACGAAAATCATGTTAATATAACAAGTTTCATTGTAAATAGTTACAGTTAATCGCGAACTTCCTCAAACTTATTATGAAACATCATTCAGTGATGTTAGCCAACTAAAATTGTAATATAATCCATCGCTATTTAGCCAATTAAATCTAATTGGATCAGGCATTCTGGGTATATTCAGTTTCAAAAGATATTTGACCACGTCTTGACAAGGAAAGCTGCAGGGTAATTTTTGGGTTTTTGTAATAGATTGGGGTCAGAACAGTATATTCTATAACTAGTATGGAATAGACAATATTCTGAGCGAGTGGAAAGTTTGTCATACGAGCCGGTAGGCGAGTATGACGGTCCCGCGAGCGCGGAATGACTATTCCATACGTGTTGTAGACTATACTTTTTCTTCGACTGCAAATATGAAACACTGTATGGCTTTAAACTGCGGACAAGGTTAAAAACAATGTTTTTTGTGACTCGACATTGTAAATAGAACAAAACACATATTTTTAAATAAACCAATTCATGTTGTTTAATAATTTTATTAAATCAGTACTTAAAAAAGATTTGTATTTAATTTTAGCACATATTTACAAATTATAATGCAAAAATTGAAGGTTATGTCAAATTTTTGTGACAGATATCAGGTTTAAATATTTCACAATAGATGGAGCAGTTTTAATTTTTTTAACTAAATTGATAAAAAAATGATCAAATATTAAGAAAAACTAATAAACTTTTTGTAATTTTAACGAAAAACTTTAAACTAAATTAAATTATTATTAAATTATTCAATGTTTCATGGTAAAATATATATATTTTTGCTAATTTTGCTACAGTTTTCTTTACTTTTATAAACAAGAGATGGCACAACATGTGCTCATTCTAACACTTGATAGGGAATATTCATACCGTATCTAGAGCTAGAATGGATTCATTCTGTGTTTGAAAAGTGTGTGTATTTGCTTACATTCTAAAGCAGGCGTAGAAAAACTTATTTTTATTAATTTGACGTTTTGTGTTTGACGTTCAGCTAACTGTCACTTTGCGACCGCTGTCATGGCAACGGTTGGAAAATAAGCACTAACTACGACCAACCTACTTGGTTTTAAATTTAAAAATTAAAGAGAAAATAAAATATTAATAGAAATCGTTACAATTTGCTTTAAGTGTATTAGTGACCTAGACCATAGCACACACTATTTTGAAATCAGCACAATATGGTTATTGATTTGTTTATTGTAAAAACAGTTATTTAAGGCGGTTTTAATTAGGCATTGCGGAGGAGTAACGATTTTTGAGAACCACAATAAGCCAAATAAAAAAACAGTTCAGCATATCGTGACTCAAAGTGCAAAAGGTCGTATGCCAAAAAATCCATTTTTTCTTTTATTATTTCTATAAATACATGCAATTATATGCTTTAAAATAAGAACAAAACACAATGAATATACCGGGTGTTTTTTTAACCTGAAACTTTTAAATATCTCAAAAACTATGCATTTTAGAAAAAAAAAATGTTGAACAAAATTTGTTTATTTTAATGGTGAACAAAATGGCGTATTTATTTTTTACAGATATTTACGTTTTCAAGGTCAACTTTGTTTTTTTAAGTACAAACATATATTTTTTTACTGTTATTTAATTCCCCTCAAAAAAATAAAAATCTATTGTAAAAAACTTTTTTTTATCAAACTTTTAGTTGCAGAGATAACACAGCCACACAAAATTAAAAAAGTTGCATCTCCAACGAACTTGACTAGTCAATTCCTATGTATTTTGAGCCGCTAACTACGAATCTGAGGTCTAAATTTAAAAGTTAGCTCTCATTTTTACCATAACCTCAAAAAACATATCATATCATTGCGAAAAGTATGTTTTTGAGTTTATGTTGAAAATGGGAGCTAACTTTCAAATTCAGACCACAGATTCGGATTCAGCGTCTCAAAATACAGAGGGATTGATTTGGAAACGTAAATATCCGTAAGAAATAAATACGCCATTTTGATAATTAATTAAAAGAACTTAACTCGTACCTTGTTCCCACTGGGAACATAACTTCTGAGTGTCTATGAAGTAATAGCACTATAGTTATACTGATATTAATTTATAGAAAATATGTTCCCAAATGGGAACATGATGCGATATAGGTTCAAGTTACCTGTTTTTTTTTTTTTTAATTTTTGAACTACACTTCATTTTTATAGACCTTCATTTTCTTTTAATTTTCAGTTATTTATACACTTGGGTTTGTAACCCAAAACCTAAAATATTTCACATGTGTAAAATTTTATTTTTTATCCAGTCTGCTAAGTTTCTACCTTGTTGATAATACATTTTCACAGTATACCCACTTTACCGAGAGTCTTTATTTTGTCATGGCAACCGGGCAACCTACCCCTGCAAGGCCTAGGGTGATTTTTCTTTTTTTGAGATGAAATCCGGTAAAGGATCTGAATTAATAAATTATAGGAATATTTTTTAGAAAAATATATTTATATACAACTCAATATATTTAATATATTAAACATAAATAAATAAGCTAAATAAAAAGGAAAGAAAATAATATTGGAAATATTTGTATAGATTTTTTTTTTGTTTTTTTCTTTGAAAATTGTTAATATAACTTTCCTGTGAATAAATCTACTTTTTAACCGACTTCCAAAAAGGAGGAGGTTATCAATTTGACGTGTGACTTTGTTTTTCTTTTTTATGTTTGTTCCCGCATAACTTTGGAACGAATGAACAGAATTTGATGAAACTTTTTGCAACTTAAAAAGGGCATTCCTGAGGTGGTACCGTTTCAAGTTTACGCTCGGATAATGCCGGGTAAGCCGGATAATTAAGATAAATCTAATCATTTTACCGCAATTTCACTTAAAACTGGCCTATCAACCAGATTTTTAGAGAAATATCGGATAACTCGGATCCGGATAACTTGATAAAATACCAAGAGAAAATGATAAATTTTTTGATTTTACCATAAGGCGTTATTTGATTATTACTTAACGCTTAAAGTTTAACAAGATTTTATTTAGTATAAAAAATAAAATAAGGTTGGTTGAACTCTTGGGCGCTGAAATAAAAATATTACTTTTATTTTTTAAAAATTTATCTTTAAGATGATGATGTCACAATGCACTAACAGTGCGTTGTGGCATCAGCAGCTTGCCGAGATGAAAGGACAGCTATAATTTAGCTTAGATGACGTTACAAATCTACAAGTTCTGTGCCTCTAAAAAGTAAAAAATAAAAACTTTTCGCAAAAAACATGAATTTTTATGTCCTTTTAATGCTAAGATTTCTAAGAAAAATTAAAGATAAAAATAAAATAGACAAGATAAGAAAAAACCTTAAACCAACAGAAAATATCATTGAGAAGGTGGTTCAGACAAATGAAAAAAATGAGCGACAAGAGTTAGAAGAGTGTACGAAGCTAAAACAAGCAAAAAGAGGATAAAAGGAAGACTAAGAAAATCATGAAAAGCGACACCAAAAGAAGTGACATAAAACAATTTGCCTTACACCCGAAAGTGTACAGAAGGCGTATGGATTAAGTTAATGCTCTTGATCTTGACTTTGATTGCATGCGCATCTACTTCAAATTTGTTATGAATTAATTTTTATCGGTATAAAACAACGGCAACAGTGTAATACTTTCATTTTATTAGAAATCATCGCATCATAATAATTCTTCCTATATTTCCCCCCATAGTACTAAGGTGGAGTGGGGTAACGGCAAAAATGCTTAGTTCGTTTTTAAAAATTAGCCGTGACTAAATAAGCATTAGCAGAGCAGTACCCATTTTTTTTGCAGGTAACCTGGGGATTTAGAAAAACAGTAGTAATAAGTTTGTGAGTAATTTTATACCACAATTTTTTAATCTAAAAAAATATTTTACCATGTCGTGTGGTTACATTTTCCGCGCCGTTTGGGGCAAGTGTAACCACGGCTGGCCGCAGATATATAAGAAACTTGTATGTTACGGAGGCAAGTGTAACAAAGTCCAAGAATTTAGCTTTCATCCAAAAAAAAATCATATTTTTATCTCTCATAGCAAAAAAGATATAAACATTATTGTAGATAATACCATTTCACTTCAATTTAAAATCTGAAACAAAAGAAAACGTACACGGAAAGAAATTAGTGGGCTCTGCGCTATACATTATAAGATATTTGGTAACAGTGGCAAATTATAGTGATTTAAGCTATAGATTATAAGGGACACAATAACTAATAATGTTAAAAATAAATTGGAAACGATTATATATATTACAGACACGATTATATTTATTACAGGCACTATTATAAATTTACAGAAATTTTATTATATTATAAAAATTATTAGCACGGACAATAATTAAATCTATTTAAGCTATAAATGCCATACTATTTGTTATATTTTATTATTCACTAAACAATTAAAGTATTTCATATAAATTTTTACACTGACTGCCATAATTGTAAGAGAAAGCCTTGTATTTATATAATAAGCGATTATAATTTGCTTGGTATGTGTGTTATAGCGCTCCTAGCTATAATTTTTTTTTCCGTGTATAGAAAACCTATACTAAACTAAATTAAACTAAACTAAAAAACCTATACGCAAGTTATTTAAAACCACATTTACACTTACCCCGGGACAACCAGTTACTCTTGTCCCTTCTATGGATATCGGAGGGGCAAGTGTAATTAATAATTTAAAATTTTAAGGCTTGGTCGTGGACAATTTTTGATTCCAAATATGGAATTCTGTCAAAAAAAAGTCCAAACCCAATATGACACAAACTATTTTAAATAAACCCTAACAATAACACTTACAAAAAATCAATAAAAGTAAAGCCTCACTTGATATTTTAGTTAAAACGCATGCGCTATGAAAAAAAAGTGATTTCTTTCTGTATGCTCATACCTACTAAAAAAAAAAACATGAATTAGTAAAGGAAAACCTTAAGTCTACCGGAATATTGCTAAAAACTCATTTTCTCTTGAACACGAAGAAAACAAATGGCGGTGGTTACACTTACCCTGCTATTTTACTTACTCCACTCCACCTTATTAGGGTTACGTTTACTCGGTTATCAACAGTCATCGGCGAATTTCCAGTGCTCGCGAGGTTTTAAATATTTACATTTTTATTTTCTTCGAAAAACATCGATATATTTACATATTTATAGTTAATATGTACATTCAGTATTGTTGTGTGTAACAAACTAGTCGTCAAATGTTTCGATTTAGTGACCTTTATAAAAATTTCCCTCATAATTCGGCAAAATTTTTCCGTGGGCCTATGTTTCTGTTTATTTTCAACGTTGATGAGTCAACTGAATTTATTCCGATTAATGGTTATCAACATTTAAATCCCTTTATTTTTTTTTTTGAATACAAGGTAAATATTTTAATATGATATATAAATTACACTAGGCAACAAATCTCAACTTTTTTTTTGCCCCGATCGGAAAGTAAATTTTTCTTACCAATTCGAGAATGAAGAAACCGAATCTGATCTTAGAAAGATTTCAGCACCTAAAATTTTTGAGGAATTAATGACGTTTTTTTTCAAAATCTTAAAAAAAGAGTAGGATTTTGAAAATTTTAGGGTATATTGAAAAAAATACGAGGAACTCAAAAACTGTCAGAGTGAGTACGCGAAAAAATAATAAAAAGCTTAAAATGAAAAGCAGAGTTTACTTAATTGCTAGCAATTAGATTTGATAGGACTTAATTTGTAGGTTATAAAATTCTTTACAAAAATATTCATACAAATATTTTTTTATTTAGCTTAGTTTGTTCGTAAAAAGTAAATAAATGAAAAAAAAAAACAAAATTAAAGTACACAGTGTAAACTTTTTTCCCGAACCCAAAAAATATATTTTTCTTATCAATTTAAAGGCGCAGAATCCAAATTTGACCTTAAAAAAAATCCAGCACGTCTTATTTTTTAAATTTTAGTACAGGCAATTATGCAAATTTAAAAATTATTTATAAAACAAAATATTGTGTATTTTTGTGTGTTTTTTAATGGTTCTACATCATAAAAATGTTACTTTATTACATAAGAACCATATTACATTTTTTTAGTTCATTTTTGACCCCCTAGTAATGATTTTTGACAATTTTTAGCATGAGTACGGGTAATAAGCTTGTCTCCTTATGCACCCTTCTTCTTACCCTCCACCCCTACTTAGTTTTGTCACATTATCCATTTTTTTTTAATATTTTTTTTCATAATAACCCTATTTATTCTACCTATGAATTTAAAGTTTCCATGTTTTAAGTTGGGTATTTTTTAACTAATATTGAGTCACCGAAACTAAATTTGTCCTCGGAATATTTTTATCTCCCATGATTTTAGAACAAAAGAGGGATAAAACAATGATTTTTTAACATTTTGATCTCATTTTTCTCAGAAAATTTAGGTAATAGAAATATTTTGAGGCCAGATTCGGTTTCAGCGACCCAAAATTAGTTAAAAAACATATGACCCCAATCAGGCCAAGAAACCGTGTTGCCTAGTGTTATTTAAATATTTATACTAGGTTAGCTTCAATGTAGTTTTATGGTGGCATGTATATATGTCATACAATTTTTATGTATAAGTATAAAATAAACTTTACGAGTGTCCTGAAAACTATCTTAAACATAGTTGGATGAATTATAAATCGCTTAATTATAAAATGGTTACTACTAACAAAAGATAAAATGTAGGAAAAACAAAAGGCATTTTTGTTTTTTGCTTACCGTGGTTTTTGTTATAGTTTCAATATTATGGTTATGGCAAGGATTTGTAATAGATGCCAATACCAATGATAAATAATTTTAAATTATAATTTATTATAAATTATGTGTACATTGGTTACAAATAAACATGTAAATATATTCGTTTGGTTAGATAGTAGATGGCTGGATTAGAGTTATTTATATTAAAAAACGTTTTTTTACTAAAACTTCCGACGTTTCGTTGGCTTTATTCCAACTTCTTCAAAAGGCACAAGTAAGTTACGTTTTCTTCGTTAAAATATAACAATTAAGGATTGAAATATTAAATATATAATACATAAGGGGTATTCGAAATACAAGACTCATCAACGTTGAAAATAAACACAGAAACATAGGCTTACGGAATAATTTTGTCGAAATATGAGGGAAATTTTTATAAAGGTCACTAAATCGAAACATTTGACGACTAATTTGTTACACACAACAATATTAACCATACATATTAACTATACACATGTATAAATATATATCGGTGTTTTTCAAAGAAAAAAACGACATTTGATCTTTATCTTTTAAGATTACGAAAGTTTTAATTTTATTTATCGATAACTTTTTTTCCCACCTTACTCGTTTAAATGGAATGATTTAAAAAAATCCATATAAAAGAAATAAAAATGTAAATATTTAAAACCTCGCGTCAACGCTAGAGTCGACGCGGCGCCTATGCGAGTACTGGCAATTCGCCGAGTACTGTCAATGACCAAAAACTTTTGGAAATCGAATATTTGTGCATTTTGTGTGTAGGTAGAACGTAAAAAGTAAATAATCGATTACGAAATAAAGAAGAGAAAGTAAGGGAGAATACGCAAATGACGCCTCGAGCACGACAACTTGAAGACGTTCATTACCTCGTAACTTTAGTCACCGACGATAGCGTAATTTAGCGCCGTTCCATGCTCAAGTGCAACCGGGAGCACTTCCAAGTGTACACGGCTGTCTCCTCGACGTGCTTGACTGAAAAGGACAGAGGAATGCTTCACACGGACTGCACTATACCTAAACCTTTTCTTCTTCCATGAAATTGTTTTACAAAATAAGTTTTAAAATTACCATTTTAAGATACAGGGTGGGCCGATAAAAACGCAACAATCCAAATATTTTTTAAAACGTTCGTTACTTACAAAAACCATCAGGATCTGCTCACCTACCGAAATGTAAAAAATGCCCCAAATGTTATATTCGTGTTTATCAATTTACTTCGTGTTTATCACGACAACAGCAGTTCAGCCATTTTCATGATTAATTCGGTGGCGCCATCTAGCGGAAATTAATGATTTATAATGCAGACCAATAATAATTAGTTAACTGGTCTCTATTTTTCATCACAGGTCAGGTCCAGGCGTGGAAAAAAGTGGGACAAGAAATCACGTACTTCCCAAACTTTATTAATAGGGGTAACCGGGGCTAGTTGTCGCAGGGGTAAGTTGTCGAAGTGCTTATATCTTAAAAAGTAAAATATTTTTCTGGGCCAAACCAAGATTAACCGCTGCGTTACAACAGTGCCATTTATCATTAACTTCAATGCAATAAATTAAAAGAACATCCAGATAAAACAAAAAATGTAAAAATTAAAGAGCCCAGTAATTTTTTTGTGGTAAATATTTTTTCTTATTGTTACTGATTAAAAGCATTAAGATAAGAGAATTTTATGTATAATAATAGTTTAATGTGTATATTATTTGTTGATATTGTCATTTAGGAGTGTTTATTCGTTAATTAGAAAGTACTTGATACATAACGTAAAACTGACCACTGGGGCTAGTTGTCGCATTTGGTTTGGGGCTAGTTGTCGCATGATCTGGAGATATGTTCATGGTATAACATTTCCTTTTTGGCATTTTTTTAGTCAAAACTGTCTAAAAAAGTGAAACTTTGTCGAATAGCAAATAAATTCGTTTATTAAATTATATTAAATTAAAAAAAAAATCAAAAAAATATTATTTAATTATAAAGTTGGAAATTTTGGCACAAAAGTAAAAAGTTAGATAACAATCAGCTTGTGGGGAGGCACATGTCTTATTAGTTATTTATAATTTTTATAAATGCCTTTATATTTCTTCAAAAAAATATACTCGAAGTGCCGCGACAACGTGATGGGGCACGTTGTCGCAATTTTCAAGACTTCACAAAAAAAACATAACTCTAATACCCTATAAAAATTTTTATGTTTTTTCTTTAAATAATGTTACTGAAACATGCAGCTAAAATTACCATTCCGTCAATTAAAAAAAATACAAAAATAAAGGAAAAAACTGACTTTGAATGAAAAGTGCGACAATTAGCCCCGGTCATGTATTACATATACAGTTGCGAATAAAAATATTTTTGACCAACTATTTACAAAAGGTACATATGTGCGTTTTTTATTTAAAAGCGACCCCTCGCGTTGGTAAGGAAATTGCTGCGAACTTTGATAAGGTGTCATAAAAGACGGTTTATTCATTTTATTTGTGGTTTATTTATTTTATTCGTGATTTATTTCCATGTTCATTCTGCGGAATTTTCATAAGGTTTGTATGAGTTTATGTAGTAACAAGCCAGACAAAACGCCAGATTATAGTGTAGATTTTTATGATTGCCAGATATGCAACAGGCCAATTTCCTCTGCAATTTGGATATGATTCACTCAGAAAATTTTGTTGTATTTTTAATACTGAATGTTATTTGAGGCGGGTAGTGCAAGAGTGGCCCATATGTGTTTTTTTGAGATTTGCGTTTTTTTATATATGTAATAAGGACATCTATATCTTTCATTACATACCACCCTCATAACAGAGGGTTTTCTTTTTGGCACGATACAAGCATTTAAAGCACTATTGCATTATTAAAATTATCGCTTTTATTAGTGCAAGAGTGACCCACAGGTATAGGCTACCAGTCAAACATATTATTGGGTATGTTGAAAAAGCCAACTGCATCACTAATTCAATTTTATTCTTATAAAAGCTAACAAGGCAAGTTTTACCAAGGATTTATAAAGATATTTTTAGAAAGATTCTTAAAAAAACCAAAATTTGTTTTATCGAGAAAGTTATTTGTTCGCCCCAAAACAAATAATTTTCTACACAAATGCAGGAGCGTTATGTTACCAATTTTGTACATTTTGTTTTATTATTAAAAAATAATTAGAACTTACCTTAAACTTTGAGATCATAGGAACTGAAATCCATTTAGGTACTTGAACAATGTTTACGCATTAGTTATTCTTCATTTTTAAAGGTAATTACCCGAAGAAGTAAAAAAACGTTTATTTAACTATTCCAGAGCATAATTATTGGTATTTTGACTATTCTGTTATTAAATAAGGAACATTTCTTTCACATGTAAAAATAATTAAAATTTCAAAGTAAAATGTGAGGTTAGATCTACTCAAAAAAAACGTGGAAGTAAAAAAACGTTTATTTAACTATTCTAGAGCATAATTATTGGTATTTTGACTATTCTGTTATTAAATAACGAACATTTCTTTCACATGTAAAAATAATTAAAATTTCAAAGTAAAATGTGAGGTTAGATCTACTCAAAAAAAAACGTGGAAGTAAAAAAACGTTTATTTAACTATTCTAGAGCATAATTATTGGTATTTTGACTATTCTGTTATTAAATAACGAACATTTCTTTCACATGTAAAAATAATTAAAATTTCAAAGTAAAATGTGAGGTTAGATCTACTCAAAAAAACGTGTTATTGAAGGTCAGATTACGTTCGTAATTCAATAGTGGCCAAAATGAATACAATGTATAGTGCAATAGTGACCCACCAATATTTTTCTCTAAGAAAGTAAAGAAAGTAAAATAAATTTGTTTGTCATACATTACGTTAATGTTGGTTGAGTCTAAAAACCCTAACAGAAAAATTTTAAATAAAATAATGCGTCCTAGATCAATGACTAAAAAATCGGAGAAATTTAAATAGCCATTATTTCGATATTTCCATAAAGTGAGATGGGCCACTCTTGCACTATACGCCTCATTTGTTAATACATATTTTTTATTTATATCGCCATCATTGGTATTTAATACTTTACTTGCGATATTAAATACTGTAATGTGTATTGTATATAAAATGTTGTCATTCTAACATAAAGACCGTGCTGGTACATTTGGATCGCCACGCAACACGTGTTTATAATACTGTAACATTTGGTAAATTATATCACACTTATAGTTTGGTATGCTTTAAGTTGTAGTGGTTGTGTTATTGGTCTAGTTTAAAGTATGTTACAGTATTTAGTAAAATAACAATCGGTAAATAATACCAAAATTTTGATTAGTAATAATACAGAGAAAAGTAAAAAAGGATCGATTATTTTATAAGTGTATAATTACAATCTTTATATTATTACTAATTAAAATTTTGGTATTATTTACTGATTGTTAATTTTTCTGAAAACTGTAATTAACATTAAACTAGATCAGTAATACAACTTAACAACAACTCAAAGTATACCATAGTGTGTTATGCTTTACCAAATTTTACAGTAATTTTTACTATAACATGCTAGTATTAATAAAAACATATTGATTGTGGATCCAAATGTATCAGCATGATCTCTATGTTAGTATTACAACATTTTATATACAATACACGCATTGAAGTATTTAATATCACAAGTAAAGTATTAAATATCGATGGTTGCGATATAAATAACAAATATGTATTTACAAATAAAATTAATTATTAAAATACATGAAAGTGTTTCCTACTTTTTTTATGGCTGATATCACAGACACACAAAAAACAAAAGCTTTAGTATTTCAGAAATTCTTCTTTTTCTATGGTTTATTTTAGGATTCTATTATGCTATATTTTATCTTTTATCTTAAATGTTGTAAAATTTATTAAAAGTTGAGGTTATGTTTTTTGGTTTTCTTAATTTCAGTTAATTATAATTATAATTTAGTTTAGTGTAGGTAGTGATAATTATGCCTAAATCGACCTTACGTCAATTCCTCTTAATCATAATATATTTTTCTTACTTATTTTTGGGCGCTGACAATAAAAAAGCTCACTGCCCCCCCCCCCAAATTACCTTAGGGTCACTCGATCAGTTTGTCTAGTGTTTTGGTTGTTAGCCCTTTGGGTTTCTGGTATTTTTCGGCAAACCAACCAACCACCAAAACACACTAACACACAAAGTAGACAAAGCAAAAACCGAACAACTGACCCTAAATTACCTAGCCTTCTTCCTAAGGAAAAGTGTTTTTAGTCAGATTTGTCTATATCTTATATATGCTAAAGTTCTCGACATACTAATAATAAATTGGTTGGTAATGATTGCTATAAATTTTTCTTAGTGTATACTAAAATATATTTAAATTAGTTTTAACGATAATATAATAGGATAGTAGTAGTAAAATACTTGATATAATCATAAAATAAGTTAATTTAAATGAAAATTATCTTACAATTATAGACTAGCAGCGCCATATTAATACCCGAATACCTTACCGGATAATAAAGATAATGGATAGGGCAAACCCGACCACATTTCATATTTTAGCACATGGTAAGTTTAAGCGATAGAGGGCGTTAAAAATAGAGTGGAGCAAAAACTAAATCCTGCAAGGATGTTGAGATTTATTTAAATTTTATGTGCTGCATTCAAAAATGATGTCCATTTTTGCCAACTTTTTTTTTTGTTATATGAACTGAAAAGGGCAAAAAGCAGGCAATTGACCATCAAAAATCCTAGAATAGTATATTCTATAACTAGTATGGAATAGACAATATTTCGCGTGAGCGGAAAGTTTGTCATACGAGCCGGCAGGCAAGTATGACGGTCCCGGGAGCGCAGAATGACTATTCCATGCGTGTTGTAGACTATACTTTTTCTTTGACTGCGGATATGATACACTGTATGGCTATAAACTGCGGACAAGGTTAAAAACAATGTTTTTTGTGACTCGACATTGTAAATGCAACAAAACACATATTTTTAAATAAAGCAATTAATGTTATTTATTAATTTTATCAAGTCAGTACTTAAAAAAGATTTTTATTTAGTTTTAGCACATATTTACAAATTATAATGCAAAAATTGAAGGTTACGTCAGATTGTTGTAACATATATCAGGTTTAAATATTTAACAAAAGATGGAGCAGTTTTAATTTTTTGAAGTAAATTGATAAAAAACTAGTCAAATATCAAGAAAAACTAATAAACTTTATGTAATTTTAAGGCAAAACTTTAAATTTCATTAAATTATTCAATGTTTCATGGTAAAATATATATATATATATATATATATATATATATATATATATATATATATATATATATATATATATTTTTTCTAATTTTGCTAGTTTTCTTTACTTTTATAAATAAGAAATGGCACTACATGTGCTCATTCTAACACTTGATACGGAATATTCATACCGTGTCTAGAGCTAGAATGGATTTATTCTGTGTTTGAAAAGTGTGTGTATTTGCTTACATTCTAAAGCAGTCGTATAAAAAAAAATATACAGCTGTAGATGTCAGTTGCTGATAAAGGTAAGATATATATTTTTTTACTACACTGAAAAAGATATTCTTTAAATTTTAAGAATATGACATTTACCCAAATAAATAATGGTTTTGATGTATGTCAAACGAATGGTAGGTTGGGATCAAATAATCAAGTTTATGCAAAGTACACACTCATTGTCGGAAAAAACGACCAGCAAGAAAATGTAGCATTAATTCCTTAGTTAAAATGCGAGGATTTTTATTAAAATGGTGAAAAAGTCAATTATTTAGCATTAAAGAGACCTCTTTTTTAGTGTATTTTTTGCTACACGGCGCTAACCACTAGTCGATATCTCAATCCGTTTTGGAGTTATACATTGTTTAACGAAAATCTGTTGTAGCACATTAGTTTATTACGATTTTTAAAAGAACTTCTTCAGATCATTTGTTTTATTTTTTTTCTCTTATTATGTCTGATTTTAAAATATTTTATTTTATACTCCAGCCTAATAGTAAATAACAAAGGTAAATAGTAAATAACAAAGGGTCGATCTGGTCAGTCCTTCCGCGGGCAGGCCCATCTTTGCATATATAAATTTTATTATCATCAGGTGAGCGAGTTGATGGGATTATAAGTAAAATATACCAACGTGTCAGCAAAGGTCAATCCCAAATCACGTACTTGATTGGGGCTTGACAAGTACCGGTCAAATGCAACTATAAACTATAGTCAGATTCACTAGTTTGTGTTGTTGGTAACGCTTGATGCTCGACGGTTTGCAGATGAAACGCCAACTTTAGTTTAAATTATTTAACACGAAGAAAAATGTTTTACAAACCATTATATCTCTTTCTGTTTTTGTCAAATTATTTTATATTATTAATGTGCATTAAATAAAATTAAGTTATGTCCAGATTGACATATTTTTTAAATGCTTTTTCAGCTGAGAAACGAATTTATAGTGGGTTATCGCATAGTAGAAATTGTTTAAATTATTATGGTCCCAAATGTTACAATAACTTACCACACTCATTTAAAATTTTGGATGAATTTTTTAACGCAAACATGGGGAACATCACAATTTAGTGTCACAGCCCCTAAATTTTTGTTGTTGTTTTTTTTTAATTTTGTTTTTTAATTCAATGTTAATTAACTGCACTGATTTGAGTCAAAAGAGTTTATATGACTTTTTTTTATTTTTTTTTCTCAGCCACGGTTGAGTTTTTTTTCCATTTTTTTGCTCTTTTTATATAAGTGATCGACCACTTATATTTTTTATCTTTTTCGGTACCATTAGTAGTAGTAGTAGTAGTAGTAGTAATAGTAGTAGTAGTAGTAGTGGTAGTGGTAGTGGTAGTGGTAGTGGTAGTGGTAGTGGTAGTGGTAGTGGTAGTGGTAGTGGTAGTGGTAGTGGTAGTGGTAGTGGTAGTGGTAGTGGTAGTGGTAGTGGTAGTGGTAGTGGTAGTGGTAGTGGTAGTGGTAGTGGTAGTGGTAGTGGTAGTGGTAGTGGTAGTGGTAGTGGTAGTGGTAGTGGTAGTGGTAGTGGTAGTGGTAGTGGTAGTGGTAGTGGTAGTGGTAGTGGTAGTGGTAGTGGTAGTGGTAGTAGTAGTAGTAGTAGTAAATTTTTGGGTTGGCCAAAGCCGGACAACTAGGCCGTTTCTGGCCCTTTTTGTCACCCCAGGCAATCCCAGCCATTTACTAATTTGAGTACTCCTTGAACCTGCCCGTCCTTTCAATAAAGGTCAGGATATTGGCCCAGGAGAGATCTCTTAATTCGTCTTGGTTGAGTCTTTGAGTTTCAAAGACTTGAAACCTGATCCTGTCGTATCTGACACTAAGTAATGAGAGGATTTTTCATCCTCTCCGCAATCTGGGCATAGCGGACTCTCTAGAATCCGCATTGTTTCCAGGTGCTTCCTTAGCCTGCAGTGGCCCGTGAGGACCCCTAGAAGTTGTCTGTGAGTGTAGTTCTTCCTTTTTCTAGCAACCAGCCGGTTTTTGATTTGCTAGGGCCAGCCAGGAAGTCCTTAGCTTGCCGGCAACCGTCGACCGTCCGCCATTGCTCCTTTAGCTTGGTATAAGCCCACTCGTAACACTACCACTAACTTTATATGAACTCTTTACCGGTCTCTTTCTGGTGTAAATGCAGGATGCATTAATTTTTTTCACTTATTTGACGAGTGTAAGACATAAACTATGTTATAAACACAATAAATATCTTTGACTCTTTGAATCTTTAAAACAAAAAAGTCCAAACAAGGTCAACCCAAATATACAGAGCGGTCCAAAAGTCACCCCCCCCCCTCTTAACTTTTGAACCAGTTGAGATATCGACTTCAAATTTGGAACTTTTAAATAAGACAACTTAAACTATCTTTTAGCATATATTTAATACTTTCAGCTCTTAAAATGTGGGCAGGGGGCATGGGGGCACATTTTTTTAAATAGAAAGGGGGTTAGTGTAATACATCATTTTAAAGCTTATAAAATTGTCCATTTAACTCCATATTTTTAAATTTAAAAAAAAATTGGGTTTAAAATGGGGTTGAAAATGGGTATTAATCTCAAAATTCCTCTAAAAAAAAAACAAATAATTTTTTAAAAATGCCTAATTTTATCATAAAAAAATGTTAATTGTACTTTTAAACTAATTTTAGTTGACATAAATAAAATTTTATAATAAAAAAACTTAAAAAATCGAATGTTTCAGCACAAAAAATTGAAAAATCAAAACCTTAAAAAACATTTTTAAAAAAATTAAAAATGTTAGTTTAAATAGAGAATTTTATAAGCTTTAAAATAATGTATCACACGACCCCCCTTTCCATTTAAAAAACTGTCCCCCCATGCCGCCCTGCCCACATTTTAAGAGCTGAAAATATCAAATATATGCTAAAAGATAGTTTAAGTTGTCTTATTTAAGAGTTCTAAATTTGAAGTCGATATCTCAACTCGTTCAAAAGTTAAAAGGGGGGGGTGACTTTTGGACCGCACTGTAGTATGCACTACTATAAAACAAATAAATACACCATTTATGACTTCACAAACAAAACCCAGTCAGACTAGTCAAAAGCGAATTCAATCATATTTAGTAGTTTGTGTAGTTAGATACGCTTGACGGCTTGATGCTCTACTGTTTACAAATGCCCACTAGTTTGAAATATGGAATACTAGAATTTTCTTTGATGATTTTCATACCTGCTATAAATTCATAATAAAAACTTTTCGCAAAAAAAAATTAACAGACTTCTATGTCTCTAAAAAGTAAAAAAATAAAAAATACTTAAGTCGCTGCCAATTTCACCATTCCCTAAATTAATTACTAACAATTATTTTATTGTTTGCTGTAAAATTTGCTAAAAAAAACCTTTTACTGCTTTAAACGCCAATATCTCGAAAACTATGCGTTTTAGGAAAACGTTGTTTATAACATTTTTAGACCAATTTAAAATTATCTTTTATATAAGTGCTAAATTAACCAAATACAATAATAATTGCCTTAATTATAAACAAAAAACGCTAAAAATAGGAGTTTTACCCTATTTTTACCCCCTTACCCCCAATCGTTTACCCCCAAAATCTAATCAGCTCTTCGGAATACGATAAGAAACAATATGCAAAAAACCGCAAGTCGATATCTCATGTAGAAATGGAGTTAGAGAGTTTGGACAGACAGACAGACAGACAGACGGACGGACGCAAAAAATTTTTTTACTGATTTCGACTCAGAATGGTCTAAAACGTCGAGAAATGTGAAAAAAACGTGGTCAAAGATTTTGACTTTTTGACAAAGATTTCAATACATCGGCACTCTTAGTAGCACTAAGTGCCGATGTAATTCGGAAGCCAATATGGTTGCAATATATCAATTCCTAGATTTTGGCCTGTAAATCCAAAGCTCTCAAGTTGACAAAACTAAGCTCAAAAATGCAAAATATTTTCGTGATTTTGATACAGTTTTTCTGGAAGGCCAGACAGAATTTGTTTGTCGTTATTTTTTCAAGAAAATTTACAGCGTTTTCTTTTATGAAAGTATATGAAAAATTAAAATTATTTACTATGTATATAAAAATCTGCAACATGCTTAATATAGGGTTTAATATTATTGCGCTGCCATATAATAAAAATACATAGCTAATGAATATAGTTTTAATGCTGTCGTCAAACGTATAAACAAATCTGCATCTCAAAGATTTGTATATACCGACTATACCAGGTTTCACAGAAAGTATTTCTAACAAATTACCTCCCTAACTATAAAAAGTAACTTTTTTAATTTCACAAGGCGTTTATGAGCCAAAAAAAAACTGCTTTAGCAGGGCATTTAAAAAATTATCACTTCCGGTTATACCGGAAATCAAATTTTGATTTGTAAATGGAACTGTTTTTGTTTTTTTACATTTTCAGATTAAATTAGGTTGTTTTATTTCTTCGATAAATGTTATTCTACTAATTTTAATTTTTAGAAAAAAAAATCAAAGCGGATACAGTCCTTTTGCTTTGATGTCATTTAAATTTGACAAATAAATAACCTTACTTTGAAAATTCATTCTTACCTGTCTAAATCAAACTATGTTGTAAAATGTACGATTTCAATGCCTACCTTGATAAAACCTATAAATGCTTTTTAAAAAATTTTGGCAGAACTTATTACAAGTCGATATTAATCTTACTGATGTCGCCACAGTACCCATTTTTCAAAACACATGTCGTTGCTATAATGTCTATTTAATGGTATATTAAAGTACTAGTTTCATAACATACGTTTTTGCGCTAAAAACGTGTTATGAAACGAGTGCTTTATAAAATTTTTTCTATTTTGCTCTAAAATTTAAAAAAACTTACATTTAAATTGATGACTGATTTAGGGATTTTTTGAAGCGACATTGACATTTGCACGGAAAACGTCAAGCGATAGGCTGTGTTATGCTATGCTATGTTATGAAACTAGTACTTTAATATACTATTTTACTTTATTATAGTTACAGAGATAATTCGTAGGCAATACTTTCTGTGAAACTTGGTATAGCAAATGCAAATAAAACTTAACTTAAGCACGGACGATAGCACTCTGACTTCAAATGGCAAAATAAGAGATAAAATTTAATTAATATTTTATGTTTATGTTTCATAATTTTTTATGTTTCTAATATCCATACACTTTATAAAAAGGATTATAAAAATATATACTTTTTAGTTAATCTCGTATATAAAATTAATAAATATATAATCAGACACAAATTGTTACTTTTTTGTAATACGTATAAAATTACTTAATTTGTGCATAAAGTTCTCAGAGGTAAAAAACTTATTTTTTAAGGTAGCTTTTAAAATTGTACGTTTCACTTTTTTTTGTAAAATTTTCAAAATATATTTTATAATTGAAGAGTGTACCTTAATTCTAAAGGATAAACTCAAAAATATCAGAAAGTTATCTATCTGTCGTTAAAATCAAGTGGACAAGAAACAGTAAATAGTACCATTTCATCTTTTTTGGGAATCATCAGCACGGTGTATCCTGTATGTTGCTAATATTCAAATAAAACTTTGGATAGATAATTTAACTGGGGCATCCTCAGGGCAGTATCATTGGTCCTACAGCGGGATACCAGGCAACGAGAAGGCAGACGAACTTGCCAGGCTCGGAGCCGAAACTCCGTGCATGGGACCCGAACCCATGCTTGGTATTACAAGGAAACAAGTCACATCAGCCCTCAACACGTGGGCTGGAGAAAAACTAAGGGAAAGCTGGTCAACGGTCACGAACTGCAGACAGGCAAAGGACTTCCTTTCCGGTCCAAGCAAGTCAAAAACCGCGTGGCTACTAGAAAGAAGCCGAGCCACGATCAGCCAACTCACAGGGATCCTCACGGGTCACTGTGGACTAGGAAGGCACCTGTTCAAGATGAAGGTCGGTAACGACCCCGTCTGTTCGGGTTGCGGGATAGACGAAGAATCGTCCTTCCATTTCCTAGGACAATGCGATCGGTTCGGCAGAATACGACAGGAGATCTTCGGAGTGGCAACTCTCCGAAGAGAGGAGTTGCGTACCCTTGCCTGGACAGATATCGCGACCTTTATAAGGAGGTCCGGCAGGATTAGGCAGGGAGTAGGGTAGATGTGTGGCTGGGACAGCTCGGGGCTGGCAAAAAGGGCCATAATGGCCTAGTTGCCTGGCTTGTAGCCTCCCCACCCTTACTACTACTACATCATTGGTCCTCTTATTTTTCTCCTTTTTATTAACGATCTTCCTCAGCATATTATTGATAAAATCATATATATGTTTGCGGATGATACAGGTATGATTATATCAAGCGCAAATTTTAACGATTTAATTTCAAAAGTAAATAGAGTTTTAAAGCTATTTGACGAGTGAAGTCGGAAAAATATGCTTATAATAAATTATAGCAAAACAGTTGCCATAGAATTTCATACTCAATTCAGACCAAGAAATGTTGATCTAGATTCGTATTTTCTTATTAACAATAATCGAATCCAAACCGCCCTAAAAACTCAATTTCTAGGAACAGTTATTGATGAAACACTAAGTTGGAGCAAATGTATAGATACAATATGTCGTTCGCTTAACAAGCAATATTTTGCACTCAAGACATTAAAAAACTGTCTGGATGAACCAGGACTCATATCTGCCTATTACGTACCGGTATATTCAGCAATCAGTTACAATATCATTGTCTACGGATTGGCTTCTGAAGTTGACAGAATATTTTTCAGAGAATTGTTCGACTCATGTTTAACCTAGATTATAGGGAATCTAGCAAAAATACTTTTAAAAACAAAAAAATTTTATCATTTACGTGTATATTTATTTTTAAACTTTTAATTTATATATTTACCAACAGACAGCAATTGTCAAGAAACCTCGATATTCATAATTATGATACACGAGTAAAAAATAACTTTAGGCTCAATACATTTCAACGGGTACTTTATAAGAAGTCAACCATATACGCTGGTTGTCACTATTTTAATATGTTACCTTCAGTTCTAAAAAGTGAAACGTCCTTAAATGTTTTTAAACGGAAGTTAAGAAAGTTTCTTTGCGATAATGCTTCTTATACGATCACCGAATATACCAACGCGTTAAATTTAGCTGTGTTTTTATAGACTTTTTATAATTTATTTATTTATTTATAGTTTTTAATGTATATTTTAAATGTGTACTTTTCTTTAATTTATTGTTATTTATAAATTATTATATTATTACTGTATGACCTGTCTATCCAATGTAAATTGGCTTAAAGATTAAATAAATCTATCAAACTATCTATCTAAGGATACACAGTGCTGATGATTCCCAAAAAGGATGAAATGTTGCCGTGCTAAGCTGAAAGGCCCTATCTACATAGATTTAACATATACAGATAGGACCTTTCAGCTTAGAAAGGCATAATTCTAGACTCAAAAATATCAGATCGATGAAACCTTTATAATATAATTGCGCATGATACTAGGACTTTTTATACATGTTTTACGCAAAATATCTAATTTTGGCACATATACCCTTTAGAACTTACACTCATCAAATGTATTTGTATATTTTTTATTCTTTTTTTTTTATTTATATATGTCTTTAAATCTTCCCATAATGCTTGGGAAAGACCAAGAGGGTCATTACTATAAACATCCAAATTCTTAATTGTAATTGGCGCATCGTTAAGACCCTTTAAATGGCGCTTTAGAAAGGCCCATAGCAACACCTAAATGAATATTATCAAACATAATTAATTTAAACGAATTATTATCATGCACCCAAATGGGAAGTTAGAATATTCTAATGGCTGCCATATAACTTAAAACAACATTCGTTGCTCTATGGTCCCTAAAGAAATATGTACAGTGCGGTCCAAAAGTCACCCCCCCCCCTTTTAACTTTTGAACGAGTCGAGATATCGACTTCAAATTTAGAACTCTTAAATAAGACAACTTAAACTATCTGTTAGCATAAATTTGATATTTTCAGCTCTTAAAATGTGGGCAGGGGGGCATGGGGGGATTTTTTTAAATGAAAAGGGGGGTCGTGTGATACATCATTTTAAAGCTTATAAAATTCTCTATTTAAACTAACATTTTTAATTTTTTTAAAAATGTTTTTTAAGATTTTGATTTTTCAATTTTTTGTGCTAAAACATTCGATTTTTTAAGTTTTTTTTATAAATTTTTATTTATGTCAACTAAAATTAGTTTAAAAGTATAATTAACATTTTTTTATGACGAAATTAGGCATTTTTAAAAAATTATTTGTTTTTTTTAGGGGAATTTTGACATTAAAACCCATTTTCAACCCCATTTTAAACCCATTTTTTTTTTTAATTTAAACATATGGAGTTGAATGGAGAATTTTATAAGCTTTAAAATGATGTATTACACGACCCCCCTTTCCATTTAAAAAAATGTGCCCCATGTCCCCCTGTCCACACTTTAAGAGCTGAAAGTATTAAATATATGCTAAAAGATAGATTAAGTTATTTAAAAGTTCCAAATTTGAAGTCGATATCTCAACTGGTTCAAAAGTTAAGAGGGGGGGTGACTTTTGGACCGCTCTGTATTATTTAAACATAAATTATTTGTTTAACTTCTACTTTTCCTTTATTTAGTTTTAGGACTATCCTTTTGCTAAAATAGGTTTCTACGTAATTTATTTAAGATAAAGCAAAAAATCTGTTAAGCATGCCCCTGAGAAAATTTTATGTGAAAATTAAAAAAATCTATCTGGCACCTTCTTTTTAATTTGCGTTTTTTTTTTAATAATTCACACATTCGTGCCCCAATGTTTCGAGTAAACACCGATTTTTAAGCATAAAAAAACTTCCTAAGCGAATCATAAACAAAATCTAAAACCCTATATATGACACAAAAAATGTTGGAGATTTGGTCCTCTTTATTTGCATATCAAAAAGTTTTTTGTTATAGGATGCACCGATCTTGAGATATTTTAAAAAGTCTGTTTTTTGTGAAAAATAAGTTAAAAAAATGACAGTTCCAAATCGAGTTCAATTTGCGGCCTTAAACCCTACCTAATAAACCAAAAATCTAAACTCCCTGAATTATTTCCAGGTAAAGCCTCTTTTATTAACTTGAAGACTGGAAATACGGGAGGAGGAGGAGGAGGAAGGTGGCATATTCGATGTGGGTTGGGTCAGAGCCTATGGCTCTCTTACCCGTGTTCTTTGGGTTTTTGTCCTGTGTATATTTGTTTGGTGATTGACCTTGAGGTCTGTGCTGTGTTGCTTAGATTAATCATAAACCGGCTCTCTCCAGATTTTTTTTTTTTGTCTTATTTTTTTTTTTTGTCTTATTTTTTTGTCATTTGTATTTTTTTTTTTTTTAATATTTTTGGCCTACTTAACCTACTTTACATGGAGTGAATAAATAACTAAATAAACAAACAATTAAATAAACAAAATAAATTAGTAAATCTGAAAACAAATAGACATATTATTAATTGACATAAATTGACATAAACATGGGGACATAAATTTTAAAATTGTTACCGAGGGTGAATAAGCTCTTTTTTCCATTTTCCCCTTGTGGGAATAGTTAAAAATTAAGGGACAACACAATTATAAAATTTATAAAATATTTTTTTTTATTTATATATACATATATGTACCCGATATTTGTATATATAGGTTTTTTTTTTGTTTTTGATTTTTTATTTTCTTTGATATAGAGTAAAAGGGAGGAGGGAGCGCAGTGGCCGTTAACGCTAGCTCCTCCCTTTTGGTCTTATATTATTTTTTATTTTTTTAATTTTATACATTCACAACATTGACATAAAATAAATAAAGTAACATGTTAACAATTTGAATAAATAGGACATTTACTAGACCGGGACATTTAAAAGACATATATATATATTTTTTTAAAAGACATTTAGTGTGTTTTTTTTACAATTTAGGGTAGGGTGGATATTTCCACGCTTGGCATGTTTGGTCGTTGCTGGCGGTTAGGGTGGGTCATACTGTATGTTTCTTGGTCTTTTATAGGTGTCTCTTTGGTCAGGGACATAGTCTAGGGCGATTCTCAGGAGTTCATTAGGGTGGCTCTCGGCTCTATCTAGATGCCTCGTTGCTAGGGACTTTAAGTGCTCTAGCAACGGGGGGATCTCTAGATCCCTTCTGATCACCTCGTTTCTGACATACCAAGGAGCGTTTACGACCATCCTCAGGGCCAGGTTCTGAATGACTTCAAGGCGCTTCAGGTGAGTGGGGGCGGCGTAACCCCAGGCGCCGCAGGCATAAAGGAAGACTGGTCTGACTAGAGATTTGATGCAAAGTATCTTGGTCCTGAGGGTCATGGTGCGTCCTAAGAGCAGGGGGCGAAGTTTGTAGACCAGCGCCCTGCCCTTGTCGACATTGTTTTTAATATGTTTTGCCCAAGTTAGGGACTTGTCGAGGGTAACTCCAAGATACTTTACATCCTCTCTCCATGGGATAACGGCGGGTACTGATAATAATATACAAAATATATTATATTTTATACATCCTAATAAAACTACCATTTATATTAATATTAACCATAAAAATAAAAGTATATTTTTATTAATGAAAATATTTTAAATTATGTTTATACCTAGCTGAATTTTTATGCTTCATAAACCTAAAAGTAATGAAAATGTCCGTTTAATGTTGGGCTGGTAAATTATAGGTATAATAATTAAAACCTACCTTCATTTATTACAATTAATTAATTTTGAAATAATAAGCTTAAACAGTTATCCTTTCTAAACGGGTGGCAATATCTTTTAATGACTACATTTCAGAACCAATAGTTCTACGACGAAAATAATTATAAATGTGTTTTTCTATATTTCTTATAAGCTCATAATCACACGCATTTTGCGTGTTCTTATAGGCCCATAAGAGGTCTCTACATTTTTTTCTGTTGGGTTCGCAACATACATATCTCTTGACGTTTTGCGTGCAAATGTCAATGTCGCTTTAAAGTTTAATTTTTTACAAAATTTTGTGTTTGGGTTATTTTTACCATGTTAAAATTGTGGACTGGTTAATTGCAATGAAAAAAGAAGAGATGACTGTAAAATATATCAAAATATCATTTGTTCTTAGAATTTAAACATATTGTGTACTGTAATGCCAACCCAAAACAAAAATCCTTAAATCAGTCATCAATTTAAATGTAATTTTTTTAAATTTTAGAGCAAAATAGAAAAAATTGTATAAAGCATTCGTTTCATAACACGTTTTTAGAGCACTAGTACTTTAGAAAACTCGCCGCAAGCGGCTCTAAACTTGTACCCGTGCGCTAAAAACGTATGTTATGAAACTAGTACTTTAATATACTATTAGGAAATTTAAAATGATATATGTCCTAATGTATACCATATTTCTTTTGACAAAATCTACGAAGGTTCAAAAACGTTTGGTAAAAGAATTTTTTAAATCGTTAAAAAGATATAAGGTTTACGAACAGATATAATTATTAATTTTAATATTAATATTTAACAAACAAACAGACAGATAGACAGACATTTTTTTATAACCCACTTTTTTACATTTTCTCGACGTTTCATGACATTCTAAACTCGAAGATGCAAAAAATAATTGTTTTTCTACGACTGCTTTAGAATGTAAGCAAATAAACACACTTTTCAAATACAGAATGAATCCATTCTAGCCCTAGATACGGTATGAATATTCCGTATTAAGTGTTAGAATGAGCACATGTAGTGCCATCTCTTGTTTATAAAAGTAAAGAAAACTGTAGCAAAATTAGCAAAAATATATATATTTTACCATGAAATATTGAACAATTTAATGCAATTTAAAGTTTTGCGTAAAATTACATAAAGTTTATTAGTTTTTCTTAATATTTGACCAGTTTTTTATCAATTTAGTTCAAAAAATTAAAACTGCTCCATCTATTGTTAAATATTTAAACCTGATATCTGTCACAACAATCTGACATAACCTTCAATTTTCGCATTATAATTTTTAAATATGTGCTAAAATTAAATAAAAATCTTTTTTAAATACTGATTTGATAAAATTATTAAATAACATTAATTGCTTTATTTAAAAATATGTATTTTGTTGCATTTGCAATGTCGAGTCACAAAATGTTTTTAACCTTGTCCGCAGTTTAAAGCCATACAGTGTTTCATATTTGCAGTCGAAGAAAGAGTATAGTCTACAACACGTATGGAATAGTCATTCCGCGCTCGCGGGACCGTCATACTCGCCTGCCGGTTCGTATGTCAAACTTTCCGCTCGCACTTAATATTATTATATAATTTTATAAAATAAATAAATAAAAAAAAAAGATTTTTATTAAATGTTGCATGTTAAAAGATTAAAATACAAGAATTGTAGGTTATCTCAGATTGTTGCGACAGACAACATGGTTTAAACAATTAACCATAGATGGCGCATTTTTATTTTTTTATATAAAATGATTAAAACGGGGTAAATTTTAATAAAAACTAATAAACTGCCTGTGATTGTAACGCAAAATTTTAAATTTCAATAAATTATTCATAATTTCATGGTAAAATGTATATTTTTGAATTAATTTTGCTTCAGTTTACTTTAATTTTACAGACAAGACAAACCACATGTGCTTATTCTAACACCTAATATGGTATTATCACATCGTATCTAAAACTAGAATGGATTCATTCTATATTTGAAAACTGTGTACGTATTTGCCTAAATTTTAAACCAGTCGCAGAAAAAAGACTTTTCTGTTCATTTCAATAACGGTAAAAAAAATATCCAAAGAATAGTACTACTATTAATGAGAGCCATAGTCTCTATAATAAGCCATTTCAATTTAGTATATTAAAGTACTAGTTTCATAACATACGTTTTTAGCGCACGAGTACAAGTTTAGAAAATGAGCCGCTTGCGGCAAGTTTTCTAAAGTACTAGTGCTCTAAAAACGTGTTATGAAACGAGTGCTTTATACAATTTTTTCTATTTTGCTCTAAAATTTAAAAAACTTATATTTAAATTGATGACTAATTTAGGGATTTTTGTTTTGGGTTGGCATTACAGTTTACACTATGTTTAAAATTCTAAGAGCAAATGATATTTTAATATATTTTACAGTCATCTCTTCTTTTTTCACTGCAATTAACCAGTCCACAATTTTAACACGGTTAAAAATAACCCAAACACAAAATATTGTAAAAAATTAAACTTTAAATCGACATTGACATTTGCACGCAAAACGTCAAGAGATAGGCTTTTGTATATTGCCAACCCAACAGAAAAAAAAGTAGAGACCTCTTATGGGCCTATAAGAACAAGCAAAACGCTTGTGATTATGAGCTTATAAGAGTCGCAAAATAGAAAAAATAATGTAAAATACTGTATGCGATTATAGTTTTTGTGTATGTCCATTAACATTTTATGACTGTAGAAAGCGCTTTCGATGAAGGGTTAGAATAAAAACTGCTCCCGTGGGAGTCGCGTCTTCATTTTTGGAGAAAAGCCAATCTACTTTAATGAACGAACGCAAATGATAACATTTGTAATAGAAAGGGGTTTAATAAAAGCTTTTCAAAATACTATTTAGTCGATATTTTTAAAAGCTTTATGGTAAAAGCTTTTTTGTGTTATTTTTGCTTTTAATGTAGATAAATTTTTATTTGACACTTAGTTGTTAAATTTACTGTATTTTTTGTTTTTGTTTAATCTAACTATATAAAAATGGATGAAAATAAATTAACAAGATGAGTATTTATAATCAGTATTCGGCGAATTTTCAGTACTCGCATAGGCGCCCCGTCGACTCCAGCGTTAACGCGAGGTTTTAAATATTTTAATTTTTATTTCTTTTTATCTTGATTTTTTTAAACGAATAAGGTGGGAAAAAAAGTTATCGATAAATAAAAATTAAAAACTTTCGTATTCTTACAAGATAAAAATCAAATGTCGGTTTTTTCTTTGAAAAACACGGATATATATACATATGTATAGTTAATATGTATATTCAATATTGTTGTGTGTAACAAATTAGTCGTCAAATGTTTCGATTTAGTGACCCTTATAAAAATTTCCCTCATAATTCGGCAAAATTATTCCGTAAGCCTATGTTTCTGTGTTTATTTTCAACGTTGATGAACCATAACTGATTTTACGCCTACTACTGTTTATAACATATATTGAAATTATACTGGGTGTTTCAGAATTAGGTTACAAAATGTCTATAAATAGTTCTCCGCATGAAAGAAAGTCTCCGACGTAAGGCGGAGGAATTATTCGCGCTCTCTTCTTTCCGTCAAGAGCATTATAAGGCGTGCGTGCCTACAACGGGCCTCCCACTTGCACACACATTCCAAACATATTTCCCGTAGCCACAGATCCGTGCGGCAAACTATATAAATCTTAATTCTAAAAGCAACACTTCGGGCTAAAGACTTCAAATTTGGACCACAGGTTAATCATCCAAAGTTCTAGGCTGAAATTTTTTTTAGTAAAATTCGGATTGGGGTAAGGGGGTAAAATGGGGTAGTAGTAGTAGTAGTAAGGGTGGGGAGGCTACAAGCCAGGCAACTAGGCCATTATGGCCCTTTTTGCCAGCCCCGAGCTGTCCCAGCCACACATCTACCCTACTCCCTGCCTAAACCTGCCGGACCTCCTTATAAAGGTAGCGATGTCTGTCCAGGCAAGGGTAAGCAACTCCTCTCTTCGGAGAGCTCTCCGAAGATCTCCTGTCGTATTCTGCCGAACCGATCGCATTGTCCTAGGAAATGGAAGGACGATTCTTCTTCTATCCCGCAACCCGAACAGACGGGGGGGGGGGAGGTAACATTTTCTTCAAAAACATTTTTTTTTAATTTATTTTTTGTTTTACGAAAAAATAAATGTTTTTTGAAAAAAAAAAGAATTTTAACTTTTATTTTTTTTTTGATTTTTTTTTTTTTCGTTTTTGATTTTAATGAACCTATGCCTAGAAGGGAAAGTATTATTTTGTTGGCAGCAGTTTTTTTTACTTCTTTCGTATTAAAGTTATTAAAAAAAAACCTAATTCCTTTCTTTACAAAGCCATTTGTTGCTTTATTATTAATTTTAGTTTTTCCTGTTTATTTTAATTTTAAATTGCTATTTTAATTATTATGTTAATATTATACTTAAACCAGTTATTTTTATTGTTTTTATTTTTTGATGCATGTTATTAAATTTAATTGCTCCAGGAAGAATATAAAACGTTCCTTTATAAAGTTTTCCTTTGCAAGCTATTAGTTTAATGATATTTTCCTCAAACATATTGTATAGAAAATAGCAAAAGACAAAAACATGACAATTTGTTTTCTTTTGTTGCATTTGTTGCTGTCTTGTTAGAAACACAATGTATAATATACATACTAGGGTGGGTCAAAAAAACCGACTATTTTTTTTTTACTTTGTACTCTGAAAAATCGGTTGCTAGACACCTCCAGAAAATTCTCACCAAATATGAGCTCTTAATTTTGATAAGAAGGTCCTCCGCTTTACAATTTTCCATTTTTTCCTCAGTATTAGAAACAAAAATTCATATCTCTTTGACAACTGTTCGTTAAAAAGTATTTCTCCCCATATTTTTGTAGGAAATCGAACGCTCTACAAAGATATCAAAGGTTTAAGTTTGATTATTTTAAGAGACATTTCAGTTTTGCTTATGAATTTTATAACTCGCTTAGAAAAAATTGTTATGAAATTAACTGCTCTACAAAAATTGTCTTTTATGATTTGTCGATTAAATTAAGCGTTTAAAAGATATTCATCGTCAAACTTCAGTGCATACTAATTTTAATAGTTTTTGATGAAAAACGAAAAAATTCAATTTAATTTATGACTTTCACGAAAATTTATACAAATTTGAGTTCCTATGAAAAGAGAAATGTTTTAAACTATTTGTATCGTTTTTTTTTAGTCCTACGTATGTTTGGTTATATTGAAAAAAACTCAGAATCAATCATTTATTAAATTTTGAAAAAAATAACGTTTTCGTTATGAATTAAATATGAAAAGTATTGATTTTGAAGAAAAAAAAATGTTCAATTTGTTGTTAAAAATATTAAAATAAAAAGTTTCAAATAAATTTTTGAAAGGGAAACTTCTATGAGAGTTACTCTTACGATAGAAACTCAAATTTGTATAAATTTTCGTGAAACTCATAAATTAAATTGAAATTTTTCGAATTATTCATCAAAAACTATTAAAATTAGTATGCATTGAAGTTTGACGATGAATATCTTTTAAACGCTTAATTTAATCGACAAATCATAAGAGACCATTTTTGTAGAGCAGTTAATTTCCTACAAAACTATGAATTGCGCAATTCATAACAATTTTTTCTAAGCGAGTTATAAAATTCATAAGGAAAACAGAAATGTCTCTTAAAATAATCAAACTTAAACCTTTGATATCTTTTAAACGGTGAGGTTTACGAAAAAATTGTAAGAGACCTTTTTTGTAGAGCGTTCGATTTGCTACAAGAATATGGGGAGAAATACTTTTTAACGAACAGTTGTCAAAGAGATATGAATTTTTGTTTCTAATACTGAGGAAAAAATGGAAAATTGTAAAGCGGAGGACCTTCTTATCAAAATTAAGAGCTCATATTTGGTGAGAATTTTCTAGAGGTGTCTAGCAACCGATTTTTCAGAGTACAAAGTAAAAAAAAAAATAGTCGGTTTTTTTGACCCACCCTAATACACACATGCTTTGACGTCGTCCGCAGATGCTTTTTGCCCAGACAGAAAGAGTTATGAGATCACTTTTTACGAATTTACCTAAAAGAAAAAGTTGAATAAAAACAAAATTCATTAATATTAATTACTATCATAATAACATTTACGCTTTATGTACACAGAAAAAAAAAGATATCTTAAATCAAAGCAAAACGATCTTGAACCAAGGCAGCCATGGCTTTCGTGATCTTGGCATTTGAGGTCCTAGATTTAAGGACATTTCCTTAAATCAAAGCCACTTAAACCATTTATTTGAGATCATATTATCTTAAACCAAGTATGTAATTATCTTGATTTAAGATCATATTATCTTTATCCAAGATCATATTATCTTACACCAGGTCTTGGTTTAAGATAATAATATATTATAATCTTGAATAATAATATAATCTTGAATGAAGAGAATTATAATCTTGATTTAGGATTATGATTCTCTTGATTCAAGATCACATTGACCCCACAGTCAGGTTCCAGGGTTAATAGAATGGTAAATATTTTGAAAAAATTTCCCACACATGTATAATATTATTTCGCACGCAGAGAGACCTGGCCTATCGCTACGAGCGCCTAAATTCAGCTCTCTGTGCAGGAGTTTGTTTTGGTTTTTTCTTGGTTTGGACTTTTTTTTTAATGAGGGGGCCTTGGATTTTGTTAACGTTGGTTTGGCGTCTGTTTGGTGTTTTTTTTTTGTAAAAAAATGTTTTTTATTTAAAATAACATTGAAAACGGTCAGCGCATGCGCAGTTTGTCAAAACTCTGCATAAAGAGCTGCACATAGACGTTCCTAGTAGTAGTAAATTTTTGGGTTGGCCAAAGCCGGACAACTAGGCCATTTCTGGCCCTTTTTGTCACCCCAGGCAATCCCAGCCATTTACTAATTTGAGTCCTCCTTGAACCTGGCCCGTCCTTTCAATAAAGGTCAGGATATTGGCCCAGGGGAGATCTCTTAGTTCCTCTTGGTTGAGTCTTTGAGTTTCAAAGACTTGCAACCTGATCCTGTCGTATCTGACACACTCGGCTAAGTAATGAGAGGATGTTTCATCCTCTTCGCACTCTGGGCGTAGTGGACTCTCTAGAATCCGCATTGTTGCCAGGTGCTTCCTTAGCCTGCAGTGGCCCGTGAAGACCCCTACAAGTTGTCTGATTGCAGTTCTTCCTTTTTCCAGCAACCAGTCGGTCTTTGATTTGCTTGGGCCAGCCAGGAAGTCCCTAGCTTGCCGGCAACCGTCGACCGCTAGACGTTCCTCTATCGCTTGACGTTTTCCGTGCAAATGTCAATCAGGCCTATTCACATGTACCATTGAAATCTATTCAATATTGACACAATACATAATACCATGCAATTTTAATACATTTCAATCTCAATGGTACATGTGAATAGGCCTAAATGTCGCTTTAAAGTTGAATTTTCTACAAAATTTTGTGTTTAGTTTATTTTTACCGCGTTAAAATTTTGGCTTGGTTAATTGCAGTAAAAAAGAGAAGAGATGACTATAAAATATATAAAAATATAATTCGTTCTTAGAATTTTAAACATGGTGTAAACTGTAATGCCAATCCAAAACAAAAATCCCTAAATCAGTCATCAATTTAAATGTAAGTTTTTTTAAATTTTAGAGCAAAATAGAAAAAATTGTATAAAGCACTCGTTTCATAACACGTTTTTAGCGCACTAGTACTTGAGAAAACTCGCCGCAAGCGGCTCGTTTTCTAAACTTGTACTCGTGCGCTAAAAACGTATGTTATGAAACTAGTACTTTAATATACTATTTTTAGTAATCATTTCTCTGTGTGTACTTATACTTCTTTAAAATACACACTTTTCAAATTAATTTCCGAGAAACATTATCTTTTAAGAATTACATGATTTTCTTAAAAAAACAAATAAAAATGTCTTACCTTAAAACAAAGTTAAAGCTAATAAGAAACTTGTCTACGGAAATTTCTTGTAAACTACTCTGTTAAGTTAAATTAAGTTTAGTTTAATAATTTTAAAGGAAAAACTTTTTAATATCTGTTAGAGAATTTATATGGAAAAATTAATATTATAACAGACCGCCATGGTGAGCCAGTATCTTACGTTCAAGAAAAAAAAAGACTTTTAAATATTTAATAATAAAAACTTTTCAAAATTATGCCACAAAGGACGAGCTAAGTATTATATGAAATTTTATTAAAAAAAAAAAAAACAGGTAATAGGTTTATTTTCTTTTTATAAAGTTTAAACTCCTTTTATTAAAGACCTTGGGTATGTTTTTTATACAACATATTTTACCGCATATAAAATTTTGTTATGATCTTATAATCAGTACTCGGCGAATTTCCAGTACTCGCATAGGCGCCGCGTCGACTCTAGCGTTGAGGCAAGGTTTTAAATATTTACATTTTTATTTCTTTTTATCTTGATTTTTTTTAATGATTCCATTTGAACTAGTAAGGTGGGAAAAAAAGTTATCGATAAATAAAAAATAAAAACTTGCGTATTCTTAAAAGATAAAAATCGAATGTCGGTTTTTTCTTTGAAAAACACCGGTATATATACATATGTATAGTTAATATGTATAGTCAGTATTGTTGTGTGTAACAAATAAGTCGTCAAATGTCGATTTAGTGACCTTTATAAAAATTTCCCTCATAATTCGGCAAAATTATTCCGTAAGCCTATGTTTCTGTGTTTATTTTCAACGTTGATGAGTCATAACTGAGTTTACGCCGACTACCGCTTATAATATATGTGAAGTTATACGCATATATAACCGCCAATTTTAAAATATTAACATTAACAACTAAAAAACTAAATATTAATTTTCACATGATAAGAAATTTTAAAAACTTTCTTCTTCTAGAGTTTATTTGACATTTAACTTCAGATATAGTGTTTATCTGAAAGCTTGGGCTCATTTAATTGTTTTTACTATTTGGCACTTCATCTGGTAACATCTTAGTGTCATCGGTCGGTTTCTATTTAATTTTTTGGCAACGAACGTATGAATCAATAGTGGGGTTATATTATAATAGTAAAAAACAAAAAAATAAGGTCCTTTACCCCATATATTTATTAAAAAACACCGACCGGTTTGGAGCTCTTATTACACTGAGCCCATCTTCAAGGTGGTAATTACAAGAAAAAATATAATCATAAGTACACCAGTTACACACTAAGTAAAATACAAAACATAAAACGTATATCGACATATTCTACTCACATTTAAAATAATAATAAAAATAAAAATTGAGCTATCTCGTCAATAATAAAACACAAAAACATTTTTTAAAAATCATAGATGACAATGACAAGTGCCTGTACTGCACAAGTTGTACCTACATAAAATAATTTACATACCTACAATCGAGGCGTAGTAGTTTTTTAAAAAGTTCGTCCAATTATGCAAGATAGTAGTTTAAAATTCCCGCGATTTTTAATGTATACGTCATTGGTTAAATCTCGTACCTTTTAACGTATGAAATATTGTGACATTTTTTGTCCATGCCAATGATTGACGGTCGTTAAAGCTAATAAAAGAAGAGAAAGTTGCATAAAAAATGGTTATACTTAATGTTATTTTGTATGGTATTGAAAAAGGTACTTTTTTGGTTTATTCTTCATACACTCACACTAAATTAGCATATTCTACATATTGTCCAAACGTAAATTATATTGAACACAAGGAAAACGTCAAATTTCTAGGTTACAATTACAACTTAAGGCCCATCCAGAGGCTCGCATAACAACCATTACAAGATACATGACGACACATCAAGCCAATCCTGGCATCGCATTCTTATGTACTAAGCTTGTTATGCGAGTCTTTGGATAGGCCCTTTCCAGGAAAACAGTACCGATATCTGTTAAATTTTTTGATACACTACGATTTATGCATAATTATGCTATTTATGCGCTTTGTGGTGTAAAACGGGCCTCGTCCCTTACTATCTTGCATAACTGGACGGAGTATACTTAGATTTTTGAGTGCAACAGACAGTGACAGAATATAACAGTTGCTTATACCTTAAACTAAAAAGTTTATTGGTTTTTTAAATAGTTTTTAGGTGAAGTTTTTAAAGAAAACAACCTACTGTTTTCTTTTTTATTCCAGAAATACAAAACAAGATATTCGGTATAAAGTAAATTCTTTTCAGTTTGTTTCTAGATGAATATTTTAGTCTGACGTTTGACAGCGCTTCATGAAACTTACATGCCTTTTTCATTCGAGTTTGTATAACTATTTTTTATCAGAACATAAATTTAGAAAATAAAATATGTATACAAGAGTTGATAAAGATACAACGTTCTTTAAAAAAAATTCTTTTAATAATTATTGAAAGGATTTTTTTATAACTTATAATTAAAATTTTTATAAACTACATAATACCGGGTGTCCCAACTCTATTTACCCAGCGATTTTCTTGAAAACTAAAAGAGATAATCAAGTTCTGCGAAGACCATCTTAAATAAGTAAACTTAATCTACCTTTTAGCAGATAGTCTAAGTTGTCTTATTTATGGTTTTCTCAGAACTTGATTATCTCTTTTAGTTTACGATAAAATCGCTGGGTAAATAATGTTGGGACACCCGGTATATAGTATACAGAGTTATTCAGAAATAAGTTCAAGAATTTTAACGGGTGTTTCTACATTAAAAAATATAAAAAATATAAGGGGTTGTCCATAAAATACGTCACGAAAATTGACCAAAATTCATACACTTCATACCCTTCATACGTTTCTCGCGTTATTAAAGGCTGTAGAGATTTTATATTTTGGATACCCCCTCTAACACCCCCCCCCCTATTGGTGTAAATATCCGTAAAAAATAAATAAGCCATTTTGTTTCCCCCAAAAACAACTTCTGTCTCACTTTTTTTTTTCTAAAATGTATAGTATTCGAGATACTTATAAGTTTATATTATATAATATAATACAAAAAAAAAATACATAGAACAGAAAATGTTCAAAATTTGGTCCTCTTTAATTTCATAAGGAAAGTTTTTTGTCCTAGGATTCACCGATCTTGAGATATTTTGAAAAATCCGTTTATTTTTTGTGAAAAATACGTCAAAAAAATTACAGTTCTAATTCGAGTTCAAGGTCGCAAATTTGTTGTTTTATTTGCGATCCTAAACACTACTCAATAAACCCAAAATCAAAACTTCCTAAATTATTTCTAGGTAAAACTACCTGACCTCTTGAGTAAAATCCTAGTTATCTTATTTTTATTTCTATTCTTATTGAACTATACTCAAGTGATTTCCTCTCATATTATCAATTTTAAATTACCAATAAAATGTCATAATTGGGTATTATTAGTTGGATAGTGAGCTCATAAAGTACTGCTGAAATCAACCATGAAGACATAGGTACTTAAGTGTGTTATTACGATCAGATATACTATTTTCTAATATTATTATTAGTTCCTGAATAGGCTGTCATTATCCAAAGCCGAATGAATGGGGTATATTTATATCCGTATCTCTTATTTATTTATAAAAGCCACTTTACACGGAGCAATTTGTGCGCAAGTTTGATGCTAGGCAAGTTTGTTGCAAGAATGATTCAGTCACTCGCATGCCTTCAGGCAAGTTTGAGGCCATTTTCGTGCCATCAAATTATTTAGAACATGTTCTATTTTTTGGCGATTTTCACGCAAGTTTTATGGTTATTTTCGTGGTACCAACCTGGAAAAAAAGTTACCAAATTGATTTCATTTTACTAATATAGTAGCAACTGCACATGTTAATAATTATTATTATTAATAATAGGTCGGCCTGTATAACTAAAAAACTTCCTTAAAAAATCAAATGCTAGGTTATGTTTTTTTCAACAAACGCAGAGACAAGTCAAAATTATCTGGTTGACAGCACTGTTTACCTTGCAATATATAGCACCAAATTTGCGTACAACTTGCTCCGTGAAAAGGCAAATCAATGTTCAATTGTCCTCATGCTATATCTGGCAGCAAACTTGCATCGCATCAAACTTGCGTACAAATTGCTCCGTGTAAAGTGGTCTTTAAAATTTAATTAAGGTTTATTTGTGATAAATACTCGGAAATGAAGCAAATAAAAACTTTATTGCATTACATAATCATGCCAACGTTTCACCTAATATTTAGGCTTCTTCAGAGCTAAATTATTAAATATGCATTAAAACAAACAAATTAAACAAATAACCATAATTCATTTTCAAGAAGCAAATATTATTAAAATTTAATATGAATATTTGATATGAATAGTATAATACGGTAGTTTTGAATTTATCAAAATCGTCTAAAAATGGTATAAACAAAAAATTCTTGGATTTAATTTGTATCATACAAAAGTGTTTTGTGAAAAATTAAGAAACTTTAGAAATGTCCGTCTGTCCGTCCGTCCGGTTGGAGTCATGATTTTCGTGGACACGATAACTAAACTAAAGATCTAACTTTTTAGTTTTTGAGGAATAGGGCCTTGGATCTGACTAAAATTGTTATCTAATTTTGCTGTGACGTTTCGACGATGGATTTTTGTTGTTTTCGAATAGAGAATTAAAGCCAAAGATTAGTCACTGTCACTAACAGTAAACAATGACTTTGGCTTTAATTTTCTGTTCGAAAATAACGAAAATCCATCTTCGAAACGTCACATCGAAATTAGATAACAATTTTAGTCAGATCGAAAGCCCTATTCCACAAAAACTAAAAAGTTAAATTATACAAATCGGGCAAAAACTTTTAATTTAAAATAAAGATCTGATCGAATTTTCAGGAAAAAATCAAGTTGTTGGGGGTTAAACTTAAAAAAATAAGAAATAGAAACTAACCTTTTCAAAAATTGTTTTTGTTTTTCGTGAAAAGAATTAAAAAACAAAATTGTTGATAAATCATTTATTTTATTTTTTTTTATATTTTTTTAAGCATTTTTTTTTAATTTTTTTGTATTTCAAAAAAAAAATATTGTTTCGAAAATAGATTTTTTTTTTAAGGTAATAGTTTTGAATGTATTTGGAAAAATGCAATAGCATTACATATCTTCACGGCTTGTTAATAAAAGTATACTAGTTATTTTAAAGGACCACGTACAATATCTCCCAGTTTGTGTTCTCGATCGACTTACTCTTAATAAGCACAAAGCTCTAAGCGTAAATTAAATAAAAGGTAATTATACTGGATATGTTTACTATTTTTTTCAACTATCATAATATCGGTTTTATCCAATAAAAAACAAGGCATTACCATAACAACGGGATATATTCGTCTCGAATATATAGCAGAAAATCGAATATATACCAGTTTTATAGTTCTTTGATATAGCAAGCTTGATAATGTAATATTATAACAAAATATCAACTAAAATGCAAAATTAAGAAAATTTTTATGTCTTATTAGCATATTTTTATTTAATATTAATAACATATAACGAATTTATATCTTTTTATTTGAAAAATTAGAAATGTCAAACATGAATTTATTTTGTCAAAATAAATTGACATCAAATTAATTTTTATTAATTAAATATATCTCTTATTTACTATATTACAGCAAACGAATCCCACATACCCCCACAGTCTTGTATTGTTCACCCCTGAGTCCGGTGCTTGCAACGGATAACCTCTAACTCTGATATACCACTCATAATCAGAACAATACATTAGCTGAACAGCACCAAAATCTGTGCTTTTCCTCCTAACAGGTAGTTTGGCTAGTATATTGCTTTTGTAACGTAGCAATTATGGGCATTTCTATAAGGGATTTGGGCCCACCCTCAACTTTACTCAACAGCAATGAATCATATGTCATTGGAAAGGTATTTTTATGTAGATTAATTATTTTAATTCAAAAACATACCTTAGATACCGGGATTCCGAGTTATAGGCCTTTGAAGTTGGTAATCTACCTAATAACTATATACAAAATTTTCTAGTTTTACTAAGTTCTTTATATCTTAATGGCCGTGAAACCTTAAAATCTAAAGTTAGAGAGTGTAAGTTAGTTAGTAGTTTGTTTGGTATAGGTACTTAAAAGAAAGACAGGCTTAGTGCCTATTGCTCATTTGTCGTAATAGGAATTAGTTTGAATGGGGATTTAGTGTGGAAGTAAGCCTAGATCACTGATGCTGAATTTACACTCTCTTCAGATTTCAAAATTTCATGGTAATTATGGTAATTATACTCGCCGACACATTACATACAATAATTACGCATTCCATCCATTATTGCGTATTTAAATTCAAAAGGTTTTTTTATAAAATTACTTAACCCTTTACAGTTAATCATTAAAAACGCCAAAGTCAAAATCTAGACACTAACATTTATCTTATCTATGCATTTAAACTCCATTCTTTTATTTTTTTATTTATACCAATCATAGGTAATTAGATTGAAAAAAATAAGGAAAATCAATAAAAAATCAAAATTATTTATTGTGTGGGGGGGTTTTAGTAGCAGTGTATAAAGAAGGAAAGGGTTAAAAATAAATAATTTTGTTATTTCTACACAGCCTATAATTAGTTTAAGCAGCAAACTATTGCATGAAGTTATTACGTAAAGTACTACTTTCAAAGGCCTATAACTCGGAATCCCATTACCTAAGGTATATTTTTGAATTAAAATAATTAATCTACATAAAAATACCATTCCAATGACATATAATTCGTTCCTGTTGAGCAAAGTTGAGGGTGGGCCCAAAATGCCCATTGTCCTTAGCTTTGAAGATTTAAACGTTTAAAATTTTTTTGCAAATACACCTTCAGATTCGGTATATTACATACGAAAATTTATTTTTAGTCAAAGGAAAATCCTAAAGAAATAATATATAATAAACAGTACTCGCATAGGCGCCGCGTCGACTCTAGCGTTTGGACTACTGATGATAAAAACAAAACTCTTTAAAGATATATTAGACATTTGACATGAACATTTACTATAATTTGAAACGATGGCTTTTTTAGTATAATCTGAATTGTCAAAAATGTGATTTATAATGAACGTGTCACGTAAATCAGATTCATACGAAGATAAATGTATTTAGTGCAAAGTTTTCTTTATTAAATTATGATCCCAGTAAAATTGGTTGAAATTGTTAGGTAGGCGTTGATTTAATAAAATTTGTAAACAAGCGGAACAATACGGAAATTATTAATACATGAATAACTGTGGAACTGAACGAACAGTGCACATTGGTATCTATTATATAAAATGCTAACTCACTTCAGCAGTCAACGCCCAGCCCAAACTCCTGTCACCCAAAAAATCAGTCACCCAAAAAAATGTTTCCCCAGGAGACGTATTCTTGAATTTCGGGGTGTAGAACGACTTAGAATACGACGTATAGTGTTGAAACCAAAGACTCGTTCTATCAGTTGTTCTACGCCCTGGTTTTCAAGAATAGGTCCCCAGACGAGAAAACATTTCGATACGTTTATGGGTTCGCCAAATCCGAATCTGGGATTGGTTTGACTCGGACAGGTCGCATTTCGTTGCTAACCTCAAGAAAGTGATGAAAGTTGAATGATTTCTTCACTTTTTTAAGGTTAGTAACGAAAGGCGACCTGACCGAGTCAAACCAGCCCCAGATTCGGACTCAGCCACCCTAAATACGTTTTTGTGGTCGCTGAATTCGAATATGGGGTTGGTTTGTCTCGGTCATATCGCAATTCGTTCCTAACCTCAAAAAAGTTTTAAAATGTGTTTCAACTTTCTTCAGTTTTTCGAGGTTAGCAACGAAATGCGACCGAATCAACAAGAAATGTTTTTCTCGTTTGGGGAAACAGACGTTTTTTTGTGTGCCTGTGTACTCATTCCAAGACAATGTTAGACCTCATGCCAGATATATCCGACAGTCGTCTGTGACCCAAGTTATGCACTCTCGGATATATCCGTCAATCGTCCTTAAAGGATTAACATTAAATAAATGACGTTTTGCTAATTATAAAAAGTCTGACAATTTGTAACACTTAAAATAAACCTAATTAAAAAATAGAATATTATTTACCAAGTGAGAGAAGTTTAACATTTTTGACCTGCGTCAAATTGCGGGATGAGCGCACTAGCACGAAGCCCGCAAGACGCGGTCTAAAATGTTAAATCTTCACTCACGTGGAAAATATAGTAATTTTTTTACTAATGAAAAAGCTTATAAAAAAGCTTATAAATTTAAAATATCACGCTGGCCATTCGCGGCCATAAAAAAAAAAACATATGAATAACTTGACATTTCCGGCAGAAATTTTCTGGTGCTCTGCTAATATTATTAAGTTAGAAATTGTTTCCGTGTTAAGTGTAATAAAATATATAAAAATGGAAAGTGATGATTCTGGTACTCCCCCAGAAATAAGGGGTCAGGCGAAAACTGAGGGAGAATCTATTGCCTCAAAAATCAATATATGGGGGTTGTACCTTTAGTAATATATGATACTTACGGTAATATATGGGTTGTATAATCTATAGTTGAATATGATGGACCAATGATTTTCCCTTTTCGAAGTATTTTTTGTAAAACATGTTTTATAGGTACGAATTAAGTTAATATTTTTTATTTATCATGCAATAAATAAATTAGGTGCCTAAAGACACTTGTAAATAGCAATGTGATTTAATAATTATGTGAAACGTCAGAAGCCAAAACAGCTGAATAAAAATTCATTATTAACCATGGTGCAATTTCATTATTTTTAGAACCTCTGACGTCATATGTAGAGAAATAATATTTCTACCAATGAAAAGAATAGTAATAAAGAAGTGGTTTTAGGCTGGTGGTGAAAAAATACTTTTAATAAAACTTCAAACCAATTATAATTATAGATAAAATAATACACTTTTAGTCAACTCTACATTACTTTTATCCTTTTTATATTTTTGCGATTGCAATTTCGAATATTTACACATTCATCTTTAGGCAAACTAAAAATAAATTAGAAAAGTAGGTATTAGAACCGATACTAAACAATGTAAACACGGCTTAACCTTATCAAACCTTACGTTAAGAACAAAATTTCAAGAAAAATTACACAAATGAAATGTTGTTCTTAACGTAAGGTTTGATAAGGTTAAGCCATGTTTACATTGTTTAGTATCGGTTCTAATACCTACATTTTTAATTTATTTTTAGTTTGCCTGAAGATGAATGTGTAAACATTCGAAATTGCAATCGCAAAAATATAAAAAGAATAAAAGTAATGTAGAGTTGACTAAAAGTGTATTATTTTATCTATTATATCTACTCTACTACAAGCAAAGAATTTGTTAAAAAAATGGAAGTGGAAAACTTTCAAATTTGGGTTAAAACTAATTACGGTCATAATTAGATCCAACGTGCGAAATGGTCTTAATTATAACAAACGTTCTAAACGCTGTTTCTCTGAAGTTACTCTATCTAGCGACGATTTTGGCGTCATATATTTATTTATTTATTTATTATTATATATACGGGAGTACCCCATTACAGTTTTATTACAAAATGAGTTATGTTAATACTTATAATATAAAAAAGGAAAAACTAATAAAGAATTGGTATAAACATAATAATATGTTTAAGTAAATAATATTTATGCATGTATACATACACATATTATGTGTACATATACATGCACAAAATATACACATTGTGCACCTATAGATCCATACAAAAATAAAATTTAAAATCAAAATAAAAAAAAAATACAATAGGTAAATGCATGAGTGAAATCTAAACTCTTGTGGCTATTAAACTCTTGAACCTGTTAAAGGAATATCTAAAAATATCAATGTTGTTGTTATTGAGAAAAGTTAATGCCCTATTCCAGGGTGTATATAAGCAGTAATTCGTTCTATGATTTTCTATCACGAAAGTGCGAGTCTCACGTAATAATACAGTACCAGGAACTACAAGCTTTACGAGTTCGAATAGATCTGGGCTATCCAAAAGACCATGAACCAGTTTATAAATGAACAGAATATGAGATAGAGATCTTCTAGACTGTAATGTTTTTAAATTTGTTATTTGTTCAATATGGGTATAATCGTGATTCATTATTCTAATATTCATCTTGAATGCAAGAAAACGAAGAGCTCTGTGTTGAACCCTCTCAATTAGCACAGTATCATTGCTATAAAATGGCGACCATATGATCGTACAATATTCAAGATTAGATCTAATTAGTGATTTATATACATTTATGATACTATTAAGAGAGAACTCAGATAAATTACGAGTAACAAAGCCTAACATTTTGCTAGATTGAGAGCAAATATTTTTAATATGATTTGAAAAATTTGCATTTTCATCAAAAAGTATGCCCAGATCTTTCATTGAGCTTACATAGCTTAAGGCAGTATTATTAATAGAGTAATGAGTATCAACTTTCTTACTACCAGTGAAAAAACTAATAGAACAGCACTTAGTTATATTTAAATCCAGTTTGTTTTGAATTGACCAAGTATAAATTGTGTTAAGATCATGTTGCAACAATAACATATCTGCATCAGATTTAATAGTACGGAAAAGTTTTAAATCATCTGCGAACATTAATATCTCGCTAAAAAGTATATTATCACCGATCTCGTTAACAAAAATCAAAAAAATTAAAGGCGCACAGTGTGAGCCTTGAGGAACTCCAGAAGACACGTCTATTAATCTAGATAAGCAACCAGCTATCCTAACACATTGTGTGCGACCAACCAACCAACTAATTACCCATTTTATCAACTTAGGTGAGAAACCAAACATTATCAATTTTTTTACTAATATAAAATGATCGACTCTGTCAAAAGCTTTGCAAAAATCTGTATAAATTGAGTCAAGTTGTAAACCCTGGGATAAACAGTTTAAAATTTTAGACTTATATAGTAGTAAATTTGATGTTGTTGATCGACCAGCCATAAAACCGTGCTGTTGTTGAATAATGTAAGGTTTACATAACCATGTAAGTTGGTCACACACTAAGCTGTCAAACAGCTTAGGTATACTTGACTGAATGGATATGCCACGGTAATTTTTTACATTGTTACGATCACCAGCTTTAAAAATAGGTATAATATAACTTTGTTTCCGTATGTTTGGGAATGAACCCTCGTCTAAGGAAAGATTAAAAAGATAGGATAGCGGGTTTGATAAACTACAGACACACCTTTTCAACAAAATATTTGGCACTCCATCTGGACCAGATGAGTATTTTTTAGGTATTTTTGATATTTTTTTAAAAACCTCGGTTGGAGATATTTTGCTGATAGAGATATGTCTGCCATTTGAGCCTGATTCTTCGCTGAATACGTTATTAAAATCTACATTAGAGGCGTTACTATAAACCGTTAAAAAGTATTCAGCAAAGATATTTGCAATATCCTCCGGAGTAGAAGCGGAACTGTTTCCGTAATGCATTTCATTGGGCAGTGATGGTGAATTTCTTTTATCATTAACATATTTCCAGAAGCCTTTTGGGTTTGAGAGTAAACAAGAGTCCATTTTGGTTAAATAATTCTGATAGCACAAACGGGAAAGATCTTTACATCTAGAACGCAATTCAGAAAAAAATTCATAATCTGCACGGCTCTTACTATTTTGATAATTTTTGTGCGCTGCTTTTTTTCTTGTAACTAGCTGTTTTAGATTATTATTAAACCATTTTGGAAAGTTATCTTTTTTGTATCGTTTTGTAGGTACGTACAGTGATATTCCACAAAATAGAATTTCATAAAAAAGGTCAGTCGCTTCACACATATTTAAATTTTTAAAAATATTATCCCAATCAAAATTTGATAAGTACCTATTTAGATACGTAAAGTTTGCGACCTTAAAATCCAAATAATATTCCGAAAACTTAAGTGGTTCTTGAACAACCTTTTCTATGCAAAAATCAAAATAGTAAGCGACGTGATGATTAGAATACTGTAGTAAAGGATCAATAGGTAAAGTTACATTTATATCAGGTAAATTTGAAAAGTATGGACAGATACAAATAACAGTTAAAAGCTATGAATAAAATCCTTTGTCCGCGTATGCTATGGTCTGTTTCATCAAGCAAGAGAGTAAATTAAAAACCGCACAGTAAATATTTTTACAACAGGTTTGAATAGTATATGTTTGTGTATAGAATATAGTTATGTTTTGTAAAATAAACTACGCAGAATATTCGCACATCCAATATTCGAATCTGTTTTGAAAATATTCACTGTGCGATTTTTAATTTACTCTCTTGCTTGATGAAACAGACCATAGTATGTTTTTTGGCTAGCGCTAGATAGACTGACTCTATTTTCTTCGACTTTAATTTACGTGCTGTATTAATTTCTACAACGTTAATTCAAAAGGCAACAAAGCACGAACTGAAATAAACTGAGGGGATTACGAACTTCGACAACAATATGATTTTAGACAAACAATCGTTTATTAAATTTTGTTTTACGTCCACTTAATTATTAAGTTTTAAGATATGCTTTTATAATTTTCTAAAAATTATTTTGAGAGATATAAAATCAGCGGCTTATTTAGGGTGTTGTATAGTATTTTTGCTTTTGCGCTTTGCAGAATGTTTCAAATTCAAAACAAAATCTTTTGTAAACTGATTTTAGACTCCAGAATAACAATTAGACATTTAGGGTTATTTGTCATAAACACTCGGAAATGAAGCAAATAAAAACCTTATTTCATTACATAATCATGCCAACGTTTCACCTAATTGAGTTAGGTATTTCGTGGCATGTTGGACATTGAACATTAGAGGGAAAACCGTGTACAGCACTGTTTCAACCTTATTTGGTATCATCAGCACAGTATATTTCCAATGGCCTAATGTTCGTTTTAGTTGAAAAGAAAAGAAAAGATAAATCACATAAGGTACAAGTGCCAAAAAGATTCAAATTTTCGTTCATACTATTTCGCTCATATTTTGAGCTTCAAATGTGATTGCGATGGAGAATCCAGCACAAGCACCTTAAATAATTTTTCTCCCGGTATATATGTATTACATAAAATTAAGCTATCGCGTCCATAAATATATATTGAGTTAGGTATTTCGTGGCATGTTGGACATTGAACATTAGAGGGAAAACCGTGTACAGCACTGTTTCAACCTTATTTGGTATCATCAGCACAGTATATTCCCAATGGCCTAATGTTCGTTTTAGTTGAAAAGAAAAGAAAAGATAAATCACATAAGGTACAAGTGCCAAAAAGATTCAAATTTTCGTTCACACTATTTCGCTCATATTTTCACCTAATATTTAGTCTTCTAAAGGGCTAAATTAATAAATATGCATTAAAACAAACAAAGTAAACAGAAACATTACATCATCATTGTTTACTCCCTTTCACCTAGGGAGTGTCCGCTATCTTGAATTTTAGGAGTAAGTTGCTTAATATGCATCTTACGATAAAAATGCATATAACCAATTTTGTTAAGGAGGAAATTTTCAACAATTTTTGTTTGGATCATTTTTTTAATATATTAATAACAATCGAGTTAATTTAATAAAAGTCATGTTGGAGGTGAAATTGTATTTTTCATTTTTCAGCCAAATTATTCTTCAGACGATAAAAGTGGTTATAAGCAAACTTGTAGCTCTTGAAATTCTCTATAACTTTCATATAAATTTTCATAGGTACTTTGGTACGGTTACCGTAAAAAAATACTTTGGCTGAAAAATCGAAAAAACGAATTTCACCCCCAACATAACCATTTTTGAATATTTATAACTCGAGTGTTATTAATACAATAAAAAAATGATCCAAACAAAAACTGTTGTAAATTTACCCCTGAACAAAATTGGTTATATGTATTTTTTTCGTAAGATATATATTTAGCGATATAACCGCACTCACCCTTAAAATTTAAGATAGCGGATATCCCCTACGCAAATCACCAGGTGAAAAACTAACAGGAGTGTTCTTTTACCATCCACTATTATCCTTTAAAATGTCAGCCCGTGTACATTTATTGCAATTTAACCAACGAACTAATAACTCTTCTCTCTAGAATAGGCATTTCATTTGTAAAAACTGAAATAAACGTAGCCAACATATACATTTGTCTCTGTTAGAACAAACAGAGACAACAATAACAGTTACTGGTAATTGTTATTGTTCAGGCCTGAATATACCTACTATTTGTTTACAAACAAACCGAGATGTTGGCGATACTTTATATTAACGTTATGCGTATTCTAGATAGAAGAGTTGTTAGTTCGTTGAATTTAACATAAGAATTTTTCGTTATTTGACTGGACTATTAAGTAATATAGGTATAATAGTTATGAACAAATAGCTGAGGCTACACGGAAAAAAAAATATAGCTAGGAGCGCTATAACAGACATACCAAGCGAATTATAATCACTTATTATATAAATACAAGGCTTTCTCTTACAATTATGGCAGTCAGTGTAAAAATTTATATGAAATACTTTAATTGTTTAGTGAATAATAAAATATAACAAATAGTATGGCATTTATAGCTTAAATAGATTTAATTATTGTCCGTGCTAATAATTTTTATAATATAATAAAATTTCTGTAAATTTATAATAGTGCGTGTAATAAATATAATCGTGTCTGTAATATATATAATCGTTTCCAATTTATTTTTAACATTATTAGTTATTGTGTCCCTTATAATATATAGCTTAAATCACTATAATTTGCCACTGTTACCAAATATCTTATAATGTATAGCGCAGAGCCCACTAATTTCTTTCCGTGTATGTTTAATGTAATCATTTGCAACAAATGTTTATTTAAAATACAAATAACTGCATGTTCATATTGGCTAGCTAATTCCTGTTATTATCTGTAACGAAATTTACATAGGCAATATTGTTGGACTATGATTGAACCACTTTGTATAGATAATATATGCACTCGAACTATGGATAGAGTATAACGGGAATATTAAATTGTTACATAGAGCTAGTTTAGATATAAGTTAAAAAGGATAATAGCATTTATTTACAATAGTTTAGTAACATTGTTGTGAAGTGGTTTTTTACTAATAAATATTTTTCTACTAATGTTATAAAGTGGAAAATTCGGTTATAGCCGAGCAGAGATTATAACTTACTCAGTTAGGTTCGCCATCCAATCTTCTATAGTATTTAAAGTAAACTCGAGCGGAGAATATACTTAACCACGTATCACATTATTCGGGGGCGGGTATTCTAGTGAGGCGGCGCTTTGGAAACAGATTAATCGATTACTTCTTAACTTAAGAATAATATATTAAATAAATGTGAATAAATTCTTCAAGAACATGAAAGATCAATTCTTATTTTTAAGTCCTACTTCTATGCAAAGCCCCTAAATTCTAATTTCCATTATATATTAGTTTTCCATTAAATACTTCTAAATTAAAACATTATATGTTTGAAATCCAAACTATTCACAGTCATTTTCAAAGCCCAATTTATTGTCCACATTTTTCTTAGTGTACATATTAAAACTGTTTCGTATAAGTCATTTAAATGAGTGTATTTTTTGATTGATTAGCATATATTTAATACTTTCAGCTCTTAAACTGTGGGCAGGGAGGCATGGGGGCACATTTTTTTTAAATGGAAAGGGGGAAAGGTAAAGAATTTTATAAGCTTTAAAATGATGTATCACACGACCCCCCTTTCCATTTAAAAAAATGTTCCCCATGCCCCCCTGTTCACATTTTAAGAGCTGAAAATATCAAATATATGCTAAAAGATTGTTTTAGTTGTCTTATTTAAGAGTTCTAAATTTGAAGTCAATATCTCAACTCGTTCAAAAGTTAAGAGGGGGGGGGGGGTGACTTTTGGACCGCACTGTAGAATGCAAAGAATTTTGTATCTTTACGGCTTGTTTAGTTTAAACAATGTATAATTTCATCTGAAGGTTTAACTTTTCTTTTAAAAGTAATAAATCAAAGTTTATTTAATAAGTCACTTGCAAAAACTTAAATTAAAACAGGTAAAAATTCGATCAAGGGGCATAGCCTAAATAAAGACCTGTCAAAAACAATATCCAAATTTTCTGCAGCACATCTCAACTTACGTTTGAAAATTTATGCGCAGATGATATGTCGTATATACGACGGGTGTGGGAAATTTTTTCAAAATATTTACCATTCTATTAACCCAGATATGCCCATCGTCCTTCTACAAGGACACTTGTTACAATTTGCTATTTAATTTTTCTGTACTTTTTTACAAAAATAATGGATATCGAAACCTATGTACTATTAAAAAACACAAATTTTGGATTATTAAACACGCTGTTTTATTTTTGTTTGAGGTTGTGTTTGAGTTTAAGAAGTGCCGATAAAATTCCTAATTTTGAAAATAGCGTTTCCGTACGACTTCAACTTTGTCGGGTAAGTTTTATTCAAACTAAAACAAAAAATAAACTAATGTAGCAATAAATATAGCTCAAATATAAAATAGTTTAACTTCACGGAAAGAAATTAGTGGGCTCTGCGCTATACATTATAAGATATTTGGTAACAGTGGCAAATTATAGTGATTTAAGCTATAGATTATAAGGGACACAATAACTAATAATGTTAAAAATAAATTGGAAACGATTATATATATTACAGACACGATTATATTTATTACAGGCACTATTATAAATTTACAGAAATTTTATTATATTATAAAAATTATTAGCACGGACAATAATTAAATCTATTTAAGCTATAAATGCCATACTATTTGTTATATTTTATTATTCACTAAACAATTAAAGTATTTCATATAAATTTTTACACTGACTGCCATAATTGTAAGAGAAAGCCTTGTATTTATATAATAAGCGATTATAATTTGCTTGGTATGTGTGTTATAGCGCTCCTAGCTATAATTTTTTTTTCCGTGCACATGCATAACTTTTTGAACATAATTATCTAAACATATAAACTGAGAACTGTGAAGATGAGGTTAGTGGGGAACTACAATATGAGTCAAAGAGTGACATTTCAACAGCTGCACAGAAATTAAAGAGGAAAATTGGATCATCTATCTTTAAGAAGAACAGTAGCAAAATCGCTAATTGAGACATATGGAAATAGTAGTAAAGGTTCAAAAGAGGAAGACCATCGCTTTTAGAAAACGAAGAATTACGCGACACGACAAATTAAAGGTCTAGATAGAGCCTTACGACAAGTTAGATCATCTGGCAGAAGAGAAAAACAGACTATGTTCAAAATAATAATTCTCTTCATTCAAGATTATATTATCTTACACCAAGTCTTGGTTTAAGATAATATAATCTTGGATAAAAATAATATGATCTGGAACCAAGATAATTACATACTTGGTTTAAGATATGATCTTAAATAAATGGTTTAAGTGGCTTTGATTAAAGGAAATGTCCTTAAATCTAGGACCTCAAATGCCAAGATCACGGCGGACTTAATCCAAGACAGTCATGGCGTTGAACATATCGAAAGCCATGGCGGCCTTGGTTCAAGATCGTTTTGCTTTGATTCAAGGTATCCTTTTTTTCTATGGAAAATGAACCCAGTTGCTAAAGATTAAGCAACCCATACAAATGGGTAACATATTCTTGGTTTTTGCTATATTTTTTCTCATACAACAATTTTCCTTATCACGAATTCGGAACTCACGATATAAGTGCCGTTAGTAATTTATCGGTCGAAAAACTTTGCGGAAAATATATTCAATTAAAACTTTAAGATAAAGAAAAAGCGAAAGTTTTAGATTTAAAAGTAAAATGTTGCCAAATTTGTTTGGTCGTAAGGAAATTTCTCTGCCTCTGACATTTGCAGAATATTTTTGAGTCCAGTTTTAGTTAAGCTAATCTTAAATTTGTTACAATATTAGGTTTAGCTTAAGAGATCTTCGAAAGAAACAGGAAATGTCGGAAATTACCAATTTTGATTCATAAAATTTATTTTTTCACAACTTAATTTATTTTTCCACAACTTATGTTAAGGTACTTGTATTGTTGAAGTCAAATATACGGTTTTTTACTGAATTTTATAATTATTTGTTAAAAAACAATATACGTAATTTGTTTATTTACTTTTATTTTTTATGTCCAATTTAGAAAATGTTTATCTTTTTGATTTAAAATATTTTTTTTTAATCATTATTTTAATAAACTGTTGAAAAATTTTGTTAAACGGTTTTCAACAGACATATTTTAAACCTGAATAAAAAAAATATTTTTCTACGACTGCTATAGAATGTAAGAAAATACACACACTTTTCAAAGATAGAATGAATCCATTCTAGCTCTAGATACGGTATGAATATTCCGTATAAAGTGTTAGAATTAGCACATGTAGTGCCATCTCTTGTTTTAAAAGTAAAAAAAACTGTAGCAAAATTAGCAAAAATTTATATATTTTACCCTGAAATGAATGAATAATTACATAAAGTTTATTAGTTTTTCTTAATATTTGACCAGTTTTTTATCAATTTAGTTCAAAAAATTAAAACTGTTCCATCTATTGTTAAATATTTAAACATGATATCTGTCACAAAAATCTGACATAACCTTCAATTTTTGCATTATAATTTGTAAATATGTGCTAAAATTAAATAAAAATCTTTTTTAAGTATTGATTTGATGAAATTATTAAATAACATGGTTTTTAACCTTGTCCGCAGTGTTTTATATTTGCAGTCGAAGAAGATGTATAGTCTACAACACGTATCGAATAGTCATTCCGCGCTCGCGGGACCGTCTTGCTCGCCTACCGGCTCGTATGACAAACTTTCCGCTCGCTCGGAATATTGTCTATTCCATACTAGTAATAGTAATAGTAATTTATTGACCAAATAAGATACACTGAGTACATGTTGGTAACTCATCATAACGAATAGTAATAAAATAAATACATAATCTAAATAAATGCATAATCCAAATAAACACAATACTATAAAATTAAAATAAAAAAGAATAAAACATTGAAATACAACTAAACAACTACAACACTATACAGTAAAAATTATTTAAAATACCAGTAATTTATAACAATTTTGTTACGTATTGGTCAAGGGAGTATATGGTTTTTTCCAATAAATAGCTTTTATCTAATCTTTTAAAAGTATTTACATTAGTCACAGAGCGTAATTCACCTGGTAATTTATTAAAAAAAGAAACACATTTATATACAGGAGCATTTTCAAATAGCGCGGTCTTATGTTTAGGTATTATTAATTTAGTCCCATGTCTTTGTGGATAATAGTGTAAGTCCGAACATTTTTCAAATACATCTATGTATTTCTTGACAAAAACAACACACTTAAAAATATATAAAGAACAAACAGTTAACATTTTTTTATCTTTAAAAATACCTTGACAGCTTGTTACGGTCATTTGGGATCCCGTTCCAGACTAATTTTAAGACCCCTCGATAAGAAGAGATGTCTCTCTTATTGATAAATTGTTATTAAAATTACCTGGCATAATGCTGGTTCTATGTGGCAAGATTACCCTTTGTTTTAAGTATCATATAAGTACATTAGACTCAGTTTCCCCTTTGAGATTAATTTTAGTTAGTTACCCTGGGTTCTTATTTGGTCGAGCTCCCCATTTTATCATTAATCAAGAGTATTCCAGTTTTCAGTAATACGGCAACGGTAATTCGGTTCAATATCCACAAATATATATCTCACACTTTGTTTAAATAATAAGTTTAACCCATATTTCCCTTTAATTGTTTTAAATAAATGTTTATTTTGAAAATAAATAATAACCTTCGCCTTGGTACAATGTCAAGGGTAGTCAACTTCACGTTGTTACCAACATAATACCTATTGCGATTAAATTCTCTATGACCATTTCAAATATTTAGCGTTAATTAACTGTTTCTAATGAGATATTACCATTTCATAATTTTATTATGGTAATAACCCCTATTATCATGTCGAAATAATCTTATAGTCAAATTTTATCAATAAAATCATTAATTAAACCAATACAGCAATTTTCGCCATCTAGCGAGCGTAGTGAATACTCGAGTACAATTAACCCCCTCTTACGGTCGATACCCACGGTAATCGATATATTATGCAGAAATCAGAATTTGTTTTCTAATATTGTTTATTAAATAATTATTTAAATATTTATTCAAAGATTTTCTTTATTTTGTTTATAATTAAAGATAAGGGCAATAAAAGATTGCTTAAATAATTGATATTTAGATTAAAATTAAATATCAGAGTTTGCGCAGTACAATGATTGTCATTAAGTTAGCTTCAGGATGGAGTTTCCTTCTTTTCTGCTGCTGACAGCCATGATAGCGTCTTCAAATAAATTTTGTTAAATTTAAAATTTTGTTTAAAGTGCCGAACAGAGAATTTTCGGTGAGTTTTAAAATGTCTGTGATTATTTTTGTGATTAATTATATTTATTCTATATTAGGCACTTTACTTTACTCCACTTTATTTTACCTCAATTTATTTCTAATAGTAATATATGTTAATGAGAACATATTGCTAACTGCGTAATTATATGCATTGAGTTCAGTCCCACATGGATCACTAAGGACATAATTTTTGGTCCAGAGACGTTCCTTGAGGAATTGAATGTTTTTGTCGCAGATTTTGAGACTGAAGCCATTGTATTTTTTATTATTTTGGTTAAACCTATCACAGTAGTATCCCTAGTTTTAATATTATAGTGTTTTGTCGTACACTGCACTCAATTTGTCCAATTTTATACAATTTAGTTACTCGTTTTGTCTTAAATTATATAGTTTTTCGTAGTCATTTAATACTTAGGTTCTTAGACCTATTTTTGCTCAACTGTTGTATTTTGATCTGAATTTTATTAATTAAATAATAATGTTAAACTAGAGATACCCATTTTGTTTCTATTACTAACCTTCTGCAAAAGATATTTGTCGAACAAAATCTAAATATTATTCTTTATCTATATTTAAATTATATTTCATAAATATCATATGCTACACGCTACTATATCAGTCCCAACCCCTGAGACAAGTCTTAGTATACGTCTCCCTGAGCTCAGTCGTGGGAATCGGGAAACGGTTTTTTAACATCTAGTCTTAGCTGCTCTCACCTAAGATCAAGTGAGAACAAATAAGATTAACTAGCTGAGTTGCCCACTGTTGCCCAGGCCTGATCTTTGTCAGTACCAAGTGGCCCGGCATCTCAAGTAGAACACCTAGAACCTTTTATCCGTAGGAAGCTATCCCCATAGTTTATATCAAAAATGAGACAAATAATTCTTTTTTGAGCTACTAGCACTCTATTTATGTTTTTAGTTATAGAATATACTATTCCATAATACGCCATTACTCACTTACTTTTTCATTTATACAGGAGAAACTATAAATAAACATTTAAACTTGACTAACTTTAGCGTATATTCATTTTAACTTAATAAATTATTAACCCAAATTTTACTAACATGTCAAGTTCAGCTATCAGCCCTAAGGTCACATTCCAACTTTTACATAGAAAAGTAAAGTTTCTAGTGTGCAGCAGTTTTTAACTAAAATTTGTAATTTATGTATTTATGCTTATATATTGTACCGTAATTAATACGTTCACTGCCAACGGCTAGTTTTGACAGCGGAGCAATGGGTATGGGCAAGGGAAAAATAGAAAGAATTGATTAATGTTGTTAGGGGCGCCAGTTACTTTAGCTTTTACTCCTTTAGGTAAGTAACAACCTAGTGTAAATACTTAAGCTTTTCAGTTTGAGAAAATATAACCTCTAAATAAAATAAGATAATTCATTTGAGAAATTTATTATAAATAAACTTAATGAAAGCACATCAAGTAATGTATTAATATATATAAAAAATATGTGTAATTATATTAAGATATAATTAAAGAAATCTTAATAAAAATTACTAAATTCAGAAATCATTTGACTTAAATGTATAAAGAAAACATGAAGTTCAGCAAGCACCAAGAAATGTATGTAAACAACAATCATTTCTTGCAGTGTATAAAAGTCATGCTTAAATTAGAAATCATTTAATCAAAAGTATGATATTTAATAATTAATAAATGAGATTAAATGTTTTAAAAAAAATAAGTACCTAAAAATGAACAAAAGCCAGAAGGGCATATAGTATTAATCAATACTATATCAGATCTGATAAAGTTTACAGTTATAAAAATATTGAAATAAAAGAATTTAAAAATATGAAATATTGCTTTCAAAAGTTTTCAGAATGAGTACTTAGCTGGTTTCTGCAAAATCCATGAGGTATGAATTCCATCGTCTCCATCTGTGCAAGTCTCCCCTATGCTGATGAATTCATTTCTCAAATGAAAGAAAAAAAAATATAGGCTGTCCCATCTACTTTGGAAAAATTATCTTCCAGGATAAAATGTACGATTGAAAATGTTGTCCGGGATTAAATATGCTTTTGAAAATTATGTCCAATATAAAATTGTCTGCTAGACGGTCATATAGAATTTATCTATGCCGAAAAATACAGAACCATGTTCCAACAGAACATCACTCCATGCGGAGAACTTGTATATCAAATATACCAAAATAAACTTCAACTTAAATTAATGTAATTCCATATTAATGGTATAGAAATGGTAATTAATTAATGGTCTAGTGATTGTGCTTAATTAATGTTGATCTCATTCTAAGTCTTCGATGTCCATCGAAACGTTATAAGTGCGTAATTGTATAAAATGACAGTTACAATATCTTCCGCATTGTTTAAATATTCATTTTCACTAACTTTAAATAAAAATACATGAAGGATTACTTCGATGATTACAGAAAATAAACACTCGTCAAAATGAGACCACCATTGTACAGAGTTCATCAAGAAGGAGCGAAAATCGACCTTATCAACCGGTATGAACCCTTCAGGTAAATAAAATTCTATTTCTGAACTATTAGCGACATCTATGCAAGTCATTATCAACTACAGTTTTACCGTATAGGATTCCTAATAAAGGTAACTGAAACTACATCAAAGATAACAACTAATTAAAAGAATGTTTCCTAATAAATCTGTATTAGTGATATCTAACCTCAAAATATTACTCTAAGAAACAAATATAAACAATACTTATTGTTTATCAGCAAAACTAATAAAAATACGAACAGAATACTAAGTGTCCTGTGAACTAAGTATAAACAAAATACTGAATCTAAGTGAGCAGTTCCAGCAAACTATTTTCAACAAATTCTGGATTATCCCGAAGGGATAATCATACACAACTTTCCACAAGAGAGACAAGCTACAAATGAAAGCCAGTGAAATCCAACCCTCAATAGACTCTGAAACATATAAAAACCAGGTAAGTCCATAGACAAATGCACTATAGAGAAATAAGTCATATGATTCTTTATTATTAAAAATCATATTCTAATTATGTTTTCCCTATGTTATTTTCAGGTAGAACTATGGAATAGAGACTCATATGGTTAGAATTCAGTTCCTGCTACAAAATAGTCCCAGATACAAAATAGTTCTGTACGTACGTAACTATTTATATACAAAATAAACATAAATTATAACGTAAGTAAACGAATAGTTTAATTAACCCTTGCTATATTACAAAGTGACGATTTATGTCGTTACACATGCCCCCTCCAAAAATAATAAAAATATTTAATATACAAAAAATATTTTTATACCAAACTCTAAAACTATTTAACTTAAATAGCTAAAATATATACTATATTTTATTTAATAAATCAACAAAAAATACAATACTTTATGTAAATCATTTGAAATACTACTTGATAATTAACAATAGCTAAGCTTGATAACTACGTGTATCATTCGCCTACTCTTATGTAGAACATAATTTTGGGACTTTATCGGTGTGTGTCATAAACAGGTAATTGTCATAATCAGGTAATTGTCATAATCGGGTAATTGTCATAATTAATTTTGTTTTTCTTTTTAGCTAAGTTTTATCAAGATAAAAAAATAGAAATAAGACTTGACTGTGTGCACCAGAATTCTCTTCTACAAAAAATATATTTATATATTTTTTTTACTACTATATACAAAAGTTTTGGGTACCCTTTAAATATTTTCAATACATTGATATTTTTTTAAATATCATTCCGAATAATACTAAGAATATATTCTTATTTAATCAAATCTAGCCAACTGAAATGTCACTATTCGATCCAAAATATTTCTTTAGATCTTTAACATGCCAGTCGCCTCTATGACCATCTGCATTTTCCAAAATATACACTAACTTTGACTTTTTCGCAACAACTTTGCAAAGTATGTACTTTGGAGCAAGTTTTGCAGCAAAACTTTTACTAGCATCTGAGAGTACTTTGTTTCGTCTCCAAACTTTTTCACCTATATCAAAATTTACTTCACGCTTGCGCAAATCATAAGTACGCTTATTACGTTCATAAGCTTCATGTAAATATTTCTTTACATCAACAAAAATCTCTTTAAGATTTCCCAAGTCTTGACTATACGAGTCTCTGTCACAAGGTTCTAATTTAACACCATCAGTTGATGTCATTTTGCCATAATAAGTTCCTGTGATAGGTACATTCCTCCCAAAATTAAGAAATGCCGGCGTATACCCCGTAACTTCATTTACAGACGTTCGTAAAGCTAGACCTATTTTTGCTAAATTTTTACACCATTCTTTTTGATTATCTTTTATATATGATCTTATAGCAGTAGAAATTGTGCGATGTTGCCTTTCCGTCGGATTATTTTGACTATGGTAAAGTGCATTAAACCAAATTTTCTGTACATTATATTCATCTGCTAATTTTTTAAAAACTTTACCAGCAAATTGTTTTCCATTATCGACAATTAAAAATTGACAGACTCCGTAAACTAAAAAAACTTCATTCTCAATGAATTTACATATTGCATTTGCAGTAGCTTCCCTCAAAGGATGTAATAATGTATACTTTGTAAACCAGTCTGACACAACTAAAAGATAACTAAAACCTTTAGAACTTCTGGGAAATGGTCCCTGCAAATCACATGAAATAACTTGCCACGGATAATTTACTTCTTTTTCACGACCCATCAATCCAAAACGTGCAGAATTACTAACTTTTTGTGATTGACAAATATTACAACATCTTACATACTTTAAAATATCTTTACGCATTTTTGGCCAAAAATATGTTTCTGAAATTCTATGAAAAGTTTTAAAAAATCCCATATGAGAAGCTAATACATCGTCATGACATTCTTTTAGAACTTGTTTACGACATTTTTGAGGCACTAACAATTTCCACTCTATAATATTACTTTTTACTTTTGTCTTGGTCGGTATGAACTTATAAATATTATCATCAATAACTTTAAATTGCGGATATGAATCTGGACTCTTAATAATTTTTTCCCTCAACTGAATATAATATTTATCATTATTATAATCATTTACATTAAAATTAATTAAATTTACATCTGGAAAAATTGATTTTTCTGGTTCTATTCTATCAAAAGCTCTGGATAACCCATCAGCTACTACATTTAATTTACCTCTACGATATACAATATCCATATCATATTGCTGTAATTTTAATGACCATCTAGCCAAGCGACCAGAGGGATCTTTCATATTACTCAAATATTTTAATGAAGAATGATCTGTAATTACTGTGAATTTAACACCTTCAATATATGGTCTAAACCTATCTATAGCAAACAAAACAGCTAAACATTCCTTTTCACCTACAGAATATTTTATTTCACTACGTGTTAAAGCTCTACTAGCATAAGCTATTACTTTTTCTTGACCATCTTGCGTTTGTGTTAATATGGAACCGAGGCCAACTAAAGAAGCATCACATTGTATAACAAATGGTAAAGAAAAATTGGGACTTGCTAAAGCTGGAGCATTTATTAAAGATTCCTTCAACAATAAAAAAGCTTTTTCTGCATCAGTATTCCAACTAATGGCTTGTTTTTTACCTTTGCCCTTTAAAAGTGAATTTAATGGACTAACAATTGTTGAAAAATTCCTAACAAATCTACGATACCACGAAGCTACACCTAAAAATCGTTTTATCTCTGTACTATTTGTTGGTCTAGGATAGTTTATTATTGCTTCTACTTTTTGCGGATCGGTTCTTAAACCAAAATTATCAATTACAAAACCTAAATACTTAAGTGATTTTCTAAAAAAATTACTTTTTTCAAAATTTATTGTAAGATTAGCAGATTTTAATTTTTCATGTACTATTTGAAGTAATTCAATATGTTCCTCAAATGTTTTTGATACTATTATAATGTCATCAATATAAACAAATATATTTGGATAAAAGGAGAAAGGAAAAAGTTTATCCATTAATCTTTGCTGACTTTGTGTTCCATTTTTGAGTCCATAACACATTACATTAAATTCAAATAGTCCCCTACCAGGTACGGAAAATGCAGTTTTTTCTTTAGCAGTTTTTGTAAGTGGAATCTGCCAAAAAGCATTTTTTAAATCTATACTTGATATATATTTTGCATCGCCTAATAAACTTAAAATGGAGTCTATCCTTGGTAAAGGATGTGAATCACCTTTTGTAATAGAATTTAATTTACGTCCATCAAAACAAAAACGGTATGTACCATTAGCTTTTTTTACTAATAAAACTGGTGAATTAAAATCAGAATAAGATGGTGAAACTATATCATCTTTTAACATTTTATCTAACTCTTTATGTAAAATTTCTATTAAATAAGGTGACAAAGGATATTGACGCATTTTAAAAGGTTTATTATTTCCTGTATCTATATCATGTTCTATTAAATTTGTTCTACCTATTTTTTCGCTATATAATTCTTTAAATAAACTAACAAATTTATCTGCTATCTTTTTCTGTTCGTCTGTCAAGTCACATAAGCCTACTGAATTATCTTTATTTATATCCTGACTATCACTGTTATTACTGATCACATTCAAATTATTAATTTTATTATTCCAAGATTCATCAGAAAAATCCAGAGTCATAGAAAACAATTGTAAAAAATTCACACCAAAAATAAAATTTGTTTCCAAAGAAGGAACAACCAAGACTTGTAAAATCTTAACTTCATTATCTACTTTAATAGGTAAATAAACAACACCAGTTACTAACTGTTTAGATTTATCAGCTGTAGTAACATGCGGTATAAGACATTTATCAATTTTTAAATTAAATTTTTCTAAAATTTTAATCGCGTGACCACCAGCCACTGAACAATTTGCACCTGTATCAATCAAAGCTGTTATATTTTTATCAAAAATATTTACTTTAATATATGGACGGTTATCTCTAGGTAATTTAATAAAAGAATTTTTATTAATTACAGACAAACTATACGGTTTATAAAAATTTTTAACTTTATCCAACCAATCTTTCCATTCATTCAAATAAAAGCGTTTATTTGTTTCTGTTACACTTGATTTTTGTAAAGAATTGATATTATTTTTATTATAATAAATGTTTTTACAAAAAGTAGTTTTGTTATCCTTTTTTACCTGACTGTCATTATTATTTTTAGCCTTTTTATTAAGTGAATGCCGACTAAAATCATCCACTTTCCTATTTAGTTTTTTGTACAGGAAGGGCAATTTTTAAAAACTACATCTTTATATCCACATTTATAACAAAACTTTGTTCTTTTAGCTAAACATTTGCTAAAAATATGATTTGGTTGGTTACAGTTATAACAAATTACTTGTCTACTTTTATTATTACTACTATTACTACTATTCTGTGTATTATTAAAGCTTTGATTGGTACTTTGACTAATTTGAGAAACTTGACTACTATTACATTTACTACTAAAATTTTGATTTATATCCGAACTTAGGACATTTACTTTATTAACTGTTTTATTTTTTGCCACACTTTTACCTGCTATGCTCTTTTGTTTTAATTGATAAGCTTCATCTATTCTTTTACAACTGTCTTTTAAATCTTCTAAATCATTTATTTCTATAAGTGATAATGGTGTAAAATAATGTGGTAATATTCTTTCTCTAATCGTCTTAAGTCTAGTATATAAACTTGCAGCATGAATTAAACGTTTAAACAAGGTTTCCATAGCACCTATAAAAATTGCGATAGATTCATCGGGATTTTGATATCTAGAACGGATATCATCCCATGTTCTATCATCTATGTTAGCTGGAAGAAAATCTTTTTTTAATGCTTGAATTATTTGAGACCACGAATTTAAATTATCTTTAATTGAGAGAAACCATGACAATGCTGGTTCTTTGAATAAGTCATATGCGGATTTAAATAACATTTCATCTGTAACATTTCTACTTATTTTCATATATTCAACTTGCTCAATAAAATTTAAAACATTAGACTTTCCATCAAAATTAATATTCCATTTATAAACTGGTACTGATTTTAAATAATCATTATCTTTTTTACTAGAAACATTAGGACTAAACTGTGTACTATTATGTAATGAAATATTATTATTTACTTGAGTAAGATCTGAATTTTTACCAGATTTTTCATAAAGATCTAAAATATCTGCTTCTATTTCTAAACAAGTTGCTTTAGTTATTTCTAAAAATTGAATACGTCTAACTTTATTTTCTTCTACTTCAGGAAAACGTTGCAGACGATTTGTTACATGTACTAAATAAGTTTTTAATTTTCTTAAATCAGCTAAACTATAATCACCATGATATTCTACAATTTCTGAAGATATACTATCTAAAATTCTATTAATATTTTCCACTTCACTGTTAAAATTAAAAGTCGGATCTACATATTTTACTTTAGGATCTTCCCTAGCTATGGCTCTACCTAAAACTTTAATTCTAGATGCTCTATTATTTTTTGCTGTTAAATGTCTTATACGAAGTTCATAATTTACCATTTCTGCAGTCAAAAATCTAATTTCCATTTTATCTAAATCTTCCATTTTGAATATTTATTTTTCAAAATTTAAATTCAATTTACTCAAAATATTTATTTTATAATAAAATATTTATACTGTACCACAAATAATTTTTTTTTTTGTGTACACTGCTCAACAAAGTTTTTGCATACTTTGGAAAATTTCCCAAATATGTCAAAAAAATACTAAATTATTATTTATCTCAATTGGACAAATTAATAATTATAAATAGTCTCCAAAACTACAAAATTAGCTAATATTTATTCATATCCTTCGCATAAATAAATACCCTATTATCCATTTATTTCTATTGAATAAAAGATAATTTCTAGAAAAACTGAACCCACGCCAAAATTTCTCTATTCCATGTTATTCCATAAAATTCAGAATAAACATAAAAAACACATATCTGATATATCTTATCAGATTAACTCTAATTTGACTTAATTTTCAACAAAAAATATTTTATTCAACAGTTATATGTAGTTTTTCTCAAAATGAACTTTAAGTTACACTGAAAAAAATAAGCTTTAGAATTTTATAAAAAATACACTGAGAAAAATGGAGTAAAATTAAAAAAACAAGTGTTCTATCTATCCAAATACCACGTTCTTGGGCGCCAATATTAGTGTACCGTAATTAATACGTTCACTGCCAACGGCTAGTTTTGACAGCGGAGCAATGGGTATGGGCAAGGGAAAAATAGAAAGAATTGATTAATGTTGTTAGGGGCGCCAGTTACTTTAGCTTTTACTCCTTTAGGTAAGTAACAACCTAGTGTAAATACTTAAGCTTTTCAGTTTGAGAAAATATAACCTCTAAATAAAATAAGATAATTCATTTGAGAAATTTATTATAAATAAACTTAATGAAAGCACATCAAGTAATGTATTAATATATATAAAAAATATGTGTAATTATATTAAGATATAATTAAAGAAATCTTAATAAAAATTACTAAATTCAGAAATCATTTGACTTAAATGTATAAAGAAAACATGAAGTTCAGCAAGCACCAAGAAATGTATGTAAACAACAATCATTTCTTGCAGTGTATAAAAGTCATGCTTAAATTAGAAATCATTTAATCAAAAGTATGATATTTAATAATTAATAAATGAGATTAAATGTTTTAAAAAAAATAAGTACCTAAAAATGAACAAAAGCCAGAAGGGCATATAGTATTAATCAATACTATATCAGATCTGATAAAGTTTACAGTTATAAAAATATTGAAATAAAAGAATTTAAAAATATGAAATATTGCTTTCAAAAGTTTTCAGAATGAGTACTTAGCTGGTTTCTGCAAAATCCATGAGGTATGAATTCCATCGTCTCCATCTGTGCAAGTCTCCCCTATGCTGATGAATTCATTTCTCAAATGAAAGAAAAAAAAATATAGGCTGTCCCATCTACTTTGGAAAAATTATCTTCCAGGATAAAATGTACGATTGAAAATGTTGTCCGGGATTAAATATGCTTTTGAAAATTATGTCCAATATAAAATTGTCTGCTAGACGGTCATATAGAATTTATCTATGCCGAAAAATACAGAACCATGTTCCAACAGAACATCACTCCATGCGGAGAACTTGTATATCAAATATACCAAAATAAACTTCAACTTAAATTAATGTAATTCCATATTAATGGTATAGAAATGGTAATTAATTAATGGTCTAGTGATTGTGCTTAATTAATGTTGATCTCATTCTAAGTCTTCGATGTCCATCGAAACGTTATAAGTGCGTAATTGTATAAAATGACAGTTACAATATCTTCCGCATTGTTTAAATATTCATTTTCACTAACTTTAAATAAAAATACATGAAGGATTACTTCGATGATTACAGAAAATAAACACTCGTCAAAATGAGACCACCATTGTACAGAGTTCATCAAGAAGGAGCGAAAATCGACCTTATCAACCGGTATGAACCCTTCAGGTAAATAAAATTCTATTTCTGAACTATTAGCGACATCTATGCAAGTCATTATCAACTACAGTTTTACCGTATAGGATTCCTAATAAAGGTAACTGAAACTACATCAAAGATAACAACTAATTAAAAGAATGTTTCCTAATAAATCTGTATTAGTGATATCTAACCTCAAAATATTACTCTAAGAAACAAATATAAACAATACTTATTGTTTATCAGCAAAACTAATAAAAATACGAACAGAATACTAAGTGTCCTGTGAACTAAGTATAAACAAAATACTGAATCTAAGTGAGCAGTTCCAGCAAACTATTTTCAACAAATTCTGGATTATCCCGAAGGGATAATCATACACAACTTTCCACAAGAGAGACAAGCTACAAATGAAAGCCAGTGAAATCCAACCCTCAATAGACTCTGAAACATATAAAAACCAGGTAAGTCCATAGACAAATGCACTATAGAGAAATAAGTCATATGATTCTTTATTATTAAAAATCATATTCTAATTATGTTTTCCCTATGTTATTTTCAGGTAGAACTATGGAATAGAGACTCATATGGTTAGAATTCAGTTCCTGCTACAAAATAGTCCCAGATACAAAATAGTTCTGTACGTACGTAACTATTTATATACAAAATAAACATAAATTATAACGTAAGTAAAAGAATAGTTTAATTAACCCTTGCTATATTACAAAGTGACGATTTATGTCGTTACAATATACACTGTAGAAAAAAAATACTTGCTAAAAATAGTTTTAACTAAAATTTGTTTATTATTCCATCAATCTATTTTCTAATCATCGTACAGAGTGATATTGGTAGACTGACAGTTTCGGGCTACAAGCCTACATCAATCTAATGGCTATATTCCTTTTGCGAATAAAGTCTAAAACCGTTTTCTTAATCAGCGTGCAGAGTTGACTCTTGGTACTGAAGAGGGCCAGTAGCCCGAAACTGTCAGTCTACCAATATCACTCTGTACGATGATTAGAAAATAGATTGATGGAATAATAAATTAATATTTTTATAATTTTGTTTAAAATTAAAAATTTCTGTCCTTAATAATTCTACGCCTAACCACTCGTTAGTGGTACTATGTGCTTGAGACACACAAGTCTTCAACTTGCTACCATTCAAAGTCTCCAGACTTAGAGAGGTATAAGTAGTTGTCTACATCTAGCAATAGATGGCGCACAAGCCTACATCAATCTAATGGCTATATTCCTTTTGCGAATAAAGTCTAAAACCGTTTTCTTAATCAGCGTGCAGAGTTGACTCTTGGTACTGAAGAGGGCCAGTAGCCCGAAACTGTCAGTCTACCAATATCACTCTGTACGATGATTAGAAAATAGATTGAAGGAATAATAAATTAATATTTTTATAATTTTGTTTAAAATTAAAAATTTCTGTCCTTAATAATTCTACACCTAACCACTCCTTAGTGGTACTATGTGCTTGAGACACACAAGTCTTCAACTTGCTACCATTCAAAGTCTCCAGACTAGGAGAGGTATGAGTAGTTGTCTACATCTAGCAATAGATGGCGCACAAGCCTACATCAATCTAATGGCTATATTCCTTTTGCGAATAAAGTCTAAAACCGTTTTCTTAATCAGCGTGCAGAGTTGACTCTTGGTACTGAAGAGGGCCAGTAGCCCGAAACTGTCAGTCTACCAATATCACTCTGTACGATGATTAGAAAATAGATTGATGGAATAATAAATTAATATTTTTATAATTTTGTTTAAAATTAAAAATTTCTGTCCTTAATAATTCTACGCCTAACCACTCGTTAGTGGTACTATGTGCTTGAGACACACAAGTCTTCAACTTGCTACCATTCAAAGTCTCCAGACTAGGAGAGGTATGAGTAGTTGTCTACATCTAGCAATAGATGGCGCACAAGCCTACATCAACCTAATGGCTATATTCCTTTTGCGAATAAAGTCTAAAACCGTTTTCTTAATCAGCGTGCAGAGTTGACTCTTGGTACTGAAGAGGGCCAGTAGCCCGAAACTGTCAGTCTACCAATATCACTCTGTACGATGATTAGAAAATAGATTGATGGAATAATAAATTAATATTTTTATAATTTTGTTTAAAATTAAAAATTTCTGTCCTTAATAATTCTACGCCTAACCACTCGTTAGTGGTACTATGTGCTTGAGACACACAAGTCTTCAACTTGCTACCATTCAAAGTCTCCAGACTAGGAGAGGTATGAGTAGTTGTCTACATCTAGCAATAGATGGCGCACAAGCCTACATCAATCTAATGGCTATATTCCTTTTGCGAATAAAGTCTAAAACCATTTTCTTAATCAGCGTGCAGAGTTGACTCTTGGTACTGAAGAGGGCCAGTAGCCCGAAACTGTCAGTCTACCAATATCACTCTGTACGATGATTAGAAAATAGATTGATGGAATAATAAATTAATATTTTTATAATTTTGTTTAAAATTAAAAATTTCTGTCCTTAATAATTCTACGCCTAACCACTCGTTAGTGGTACTATGTGCTTGAGACACACAAGTCTTCAACTTGCTACCATTCAAAGTCTCCAGACTAGGAGAGGTATGAGTAGTTGTCTACATCTAGCAATAGATGGCGCACAAGCCTACATCAATCTAATGGCTATATTCCTTTTGCGAATAAAGTCTAAAACCGTTTTCTTAATCAGCGTGCAGAGTTGACTCTTGGTACTGAAGAGGGCCAGTAGCCCGAAACTGTCAGTCTACCAATATCACTCTGTACGATGATTAGAAAATAGATTGATGGAATAATAAATTAATATTTTTATAATTTTGTTTAAAATTAAAAATTTCTGTCCTTAAAATTTGTTATTGATTTATTTATTTTGGACACACGGATAAAGCAAAACTTTGATTAATTCAATAAATATATTATACTATAATAACAATAATATACTATTAACCACAAGTTGTGGTATACCATTACTTATAGTAAGAAATACAACTACAAACGAGTAATTACATTTTTTCACTAGAGGAAAGTCGCCTAATTTCGGATACCATTTACAATGTATTCAATATTTAATACTCGGTATTACTTTTTGATATTTTTTTTATATAACCAGATACAACTTATTATAGCGAACCATGATTTATTATAAAAGCAATTTTATTACAGTTTATTTTTTCCAAAAAACACGGTTAAAAAAATCAGCGCATTTTTGTGCATTTGAAAAAGGGCTCCTAATTTCGGACATATCCGAAAAAAAATTTTCAAGAGTAGATCTGGATCCCATTGCTTATGTTTCTTGTTATTCCTTCACATTTAAGACGTAATTTAATCATTAAGCGATTTTCTACGAAATACTATAGGAACTATAATTTTAGATTCCCAATTTCGAATATCTTAGTATCTTAGGTAATTTTCGTTTTTTCAAAATTGTTTATCTTAGTTTGTTGTATCATTATAAAAATAATAATTAATGGTTGGTTATCCTGAATAATAATTACCTTGCGGATATCCGAAATTGGGAATCAAATGCACAAAAATGGTCTATCCGAAATTAGGCAACTTTCTGCTTTTTAGATTAGAAATTTGTAGAATGTTTACGTTTTCAAATTGCTTAATTATGAATAGTGGATCAACTTAACTAACATCATAACTTACCCAAGACAGAATCACGAACTTTTATAACGATTATTTATAAAATAAACAAGCATAATAATGCAACTGAGCACAAAACTGCCATTTGCAATATAAACGATTTGTGCTGCCATTTAAAGGGGAGAAGCTCTACCGTTATCATATTACAGGACGGATTTAGTTTGACTGTTGGCTTCACATAAAAGTAGGTTTCTGTTTACCTTTGCAGACAGTATCTTAAATACACTACTATCCGAAATTTGGGAACCATCCGAAATTAGGCGCATTTCCTCTACTAGCTTTAGAACATACCATTATTTATTATGTTTTCAGACTGTGAAATCAATTATCTTCACCTATAGCAATAATAATTTTTTCTTTACTAGTAGGAGTAAATTTTATAAACAATTGATTTCTGTCACTTTATATGTTTCAGTTCTTTGTGCAATTTTTACTAATTAAACCCAAGAAAATAGCTTTAAATAACTTTTTATTTATTAAATATAATTAATTATAATTATTACCAATTAATACAATCAATAATTAGTTAAATATTATGTAAAAAATTAAAAGAAACTACATTTTTATATGTCAGTTCAAAGTATTTATTTGAGCAAATGTCATTGATTAAGGCTACTTGATTTTATGAAAATTTCAGGAAATTTCATTTCTGTTAATAGTTTATTTTATTATTTGAATAAAAATAGTTAAATAGTGCTAGTATTGAAAAAACTAATATATAAACTACGGCAGAGAAGACTCGAGCGGTCTGTAGCCCACCAAAGTAAATCAAAAGACAAAACAAACAAAAGTGTCCTTTTTAACTTTAAATTTATAAGCGGGAAATGTCACTTTGGAATCAAGCGAATAAAAAACATAGGAAATAAAAAGTCCAATATCCAAACGAGGCGTCAGCCAAGCAGGTTAATTTTCGAGAGGGCAATATCGGTTTACCCATGAGTGCCATACAAGGTTTTATCCAATAAATAGCTTAGGAATTCATATTTTTATTAAAAATTTTAATGACATTTACAAGAAAATAATTTGACAAGTGACAGTTGAGTGGGTAAAATAAATAATTATCCACTCAATAAAGTAAAAGCCACGCGGGGGTTATTATTGAGTTTATCTATTTAAAATAAAGCTGGTAATCGTCTTATTATCTGTATGTATTGGATAAATAAACTACTGTTGTTCCGGTGAGCTTCTTTAAAACATACCTGCGAATAGGATGAAAATATACAAAATTAAAGTAAAATATTTATTTTACATCGTTAAAAGAAAGTTGGCGTATCAAACGATATTATTTCAAGAGGATGGCATTATGAACACTTCAAAGTGAATATTCATCAAGTAAATAGGAAAAATCTTGTTTCTTTTGACGAAAACATAAAAAAGCAACAGCAAAATAATTTATTCCTAATTTGTAATGCTTTTAGTGTCAGTAACATGCTTTCAGGCGTCGCGACGCGTCGGACTGCAGCGTCTGCGGAAATAATTCACACGGGGATCGAAGATTGGCCACCCTTCAAAGACTTTACTATAGACTAGTCAAATTAAGTATTTAAAATTTATTCTGTAATTAATAAAATATTCCCCATATAAATTATAATCAACCAAAATTGATTGTTCTACAGAAGAAAACGTTTTTAAATAGTTCAGAGTATACAAGAGTTAGCAAAGACCAAGAATGTTAAACTGGTGTGGGTGACGGGTCATAGTGGAATTCCCGAAAACGAGAAGGCAGATGGACTTGCAAGGCTCGGATCAGGGATGGCCTGCATGGGACCCGAACCTATACTGGGTGTTACAAGGAAGCAGGTAAGACCGCTCTCGATGAGTGGGTTTATGCCAAGCTAAAGAAGCAATGGAGAACGGTTGACGATCTGTTGTAGATCCAAATCGAAAACTGACTGGTTGCTAGAAAAAGAAATGACTGCACTGACAACTTGTACGGGTCCTCACGGGACACTGCAAGCTAAGGAAGCACTTGGCATTAATGTGGATTCTAGAGAGTCCGCTATACTCAGAGTGTGAAGAGGATGAAACATCCTCTAATTACTTAGCCGAGATTGCCTGGGATGACAAAAAGGGCCATAAATGGCCTAGTTGTCCGGCTTTGGATAACCCAAAAATTTACTACTACTACTGCTACAGAAGAACTTTATTTAGCAATATATTAAAGCAATTGTAATTATTTTAGTAAATGTGTATTAGTACAGCCTAGCAGACGTTCATCAACTATGTCATGCCTATCACCTCTTAAATTTCTCTCTTATTTCTGAATAACCCTGTATATTACATTTTTTTACTTAATGATAAGGAAACGTTCAAGTATTACGTAACGCAAATTGTTCTCGGTTCTCGTGTTCTTATAGATCACAGAGATTTCATATTTTGGTTAGCCCCCTAATAGAGGGTGTGTTAGGGGGGTAGCCAAAATATGAAATCGCTACAGCTTTAAATAACGCGAGAATCGGGGTATTAATTTTGGTACAATTTGCGTTATGTAATACTTGAACGTTTCCTAAAGAGTAAATGCCAAAATAAACAGTTTATTTAAAGAGATAGAGTAGGACTATGATTGATCCGAAGTAAACAAATCATCAATGTCGAATTACTACTCAAACTAAATTAAAACTTATTTTTACGCAGGTATCCTGCGGCAGGATATTCTCCCGCAGTCTCGTCTACTTGTCAAGTTAACTTTCGATACCTGGTTCACCTAACACATCCATGTGTTGCTAATTAAATTTAACGGATCCCCGGGGAGCCTGTTAGGTAGAGAGACGGTTTTTTCACGCGCGCTACACTTTGTGGATGGCTTCATTTATAAATAAAACACTGTCTGCATTTTAAGGATGCCTATCTGAAACGCTTACGTCTCTAAAGACACCATTGCCGTTTATTTTTATTTTAACCACGACAAGTTACTAACGGTTAACATACAGCGATTACGTGATATCATCAGTTGCAATCAAGTGGATTAAATCCGCACTGTGCACATTAGAATAATCGACCATTTTTATCTAACTTGTTAAAAAAAAACATTTTTTGAAATTAAAAATATATATATATATATATATATATATATATATATATATATATATATATATATATATATATATATATATATATACAGGGTGTAACAGAGTCGCATGTAGATATTTTAAGGAATGATGATGATCTACATTAAAAAGTATGAAAAAAAGTTCCTATAAAGGTTGGTCCGGAATTTAGCCCTAAGGGAGCTAGGGCCCTTTAAAATTGTAATAAAAATAAGGTTTTTATTTAATAACTCTGGTACCCTTTCAGCTAGAGCGACGAACTTTTGCACGTATACTAGTATTAATAAGGGCAATAAGTTTGTGTTAATTAATTTTTTGAATTTATCCAGAGGCGTGCCTAGACGGACAAAATATGTGAGGCTTAACACATTTTTGCCCCAAACTTTTTTATGTGTATGTTTTTTGTATTTTTGTAAAAAATATATTTATATTTATATATATATATATATTTCTTCAGTAAAAATACATAAAAAAT